>JAQFVV010006658.1:0-541936 GCA_028023455.1 Epiperipatus broadwayi | reverse complement strand
TTAGAAAATTAGTAGATAGGGCTGACCATACCAGTAAAGATGAATATAGAGTAGGAGGGTCAATGACCTCAAATTTAATTAAAATTAAGGCCTTTAGTGGGGAGAGCAGGGAGAACCCTTTAGAGTATCTGTATACCTTGGAAGAACTCTTTTCTGTGTGTAGGCTGAGTGAACAGGAAAAGTTGGCCATTGCATGTAACCATCTTTATGCCTATGCTAAGGAATGGTGGCGGTCCCTATTTGATAAACCCACTACCTTTGGGGATTTTCGTTGTGTTATCTTAGCCTGTTTTTGGAGTGAAGATAGGCAGGACCAGGTGCGCTACCAGATTACACAGGAAAAGTATGGGGGTACCAAGGGTAGCTATACACAATTTTTCAGAGGGCAGGCGGTTAAGTTGAAAAGTCTGACTGCATTTCCCCTCTCAGAGCACCAAATCCTGAGAATACTCCGACACAATCTTCCCCGAAGCATTGAACAAATGCTAATTGCTGCTGATTGCCACAGTATAGAGGAAGCATCAGAAATCCTGGATGCTTTAGAAATTTCAGAGCTAGATTCAGAGACTAGGCCCAAGAGCACCAAGGACAGGTATAATTATAATGTCTCTAGTCTGAATCTAGGTGATCAAACAAATGATCAGAATTTTAGTAGATATGGGTATAGAAACAATTATAGGGCTAGGCCTCCTAATCAATCCTGGGGAAATTTTAGGGGTAACGTTGGGAAGAAAGTAATTCCTAGAGACGAGCAACCCTCTACAAGTGGAATCACCACAGTGCTAAAAAGACCAGGGGAAAAGCCCAAAGTAAGACTCCATCGCTAAACTAGAACGGTCCTGGTATAATAGTTCCTCAGTGCTGGGGCCATATGCTAACAGTAAGAGGGACAATGAGATGTGGTTATTAAATACCCTTGATCTGGATGTGGATTACCTAGAGCCATTTGAACTAGGTGAACCACCTATCCAATATAACAGAGAATGTATCCAGTTCCTTATCAATATCAGGCCGAGGTACAAAAACAGATAGACCAAATGTTGGAATGGAAAATTATTCGGAAATGTTCCTCTGCTTATGTCAATCCTTTGGTAATTATCAGAAAGAAAGATGGTACAGTAAGAGTATGTCTGGATGCTCGGATGCTGAACCAGATAACCATTCCTGAACGCGATATTCCTCCACCTGTACATGAGCTGCTAATTAAATTCAAACAAAAGTCAATTTTCTCATCTTTTGATCTGACAGCCAGTTATTGGCAGATACCACTACACCCTGAAGACCAAAAATATACAGCCTTTCGCTTTCGAGGTCAAACTTATGTTTTTACAAGAATGCCCTTTGGTCTCATTAACAGTGGTGCTGGTTTGATCAGATGTTTGGATATGATCTTTTCAAAACAATTGAAAGAAAAGATCATCATGTATGTGGATGACATAGTTATTGCTTCCAGCAGTCTTACAGAGCATCTAGAACACTTACAGATATTCTTTGAAGAGTGTTTAGCCCATAATGTCAAGATAAACCTGGAGAAATGTACTATAGCTGCAAAAGAAATTACTTTTCTGGGACATGTAATCAGCGAACAGGGTATCAAACCCCATCCCGAAAAGATTGCTGCTATTCAGGACTTCTCAATGCCAAAAACCAAAAAGCAACTGCGGTCCTTCCTCGGTTTATGTAACTATTATCATAAGTTTTATAGGGACTTTGCCGAGGATACCCAGTATTTGTCTGTGTTATTGAAGAAATCAGAAAGGTGGAGGTGGACCACTGAGCATACCAGAGAGTTCAATACCATAAAACAAACCTTTTTGAACCACATTATTTTGTCTTACCCTGATTTTGGTAAAAAGTTTTTTGTACAGACAGACAGTAGCCACTATGGTCTGGGAGTAGTTTTATATCAGCTTGATGAAGATCAAAGACCTCAGGTCTTATACTTTTTAAGTAGACATTTGAGAGGGGCAGAGCTGAACTACTCCATAACAGAGAAAGAAGCCCTAGCAGTAGTATGGGCCTTTCAAAAGCTACGCCAGTTTTTGCTTGGCTCTGAGGTCATTGTTTTGTCAGACCATAGGAGCTTAGAATTTCTAAGTAAAAGCTATTTAAATAATGAAAGATTAATTAGATGGAGTCTATACCTACAACAGTTTAATTACAGCATCGTCTATGTTGAGGGTATTAAGAATATCCCTACGGATGTTCTTAGTCGTCACCCTGTCTGTCTTGTGCCCCAACATCCCGGTACAGAGAATATCTTGATTAATAATATTAATGTTGAATTAGAGAGAGATATCTTAAAAGATTACCATAATTTGGCTGGGATTCAAAAACAAGACCTAAAATTGGGCAGAATCATCACCATCCTGAATCATCCCCTAAACCGCCACAGCTCCAAGAAATCACTTAAGAAAGTTTTTACCCAGTATAAATTCAACCAAGATCTTCTCATGTATAAGGTTAAGGTTAATCATGGTAACCCTTGGAGGATCGTGATTCCTAAAATCCTCATTAATAAATTAGTAAAATATGCTCATTGCAAATATGACCATGATTTTCACTCCATGAGAAAAGTATTAAAAAAAAATATTATCTGCTCATTAACACACATACTTTAAAATCCAACATGTAAATAGAATGTAAAAAAAAAATGTTAGTAAAAATTGAAAGAGCAAGTTTTAGAAAAAAGTTTTAAATTATTTTCTCCCCCTCCCTTCCAAGCGCTGAAATCTATACTGAACTTGAAACAAAATAATCTAATATTCTAATACTACTCATTATTCCACATTCACTTCCAATTATACACATATAAAAATATTATTATGTATGTGCGTGTTTTATCCCATGATAACAAAATATTATTTAAAACCAAAATAATAATATATTAGTTAAAACTAGAATCATAATACCAAAAAAAAAAAAATAAAAAAAAAATTGTTTTACATATTAATATTGTAAAATTAATAATCAAATCATTTTATACATTCAAGATCATTTATGAAGCTCAAAGTTATTTTTAGTAAGACATTCTTGTTTTAATCGATCTGAATAGTCTTTAAAGTTCTTTAAATAAAATATACCACTTTATCGCTAAAATGTTTATTAAGATTGAGATCATAAAGAAAATAGATATAAAAAGTCATATTACCGATTTTTTGTTTGTGGCGAATTTTCAAGGGTTCAAACTTGTCTTGTATAATGTTTATATTTCTCAGCTACCATTTCCATTTTACTGGGAACAATCTCTTTCTTGAGGTGGATAACTATTTGATGATGGTGACTCTATTGAGGTTATTTGCTTTAGTGGATAATTTGGAAATCATTATAGTAAATTTTCTTCTCTTCTTGTCAAGCATGTGGATGAAATACAGCAGTTGTTTTCCCATTTGTAAATTTTCTTGAGTTTAAAATCAGTTGTTGGAACAATTAATTGGACTTGATGATTAATATTTATCAGTAGATTAATTCATCTTCTTTGAATGCAGGTGAATGCTTTCTTCCTTCTATTAAAAACATCTTATTTATCTGGTCAGTTGAAAGGTGTAGAATATTATTTAGACACATCTTTTCTTTCCTATGTGATGTGCAGCTTCCTCCAGATGGTCCGGCAAATGGAATATACATATAATTTTTCTAGCCCTCCATCTCTTATATTTTCAACGTTCAATATTATAGTTTAATAATCTGAATCAATCAATAATAATAATCTAAGACAGCTTTTTATATCCAATTTTTAGCTAACTTAACCAATCAGAGATAGCATCACTTGCTATTTTTGGACAAATTTGTTTTAATTAGATCTCTAATTTATTTTCAACCAAAGTATTTTTCAACTGAAAAGTTTAATCCTTTTTCCAGACACTTTTGTTTAAAAAAAAAACAGACTCAATTCTTATTTCCTTTCTTTTGTTTTTTCTTTCTTTTTAACATCCAGGTAACACTTCAAATCTTTGAGCTTCCTTTCTATAGATCTTGAGATAAGACAATTTCAAAATTTAAAATAGACTCATTATAAGTTTCCAAAGTGACAATCATTTACAAAAAAAATTACTACAAAGATCGATATCTGATTAAACAGATTTCCTCTTTTAACAAAAAAAATTGTACAAAAAAAAATAATTTAACAGATTTAATACTTCCTTTTCTTTCAATATTTAGGAAATGTAAAATTTTGTATGTAATGTACACATCCTTCATTCTTTCAAATCATTCATAAACTAACCTTAAATACTATAATTGCTAGCTGAGTAATTATAACCCAATTATTTAATTAAATCTGTAACTTTTAAATCCCAATTATAATTAAAGAAAAGCAAAATAAAAGTATAGAATAAAATATTAGAATTGATCTAGCATAGGTTAGTTTTAAAGAAAGTTAAAATGTTGAATATTTGAAATATAAAACAATTAAATAATTTACACATACATTGCCTATATGTATGCATTATGAATATTAAATAGTTTAAATGTGTGTATTACCTTTCTATCAACACACAAACAAGTAAAGCATGTAATTGTGGACCCATTCTTTCTGTTTAAAGCTTTTGAAATTTTGATCTGGAAGGGTTTGAACTTGGCTGCCCTACAGCTTCTTTTATGATTATATAAAATTGTGATGATGATTTTTGGTTTACCTTTTCTACATGCACATTACTATAAATTTGGCTAGTGACCAAATTGTAATGGCACAATATATATATATATGTTATTGAAATGCTAAGCCACAATTTATATACCTAATTATATTTTGCTTTAATTAGTAAATTTTATCAGTTTTTCACATCACCTGTTCATTACTGACATCTGAGGTAGTAATATTAACTTTATTTTCATATATTATTCTTATAATGCTTTTGAGATATAGTCTGTCTTAGTCACAGCTAACCAATAATGCTATATTTTAGCAATCTTTTGTTTTGATTTGTTCTTAGGATATTGGATGAGTAGGCACTAGATAGGGATTTTATGCACAAACCTTTTTGCATCCACTAATTACTCTGGTTTGCACTGGGTGGCCTGCTGTATGGAGAGTTTTGCCCTGTTTTAACAGATTGTGTACACTTAGAAAATGATGATCAAGTGATGTTTAATAGAATTGTTTTATAAAATATTTAATTGCATACTATAAAATTTTGCTGCATGCACTTACGCCTTACTAAAAATATATTAGAAATATTAGTGGTTATTAACATAACAGAATCATTAGAATAATTTATTTGTTAATCTTATGTGTGTATTCATGATGCATGTTTGCATGAAAATACAAGTCAAAAAATTTCATTGTCTTTTATTTATCAATATTTTGAAAACTTTATTGATTTTTCTAAGTTTTATTTACGAGTTATTCATATTTAATTTAGAAGTGTGAGTTCTTTTGATTCAAATGATTTTTATTATAATTATGATGTATTTATTAATTGAGGGTTGAGTTAGATGTATCCAATCTTGTACTTACTTAAATACGCGGCTTATCCTCAAGTGGACCTTAGAGAACAGGGGAGTCTCACTACAGAAAGGGTAAAAGGTCTCTTTGTAAATATTTAACTGTGTTTGAAGCTACATATTAGAATTAAAGAGGGGTATTTCTAATTTTGAAGCCACAAAGGGAATGGTCTAAGTAAGATACTCATTATCCAATGCTTCAACGATTACTTTCTATAGGTGTGGAGATATTTAAAGTTAGATTATAAAAGATCAAGGGTTACCAAATGTGTATTAATCTAATCAAAGATCTAGTCAGTGAAGCTTAAGCAAGGTTAAATGCTTACTTGAGGCAATAAAATTTTCGTTTCGCTTATTTTCAAAACATTCACGAAATTTAAATATAGAAGTTTGTTCGACATACATACATCTGTTCTCACACTATTACATTCTTCAAGGGATGGAAATTAAACTCATAGTTACGAAGATCCCAATATTATATTAATTTTTAGAAAATGAAGCAATAATAACTTGCCTTATTTCATTTATTTTTTGATATTTCATCCTATGCAAGCTAGTTCCAATTAGAAAAGAATGGAGAGATTCGGGCAATATTTATTACGAGTGATTATTTATCAGTTCTTGATATATCTTGTCAATAAACATATTTATAATATTTTATTAAATTCACCTTCATGTTTTTCTTTTCCTTAGTTAAGAATATAATTATTTAATGTTCAGAAATAAGAAAATTAATTGTTGTTTTTTTTTTTTGCCTCATACATTACAACCCTGAGATATTGCTCTATTGTGGAGATAGGCGGAGGAGAGAATGATAGATAATTGTTATGGAATATCCAGCTGAGTCCAGGTGCCCAACTGATAATCCATAATAGTATCTGAACATGCACCTACTGTATGTATATGCTTAGTCGATATACACTTAGACTAGATATAGAAGATTAATAGATTATCAAGAAATGTTTACTTGAAGCATCATTAAGTAAATCTTCTATGTATTTATATAAATTTAATTATTATTATTTGGACTAATCTTGAATTTAGGCATTGTGAGTATTAAATATAATCAGATTGAGTGTGATTTCGATATAATAAACTTCCTTTGCATCTTTAGGTCATTGATGATGGCATTGGTTCTGTATCACCCAAAACATCATGATCATTCAATTATTACTGAGCTTATCTTTATTCATTATATATATATTGCAACCCACAGTGAGGGGCACAACCATACCAATCGAAGCTAAGTAGCGAGACCACAAAAAGTGTGAAAACAATAATCAAATAATAATAATAATAACAACAACAACAACAATAATAATAATAATAATAATAATAATAATAATAATAATAATAATAATAATAATAATAATAATAATAATAATAATAATAATAATAATAATAATAATAATAATAATAATAATAATAATAATAATAATAATAATAATAATAATAATAATAATAATAATAATAATAATAACAACAACAATAACAATAATAATAATAATAATAATAATAATAATAATAATAATAATAATAATAATAATAATAATAATAATAATAATAATAATAATAATAATAATAATAATAATAATAATAATAATAATAATAATAATAATAATAATAATAATAATAATAATAATAATAATAATAATAATAATAATAATAATAATAATAATAATAATAATAATAATAATATAACCACTGATCTCAAACCGCTTTAATAAATAAATACTTATTAATTAATAATTTCCTTGCTCAGAATAATAATAGCAATAATAATATATTGATTCATGAGACTATGTCCTCATACCAAAGTTTACAGACTACCTTAAAGTCAAATAAATATCAACCCCACATACCTGATTGCATAGAAATACCATTAAATTCCAACCCTTTAAGAATTATAATCATATCTCTATGACTGACTATATAATAATCCTATTTAAATAAAGCTAAAATAATATTCCAACTAAATATTTAAGAATAATAATATTAAAATTTATTATAAGAATAAATTTATATTCTAATTTTTAATTTGAAGTAAATCTAAATCTTTATTGTATTTTAATTTTTATCTCAGGGATATCATATTACAGAAAGAACAAAGGATAGGATATTGGATAACAAAGGGCAATTTTATGGAAATCCAAATAATCTAGACAAAATTTAGAATAATATTATTAAACAAACTATAACAACTTTGATCTTATTAAACTATAAAAATAGTTACTTTAAGTCTTATAGGGTTTTGGATTAATTTTAAAAAAATCTATTATAATTTAAGAAATCTAATAAAATATAATTTGGATTATTAAAATACTCAGAAATCCTCTCTCATGATGATAATACTAACCTTTAATATTATAAATATAGTAAAATTAAGCACTCATGGTGCATAGTATTAAGGTTAAAGGATTATATGTATTTATGTGCTGACCATATGCTTAATAAAAATTAATGTTTACAACTTGATCCAAGTATTAACTCACTGTGAATCAAAAGATTTCACAAATGTTGATTTTTAAACGAGATAGTGGACTTAATTAGTAAAGAACTTATTAGCTTCACACTCTCAAATCAAAATGCTTTATATTTGTCTATATAATTAGAAAGTAGGTTGAAGATAAGATGGCCGCTCTTATCTTTATAAAGTCATAATCTTATGCTAAGATTTGTAGTGTTCGCTCTCATGGTAAAATTAAGCACTCAAGGCACATTGTATTAAGGTTAAAGCCTTATATGTATTTATAACTAATCTTATAATGCAAATATTTAAGTAAAGTTTATTATTTTCTTTAATAAATAATTGGCACATGGATATCCAAATGTGGCTCTGCTTACACACCTTAAAATAATAGTAAGTTCTGTATTTGAATGCAAAATAAGTCTAATAGTAATAGTAATGATTGTTGTTAGCTTGAAACAAACAACAAAAATTCTTAAGTTTACTATGAAATAAATTTTATATGTGACCATTGAAGATGATAACTCTTGTGCATGATTAAATAAATTTGGATTTATTCTATAGTTTTTCTGAATTTATGATAATTTATAAACCAATTCTCATATACTTCTTGATAAAAACAATCATTTTCATACACATATTAGATAGAATGATTTATTATGAGGGTGCAATAAAGTAAATACTGAATTTAATCAGTGTCTGTAATCAATGATAAATACAAATATGGAAACGTAAATAATGTCAAACTACTCAATATTAAATTCTACAAAAATCAATTTATTTACAAAGCAAAATTTAAAATTTACAAATCACTATTTACGTTTTATTTTATAATACACAAAATATAAGCAATTTTCGATTAACACGACTATTTACAAATTCCAATAAAATAATTTTAAAGTTACAATTTTTTAAAATACAATGAACAAAATGTCAGTTTGGTAATACATCCATCTATCCAAAATGAATTTACTTAATCTTTTGCAATAAAACTAATTATTTCTTAACAACACTATATTTCACAGTGGGAAAATATTTAAATTACCACTGGTATAATTTAAATTATCATAGTATATCTTCCCTTTTTACTTTAAATAAACCAAAACAAACAATATAAAATATTGTTATACCTTTGATGATTCTATGAATTACTTACTATTCACCTTAGTGAAAAGTAGCTTTTACTTTTTCCATAATAATATGTTGTACAGGCTTAAACCTGCATTTATATATGTAATATATGCGGGGTTCGAACTCAGACTTTCACATGACCCACCACTCTCAGTGCCATCTCATATTGCTGACCCACCTGATCACACACATGTTGAAAAGATAAATAATCACCATAATAGTTTTATGGTTACTTTTTTGAGTTAATCAGAAAATAATTAAACATTTATGCTATTTTAATTGACTACTAATTACTTGGCAATAATTAAACTTTTTAAAATATAAATTTTAAAATACTATTTCATATACGTAAAACAAAACAAGCATTTTGAACAAAAGAATAGCCGAAGCCATATCTCACATTAACCTACAGGTTTAAAATTGACATATAGGAATTACTCCTATTATAATTCTTTTTTTATAACTAAAATTATATTTTTCTTAAAGTGGCAATTATTAAACACCTTTCAAAATTAATTACAATTTAATTATCTGTTTCCATTGCTCTCAGGGTTATTTAGCAAAACCACGATTATGCACTTGGAAATATTTAATTATTTATTATTAAATTTTGCTTATGTGTGATGCTAACTAGCATTCATAATAATAACAACCTTATACTCATATAGAGATAATAAGTCCTTGTTTTTGTATGCAAGCTTATAAACAGGCAAAACTCACTATACGTATTGCCATACACAACAAGCTAGAGTAATCAATGGATGCCAGAAGGCTTGTGCATAAAATTATGGCATCCATTGATTACTCTAGCTTGCTGTGTGTGGCAATATGTATAGCGAGCTTTGCATGTTTTAACAGTTATACACAAGCATAAGAAGTGGTGGTCATGTGATGCAAGCTTATGTGGATGGAATAACTTTTCTCAAGATTTTCAAATACATCTCATTGCTATATTAGATATGATGTCTGTAACCAGGTTCTTTATAGAATCACTTCTAATAATCCAGACATAAGAATTTCATGGGAATTATATCAAATGGATCATCTGTGTTCATGGCTAGATGATCTATGTTCTTCCTATGACTTACTCTATGCACTCCAGGAATAAAATATAAAGACTGAATACCCATGTCAACCTAAACAGTTACATATGACACAAAATTCTTAAATTTAAACACCATAAGGACATCTAAGCAGTAAACTGAAAATATGACATTTTAATACATTTTATCATAACAGCTGAAATGTTCCTCAGAACTAAAACACAAAATTCCACCATAAAAATTAATAAATGCCCGATAGTAGGACCATACACTCTAATATTACCAGAATGTATTAGCATAACTTAATTGATAATAGCATATATACAGAGCAAAGAAAAATTAACACATGTAAATAAGTGTTTCATAAAATAATTCATTATCTAAAATATAAAAATTGTGGCAGTGGTAATAATTAATCTCCAAATAAACATCTTTCATTCAGAAGCTTATATTCATTATAACTTTAAAATAGCAATTTGTAAAATATGAGAAATAATTTTTCAGAACAAAACACTCTAGGTTATTTCACTTTTTTAAATTTGAAATAGAATAATATTAAACAAACTAAATAAGCATATATTAAAACAATAAAATTACTAATAAATGTTATAATTCAATAACACTTGTCCAGCAATGTTCCATTTGAATATAAAAACAAGCCATTTACCACACTTTCAACATATCGTAAAATATAAATAACTCCATTATATACTATATTATAATATACCCACATATATAATACCTATTAAAATCAAAATAATAACTATAAAACATTAAACGTAAATTTCTTTAAATATAGCAATCCCAAAATATAAAATTAATAAAAGTTAATTTTCTTTTACCAACACATCCTGAAACATAAGTTTAAACAGAAGTTTGAACAGTTAATTTCATTTATTAAAATCTTTTTTTGCCCTCCATCTGCTCACAATGAAGAAAATAACCTTGAAAATTAGAAATGACAAAAATCATTTTCTCTTAGATAAAGTTAATTAATTGTCCGCATGTATTCTTGTACTATTACAGTTCTTTTAATATTTAAGAAAAACATTTTAAAACACTGTAAAAAGAAAACTTTCCATTTAGAAGTGGTTCCAATTGGAGTAAATACGGACTATAATCTTCAGCTTTACTGCAGATAACTAGATTAAATCCCGAAATATTTTATTTCTCTGAGTATAATCTTAACATAAATTTCCGTATTTTTCTTTTTTAAAAATAACAGAATGATATACTGTTATAATAAGTATTGGTTTAAATATAACTTATATTTCAGCAGTACCATTATATAATATAGCATATTAGATGAATAAGTTAGTAAGTCAAGTTTTAAACATCTTATAATGTAAATCATTAAAAACATTTACAATATTAGTAGAAAAATAATAAAATAACAGTTCCGCAATTAAAATGCTAAAGCAGAAGATTAAATAGTTCAATTCAGGAGTTAACTATGTTATTTTAGAATCATATAAAATTTTGTAAGCAATAGAAAAATATTTCTATACTACGATAAATTCTTACATAATACACCACTACGTGGTCCATTGTTTCTATAAGGATCAACTTTTTCGGAGATTAAAATGAGAATTCCGGTAATATACTTTTTGTCAAAGCCATTCATGTATTTTTTGCCCCCCAATTTTTACAACAAGTAAATATCAATGCTGCTTTCTGAAGAGTAGTGTCCCGGTCGAAATTGTATGTTAACTCAACACGATTTACAGTGTGGGTAAAAGTACCTCGAATCCAATTGTATGCGAGATCAAAGATAAAGAATACTTATGGATTCTGCCCTGTTCACCCACTCTCTAAATCTGCCAACTAATTAACAACATTTTCGAGGTAAGCAATAAATCTTTCATACACACTAGCATCAACGGTGGAGCAAGAGCCTCAACTAATTCTAACATATAACTCTAATATTGATTCTAATTAGACCTATTCATTTACTTAAATATAGGAATGGTATGTATGTGACCTTGAGTCATCAGATAGCAGCACAATAATTAATTAAAAATGCTAATTTTAGAATGAAATGAATGGAGATGAACCAAAGATAGCTTAAATTCACATGTATATTTAATAAAACATTTGTATAACTTTTCTAATGTCTCTGTTTTATTTCCTAAATTTGTTAACATAAATTTTGATGATGTCATTAATTATGCCTTGAGTAAGGGGGCGGTATAGTTCATATGCCAATTTAACAAATGAAACGAATAGAGTTTTATGGTAAATGCCCACTCAAGTCTGAGATGTACGAGACAAATATTTTTAAATAGCCCTATTTTAAATATAACTTTATGACAAGTGAAATTATTTTAAGAGAGAAATAATTGAATCATATTTAGGAATTGGCTTCGAAGAGAGTGACATGTTTAAAATATAAACAGATCGCGATATTCGCAAATAAATATTTTAAGATTGTAAAACAAATAAATTAATCAGACCATAGTCAATCCGTCATGATGTGCTCAGAACAAAAGAAATTGGACAGACCCAGCATTTGATATTCCATCACCAGCATAGACTCAACTCACCTGCCCCTGTTCGAGTGATGCCAAGAAATAAAACAAATGGTCTGCGTCATTAGCAAACCTCAAGATATTTCAGATGAAAGAATGGGAATCGTCAAGGCATGCTAAGCTCAGCTTACCCTGGGTCTTCCATTTTGTCTTTCATATCCAGACAAGAAAATTCATAGTCCTTAAAACTATCATGTTGTCTACTTCTGATTAAGTCATAAAGAACAAAAAACAAGTAATCAAGCAAAATGCTGGCAAGGCAAAATACAAGTACTGGAAAAATACATTTTAAAATTTTAAATATAAAATTGTACTGAGCTATTAAAGATTATGCAAATGTTATATGGATTGACCAAGATCGGACCAACATAAAATAAAATAAGCATTAATGTTATTACGAATATTTTCTGGGCAACACGTCTCTCCCTTCAAAACAAAATCCTTCCAATATTTAAATTAAAACATTTATTACTCTCTTTTACTATTTAGCAAGAAAAAACTTTCTAAACCTTCTCCCTTTCATTCTTATCACATGAAATAATGTAATTAAATAAAATCTCTATGCTGACCTAGTGTCTCCCCAAAACTAAACCATGTACGCATAAATAATTCAAAACACATAATATAAAATTATTTCATCTCGACAAAAAGGGTTGCTCCAAAAATTAATAATTCAGAGCTAGAGAGTTATTCATTTATTTACTGAAAAACATTGGTTGGGAAATAGGGAAACAGTCAACCTTAGTTCAAGATCGAGTTTCACGGTTCTACCACAGCCCATGTGTCATCATGCTCTTTTTCTTTGTCATAAAATGTATATAAACTATACGCATATTTCTGAGAAGCGTCTATGAGATTTATAAATACAAATCTGAAATAAAAATCTTCAATTATTTTAAATATTACCTTTCATAGATGCCACTCAAATATACACAGGTATATTACAGGAGCTTATATATGTAATTAAAAATATTAAATAATTTTGTGTCTTTTAAAATTGTATTTTTTTAACTTTTATTTTACTTTATAATTACTTTTGTCATAAAATTAAAAATATAAATTTAAGATGACTGTCTAAAAATAATTAAAAAGGTGGGGAGTTTATTTCATGATTTAAAAAAAAAGGAATTTGTAAATTAAAGTTAAGAAAAAGTAAAATCTAAAACAAAGCTAATGGATTTTAGTTAGCTATTAACATTTTTTTGTCAAATCCATTTCCAAACAGGAAATTGGTTTGAATTGATTTTAGACAGTTATCTCACGACTGCATCTCTACTAACAATAGAGTAAAAACTCTTCTAAATTAAGGATCCATTAGAGTCAGGAAATCTAATTAAAATAAACATTCTCTGAGGGGCTAAAAACTGACATAAATAAGACTAAAAATCTATTATGTCAGAGTTTGGTCAATCGTTGCTAGCCGACTTCACGTCCGTTGAAATTTTAAGGGGGTCTAAGCCACCTGTCCTCCATCTTCAGCCTAACTCACGCCGAGATGTAGCTCCAAGAATGCCACCTGCCATAGAAGATTCATCAATACTTCACAGAATCCTGAAGTAATCAGCCCAAAGACAATTTAACCGCCTTAGCCAATTCCATTTTGTAATTTAATTTGTAAACTAATATTTTTTTTATGTTTAATGTTTTTAAAAGCTCTGTTAATCATTTATATCAGTTCTCTGCTACAGAAATTAATCTGTCATTCAACTCACGCTTCATATTATTTTTATCATTTAGTGCGGTTATAATTTAATTTTAATAATATTTTTATATTTTCTCACTTAAGTTTCTTTGTAAATGCCAATTAAACCTGATCTTACGAACTTAGAAGGGGGGGGGGTGGATTAATGAGTTCTTGTTATTTATTTTAAATATCTTGTAAGATTGGATTTGTACTTTAAATGAATATTTTTTTTTATAAATGTTTTATTGTAAATTTATACAAAATGTATAAAACTTTTGCAATCTGGGGTGGATATTGGTGTCCATTAGTTTTATTAATTTCTTATTGGTCATCATCGCTAACAAGGCTGACCACTTAAATTTGTTTTGTAGTTTGCACTATTAAGTGCGTGAATTTTATTTTTTGTTCCCTATGTGAAAATATTGATTCAAGAAGAGGGAGCAATGCAAACTTCATTAATGATAGTTTAATTTATGATCAATGACTTTAGATTACATGAGTTATTATTTTAGCATATCATTATGTATTTGTTAAACCATTTAAAGCTTTTCTTTCATATTTAAATTTAATGATTTTATATTATTATGATAGCGTTGCTACATATGTCCAATTATTCATGAGCCGCGTAAGGCTTCGATCTGATTTGCCTGTACCTCACTCCAGGGAGTCACGATCATTTTCGTTAGTCATTCTTCTTCTCCAAGTATATATATTATATACTGTTTTGAATCACCTGTACTTCACTCCAGGGATTCAAATCTTCATCGTTCATGTTCTCTTTCATGAAAGAAGTCTACATTTACTTCTAGAACATACAGGTTAGAGTAGATGAAGCAATGTATGGATGCATCATAGTCCGGCCCATAGAATCTTCCTACCTACCCTTTCTTCCTGTACTGCTTTAGCATGAAGCTGGCATGTACCATCATTAAAGAAAATTGGAGAATGAACTTATCCTGGACAAATGTGCCATTTCCTCTCGCTGATAATATGCTAGCATGGCCATTTCTTACAGTTATTTTTCCAGCCTGTTTAGCAAAGTAAATCATAATGATATGTGATAATAAATTGTTTTGTTTTTCTCTTTATTTGTTGGAGTTTAAATCAAACTTCTCATGAAACTGTACTCCCTCTTTATTGAAATAAGCCTTACCCGCAATTATTGAGTTTTCGCTATATTCTATCATTAACTGCTGAAAATGTAAAAGAAATAATGTTTTATTCTGCCGATAAAAATGTACCCTCATTTTAATTATTATAAATCAAATATCTAAATAAAATAAACTTATGTATTGAAATTGTCTAATCAGTGAAACTCGATTGTATCTTTATAAATGTATTTTTTTATGTATAAAATGTCCACCAAACCATTCCGATCAATCCATTTTTTGTAACCGCCGCACTAAATTAATATTTGTCAAAATAGAAATAATTGTAACAAGTTTCTTGAATGGTTGTAATACAAATAAAGTTTTACAAGCATAGAGTTGATTATATATATAAAACTCATCATTAATTTTGTTCAAAATAAATATTTATATTTTAAACTTAATCCAGTTGTTTGAATTTCCTTATTAATATTCATATTTATGTATACTTGTAACTTAATATCTTGGGTTCACTCAATATCTCATCATCATCATCACCAGTTGAGTCTCATGTAAAATGTTGTAGCACCAGGCCGGGATATAATGAATTTATGTTGTATCACCATAGGTGTTGTTCATAATGTCATAGATTTGGGGAATGGGCAAATAGGTTAGAATTCATGATTGCTCCTGACCTGTGTATCTTGGGTATGATTGGATTCAGGGTACTTTTGCTTAGATTCTAAATCTTGTTGGATGGATATACATTTTCGACCGGTACAATAGGAAGCAAAATATTTAATTATATAAAACTTTTGTCGAGATGGAACAAATTAACATATAGTGATTTCATTTTAAATAAGACATTTATCAGTCTTAAACAAATACATTCTTAAGTAAATAATACTAATAATATTTTCTGAACTGCTTTAAGAGAAAGTTTAGCATTAAGAGGCATAATTTTAAGACAGACAGACTGAGAGCAGAGACATTAGATTTTAAGTGATAGCAAGTAAAATTTACAGAATTTTAGTTAAGCAATTACATTAAATTAAAGGGGATTTCCTTTAAGAAGACACTAAAGGTAGCAAAATTACATTATCAGGTCAACTGGAGTTTTAAAGAATAAATTAGGTGGTTAGAACTAAACAAATTGGGAACATATTACCTAATTTATTTTGAGTCCTTGTGAAAATTTGGATCCCATGATGAAATACAAATTTCCACACAGGCATAGCTAGCTATTAATTTTAATTTGAGAGTTCAGCAGTCCAACAATTACACATTTTGATGAAGTTTCTCTGGCTTATGGTATTTGCTGATCATTTTTGGCACAGCGGGAGATGGGCAGGCTACAAGGCCATCTACTCCACTACCATGCTTATAAACATTTTATAGTTATTGAAAATTTAACCGGTGTGGATTCGATAGGCAATCACTGAATGAAAACTATGACTGGCCAATCTCTATTGTTATCGTGGGCTATTTATACCCTTTTCTGACTACTTTTGGGAAATTCCCTTTTTTATTTGCCCAAGGCTAAATGGATATGTTGAAATTCTGGTGATCGTAATTATCAACCTAAAATATTTTGCATTATATTCTTGAGATCCATTTCCTGATAAACCCAATGATTTTATTGTTTCAAATCTATGTTTAATTTAATGTAGATTTTGAAGAATTCATGTTTCAAATATCTTTTCCATTTTAATTTTACTTTAATTAGAAAATTTCATTATCATTTTGTTAATGGATTTTCTTTTGTTTGATGCTACGAAATGTTAACAGGGTTTATCACGAAAGTAAATCTCCAGATAAAATTAATAAAAACATTTTAAATAGAAAATTGATATTTTAATCACTTGGTCTAAAAATTAAATGTATATAAAATGGCAGTCGGAAAGTTTTATAAACATCGTAACATGGGTGGATCTGGTTTGTTCCTCGTGTAGCAATCTAGAAAGATGTGAAGTGCAGATCCGGCTTACAGATTCATCGCTCAGTAGACTAGTTATTTATTTTTTTATTTCATATTAATGCTGCTTGAAATAAGGATAAATTTTTTAGCACATTTTTACACAAAATTATTAATTTTTTTAAAAATTGTTATCAATTTCTTAATAATGTTTGTGCACACCCCACACAACTATTCTCTTCATATATATCTAATTTCAATTGATCAGCTGACTGTACTGAAATCAATCATCCAATAAAATTGATTTCCAATCATCAAGTTTAAGTTATATTTTTAGATTTAATTAAAGAATGACAGAAAGAAAGAAAAAAATTCTAAAGATAGCAATTTAACTTACATAATATTTAAATTTGTAATAAATATTTTTTTAAATATAATTATTTAAAAAACTAAATATTATCAAACCATCATTACATAATAAATAATTTCTCATATTTCTTTAGTATTTATTAAGTATTAAATACAAGTCAATTCTTTAATACTTTTTTTTAAATTAAAATAATTGTTGTTAGCAAATTAAACATTGCAAAATAACACATATGTAAGTACAGATACACACACATCAGCAGTACTGTTTTAATTGGATAATGCTCTGTTTTTAACAATATTATCTAATGATTTATTTAAAATATTTTAAGTTAACTAACCTTGGTACATTTAACTTATTTATTATTAAAACTAAACTTACTAAAGGTGTAATTAATATTATTTTAATAAATACCAGCATAATATTTATTCTTAAATTGTATTATTATTAACAATGTATACTTATAACAGACTATTAATATGCACTTTAAATATTACTTAATGCATTAATAAAATTATATAAGGTAGTTTTAAGCGCAATTGGTGTTGTTTTAGTTTTAAAAGGTTACAAAGAATATTACTGAATTGAAATTTAAAATTTTTACATTTTGTGCATCTATTTTAATTAAGACACAAGGCACAATTAAAAATGTATACTATATATATATAACTATTAACAGCCATTCAACACTTAGACAATCCCAACATAGTTAATAATCAGTAATCTCAAACTGTTGTCAAGGCAACCTTCTTTTAACAATAAAGGTGGAATATATATATATAATAAAAATATTTGTAGGATTCGGAGCCATGACCCATCACCTTGCTTGAATTACTATAACTGTGACACTAACTTGCCATATTATACACACTAAATATCACCTTGGCTTTATCTAATGCTCAGTGGACAAAAAGCAAAAATATCCTGATTCATTTATACTGATTTTGATTCTTCCTCAAACAACACTATTACCAAAGTGAATGTATGACAAAAGTTGTCATTTTTAGGCCCACCTGAGTTATCATTATGAAAAAGGCTGGTAGTGGAATTGATATTCTTGGTAATACTATCTTGCCAACTGATTGAGAAACAAATATATTAGTAGATCCATCAGATTGGATTAGCAAAAATTAAAAAATTTATTTAAATATAAGTACTATTTTAAGTGATTCTATATTGGTAGAAATGAAATGTGACTGTATGATTATACCAAAAGGAAAATTCATTTTCTTTTAGTTTTTAAAGATACAATCATAAATCATATATTTTACATGCATGCATACACACATACATATGTTCAGTGTGCTCCAGTAAGGATAATCCATTTTCCCTCCAAGCTATTTACAGTCCTATACTTGAGTCAACACACATTTTATTCAAAGGTATAGTTTAGCTATTCACCACAAAAATGTTAAGGCGCTAGTATCTCTGGATCACAAGTTATGTGTGAAATGTGACAGTATGTTTTGTACCTTCATAGATCATTTTCTATGCCATCCCTTTTCATTATGAAGTCTTGCAAAGCACTTGAATATTTATGACTCATGGCTTCACTGCTGTAAATAGTTTGAATCATTTCACGTACTTTAGTTGCAGTTTTGCAAAATTTGAAAACAAAATTTAATATTAGCACATGTCCAACATGAGTTGGAGGAAGAAGTATTCACCTTTTGCTTGAATACACTGTGTATATATATATATTGTAGGATATTAATTCTAAACTCAAGCAAGACTCCAATTATTCCAGAAAAAAAGAGAAAATTTTTTTGTGTGTTTGTTTTATTCAGCTATATATATATTTCATTGAAAATCACTGATAGAATATAGAAAACGAAATGTGGGTAAAATGCTAGATTTTGGCTAATTCTAGTTAGCAATTAGAAATCAACTTTTGGCTATGTGTGTGGACATGTATGCGTGTGTGTATGGTTTAACTTAGATGGATGGTTTCATACAAGGCAGGAAGATGAATCAGTTTTCCTGTTTTAATTCTTTGTGACAAAGTTTTTTTTTTTGTTTTTAATTTTTTTATTATTAAATGTTTATATTTTAAGAAAAGAAAAGGAGAGAAAGAATAAGAGAGAGATAAACATGAGAGGAAAAGAGAGAAAACTCATTAACTAACATATAGTATCAAAGAGACCACTAATCATTGTTGTTTGACCACCAAACTAGTTTAAACTCAGCTTCTAAATAATTATAGGTTGAGAGTTCCAAGGTAAAGACATTTTCAAACCACCCAAGTGGATAGTAGGTACCTCAATCACATATTACCATCTGGAATCTGACATTAAAAAGGGATCAGTGATATCAGTAATACAAATGAACAAATAAATACCAAAAGAGCACATTGCTGAGACTATAGATTACTTTGTTCAGCACTTGAGGCCACCAGAATCCTGGTGCATCTGAATGGAAGGGAAACTAAAGAAACACATCCAAGGCTGACCATATAAGATGTGATGATATGGGAAAGTAAACAGAGGAATACATAAAAAAAAAGCATGAAGAACGCCTACTTTGATTCAATTTCATGATTGCCTATGAATAAGTCCAGATAGCAACTAGTTTATATATACACTATAAATTTGCTATCATCGTAACAGTAATTTTGAAAATAATAAAGCAGCTAATTGAAGTGTGTGCTTTAAAAGATGTTTTGTTTTGTGTCAAGGAAATTCGTGTGTTATAATCAGTATATCATATATACATATACTTGACCATAGTGTGTGCTTAAAAGCTAACTAACAGTACTTCCAAATGCAGGAGCCCAAGCAATCAGTAATATAAAAACAAAATTTTTATTAATAACTATTGATATTTTCATTTTAATTTCTTCTCTCTCTTCTCAATATCAAACAAGGGTTAAGGATCTTGTTGTCACTAAATATTATATTATTATTATGCTATTTGATTTTACTTTATTTTATTTTAATTTTTTTAATTGTTTTATCAATAAAATTATATATTGATTTGTACACATATATGTTGGTGTATCTTGATATTGTTCGTTTTAAACTAGATGTTCATTTTTTTTTTTTTTTTTGATTGAAATATTTATGTAAACATTTTCTGGTGGGGAAAGATTAATTCCTAAACAATAAACAAAGCAAAACTCTCCATACAGTATTGCCACCCTGTGCCTACCAGAGTAATCAATGAATGCCAGAAGGCTCGTGCATAAAATCCCTATCTAATGCTGTATGGAGAGTTTTGCTTTGTTTATAAACAGTTATGTGCTAGTATAAGATAGTGATCATGTGATGCTTAATGGTTTAATTCCTAAACAATGTGTGCGTGCGTGGATGTATGTCAGTAATGGACAGGCCTAAACTAAAATGATAAAGAGAGGGGTATGAAATGATAAAAAGTAAGGGCAGAAATTAGGCAGAGCTATGAATGGATACAAATTAACTGTGGGATGTGTACATTATAATATTCTTGACAAGATGGGGTGTGTATATGCATTTTTATTTTGTTTATTAATTAGTCACAATGGGATCAAATTATTTACCTAGATGAAATTTAAATATCATAATTAAAATATGTGTGATGCTTTCCTCTTTTTTTTCTCTTATTATTATTAGTCATTAAATGTTCAGTAATTCTATAATTAATTCTCTCCTAATTAATTGTTTTGGGGATGTAACTATTATTTTGTAATATTGGAATAAATTGAATCAGAGGTTGAAATTAAACCACTTATATATATATATATGAATCATTAAACAGGCAAAACTCTCCATACAGTAGTGCCACCCTGTGACAACCAGGGTAATCAATAACAGTTATGTGCTAGCATAAGAGATGGTGGTCATGTGATGTTTAGTAATCATAAAACTCCTTATAAATGTTGCCCATAAGACATCATCAGATAAAGATATATTATGAACTCCAGTAAAAAGTGAAAAGGATAATTTTAGTCATGATATGTAAAATCTTGGCCATAGAGATATATATAAGATATATATGACAATCCCCTAGTGGCTGAATATGTATTTAGAATCTAGTTCTCCTTCTTGCCTATGAGGGGGCATGGGAGTGATATTATCACCAGAAATTATTTATATAGAAGGGTAAAAAATGCACAGAATAACAGTGCATATGATTTATTTGTTTTATCTTTGAGCTAACTTAGTGGGTTGATCTCCCATTGAGAAGTCAAGTGACTCTTAAGACCCATAAGCTGATCTTCTAAGAGTGGGGCACCAGGTGATGTCCCAAAACATGGAAATTAAACATCCCATCCTGAATAATAAAACACAAATAGTTAGTTATAATTACATAGTACTAGACCAGGGATTTGGGTGAAAACACTAAGGGCCTCTATATTCAAATGATTGATACTTTGGTGACTTTAAACTATTCTAATATAATGGTCCAGAGAGCAATCACATCATTGATTTAACCATTTCTTCATTCTGTTCTCTTCATTGTCCAACTCTTCAAATCCCATCTTTTATATTATCCAGCAATATCAACCTTTTCCTTCCTTCCTTCCTTCCTTTTTGTTTTTACTCATCATTCCCTCCAAAACATCTTTTATCAAGCTATACTTTCTTCTTATTTTCTGTTCAATCCACTTTCCCTTTCTATCTCTAATTTCCTCAATCAGTCTTTTTTTTCTTTCATTCTTTTCAGAATTTCTTCATTTGATATGTTATTCATTCTAGTAATGATCACATCTTAAAGACTTCCAATATATTCCTAAATTTATTACACAGTGTCCACATTTCACATTCATACAATAGTACAGCATTTAATTAATCTTTTCCTTAATTCTGACTTCAAATGTCCACAAAATATTTTCTTAGTAAATGTGTCATTTGCTCTTGCTATTCTTCTTTTAACTTCATCTTCTCTGCTTCCATTTTCACTCAACCAACTATCCAAATCTCTTTATCTGCTGAAGTATATTATCATGGATTTTAATTTGCAGTCTTTTTGCAAGCCTCCATATCCATATACACTTGGTCTTCTCAACATTAATCATCATTCCATTCTTCCTCCAACTTATTCAACATATTCTGAAGACAATTTTCATCCTCAGCTATAAGAGCAATATCATTTGCAAATCTTGTTACCTAATAAAAATATTACATATTTATGATAATGATATATGTAGAGAGAAAAATTACCTAAAAATTTGTAATGTAATACTTGAATGCTCATCACCCACAACAGGCAAGATTGATGAGAAATACCTCCTCCATCGAATGCTCTAGGAATTATTGAAGCTTTTTTTTCTTTTAGTAGCTATTTAAAGTATGCTTTGAATTAACTATTTTTTATACTTACACTGTATTTAGTTTAATAATTGCTATTACAATAAGAAATTGATTATAAACACTTATACAAAAAAGTCCCATTTAATTACGATAATTAAATCTATATTATAAATTATTTAATTATTGTAATCGCTTGTAATTTTTCTTTTCAAATATTATTGCTAATTTATAATCACATCATTATTGCAATTTTGTATTCTAAGATGCAAATTTAAGTAACATAATGAAAGTTAAAACAATGAATAGGTGGCAGAATGATTTAGACAGTTATAGTGTAAGAAAACTCCAGCAGATGGCAGAAGAAAGACTGTATTAGTTTTGCTCTGGTCATGGTGACTAAGAACTTAATGGAATTTTTCAAAAAATATTTTTAGCCCACAATTAAACTTTTTTTTTTTTTTAAAAAAAAAAAAAAAAATTGATATATATAGAAAAAGATTTGAAATGGTTTGAAACTTATATAATTTGTAATCGGATATATATTTTTATATGAATGTAATATTTTTATATAAAAAAAATCCATCGACGCTATTTTTATAATCTAATTCATGTATTTTTGCTAAAAATTTGTCACCTTATATAAAAGCATGGTTGTGTTTATAATTCTAAGTTAACAGTGTTTGAAAGGTATTTTATAAGTTACCAAACAAGTGGAAAAAAGGGCCATTTGTCACCTCTTTTGAGTACTTCTGACAGCTTAATCTATCAAATTTTAGCAAGATAAATGGCAATGATTCAATGAAATGAAAGAGGTAGGAACTCTTGATAGCCAGATTAACGCAACAATTAGCTCTGTAAAAATAGTTAATCAAAAGTGATTATAGAATGCAATGACTTGCAAACTTTTAATTTAATATATTTTTATAAAGTCTGTAGAATATAAAAAATATTGTTTGTCAGCATCCGTATATAAACAAGGCAAACTCTCTCCATACAGTAGTGCCACCCTGTGCCAACCAGTCTGAGGATATTGGATGAGTAGGCACTAGATAGGGATTTTATGCACTATCATTCTGGCATTCATTGATTACTCTAGTTGACACAGGGTGGCACTACTGTATGGAGAGAGTTTTGCCTTGTTTAATAACAATTATGTGCTAGTATAAGAGATGGTGATCATGTGATGCTTAGTGGTTTAACACCAATCCTGCCTAATAGGATAGTGGTGGCTATGGTTGTAAAAGAGCCAAAGACACCAAAATGTATGATTGCTGAATTGAGTTCAGACCCATATGACTATATAAGCTATTGAGCTTAGATTGAAAATATTATTGTGTTTTCAATTTCATTCTCATAGTTTTGTAGTTAAGTAGAGTTAAAAGGTGGCTGCTGGAGGGTTGCATTAGATCCTAAGATCTAGGTGGTGCTCTCAGATCCAAGGCTCCTCACTGACGAAGGCCACAAGCCAGAAACTGGTCTGGGGATATTGGATGAGTAGGCACTAGATAGGGATTTTATGCACAAGCCTTCTGGCATTCATTGATTACTCTGGTTGGCACTACTGTATGGAGAGAGTTTTGCCTTGTTTAATAACAATTATGTGCTAGTATAAGGTGATCATGTGATGCTTAGTGGTTTATCCATATATACATATTCTTTTTCTTTTACTCCATTATGCCACTTTGAGTAAGCCTGAACAATGCATAGTTGCTAGATGGTAGCTTAATAAATCGCTATCCAATGATGTCCTGTCCATAAAGCACTACGTTTCCATTTAGCAACTACTGATTACTCAAGCTGGCACCAGGTGGCATAACTGAGCTGAGAGAAAAAGTATTTGCTAGTGAATAGTATTATGTAATCTGGGAGAATGTGATGTTTTATTGATAGACTCACATTCATATTTTCATGTATCAACTTAGAGAAAAGGCTGTTGTTATTTTAGATCCATAATAAAAGACAAAGGAAATGAGATTTCTATTAAATTGACTATCCACCCATTCACAACACAGTGCTATATAGAAAATACTAATTCAGAATGACCCTTTGAGAATCCTTATTGAGCTTTCTGACAATGTGTCATCATTCAGCTATAAATTTCTGATTTAATTTTGATTCCCAATTTTAAATTTCAAATTAAACTGTGCCAAAGAAAAATAATTCACACAGACATACCCAATTTTAATGAGTTTCAGATTCGCCCAGTTTATCTCTGTGGTAGTACTTAAAGCTCTTATAATAAACATTATCTAAGATTTTATGGTCACAACAAGCTATTTGTGAATAAATTTATTTACAATGAATGCATTCACTAATAATGATGTCATCCTATCCAATTTAACTTCATATTATGTTTATATCTGCATGCTTAGAAAAGGTTCTCATTTCCCAATTTTATTGCCATCTATAAATTTGAATCATCATTGGTTACCAGATGGTGATCAGTCACCAATCCAATTTTGTTATTATAATAAAGCTGAAATAATCAATTAATGTATTAATATTCAATATATAGTTTTTTGTCATTCAATGCAAGACAGATATAAGAATGTTAGATGTAATAGGAGGTAAACTTTGTAGGAAACGGAAGCAAAACTCTCCATATCGTAGTGCCATCCAGTGTAATCTAGAGTAATGGATGCAAGAAGTTTACTGCATAAAATCTATCTAGTGCTTACTCATGTACTAAATCTTATATCCATCTATCAGGCTTGCACTGGGAGGCACTACTATATGGAGAGTTTTGTCTTTGTTTAACAGCTTGTGAAATCATGGGAAATAGGGATCATATGATATTTAAGAAACCAAAGTCTACACGATATTTTGATTTATTAAAATAAATTTACAAGTCCTGTACCATGGGAAAGGGTATTAAAAAAGGGAAAAAACCCCCAAAACCTTTTATTTACCAAATTTACTCAATATATCTACCATTATTTATAATATACAAAGCTAAATATTTTATTCAATCAACAGACATATAATTTAAAGACATTACAAATATTTAACATGCCTAATTATCACTTTATATATACATTTATGATTGTTTATAATTTCATATCAATAATGCTGTATTTACATCTGGCTTAAGAGTTCACATACAATTTGAGTGTTTGTTAAGAAATTAAACCTTATTTAAAACTCTATGTTAAAAGAGTTTTCTGTGGCTATTTTATTGGTATAGTTTTTCTGACAGAGGAAATGTTATGTGCATTCTATTTGATATTTTGATAGTTTGTCTACTTTCTTTTTATTGCAATATATTTAGTGCCATATTTATTCAATATTTATAATTAATTGATGTCTGTAGTAAACTCTGTTTCTTATCTTTGTATATTTTGATACGTTTATATTAATAATGCTGCATTTGCATCTGATTTAAGATTTAAATGTATCTCTAATTGCAATATTTCCCAGAAAATTGAGGTTTATTTAAAATCTAGGCTAGTATAGTAAGTAATGAATTTTGTCATCAGAAATCTTTTGCCGTGAAAAATGGGTATATGCATTTAGATTTGACACTTTTTCAGAAGTTGGTCTGCTTTCTTTTTATATGAATAAATTAAATGAATACATAATGCTAAATAAAACTCAAATATTGTTGAATACAAACTGATCCTAGAAAGTTTCCACAGCATTACCTATATTTCAAAATGCAGAGTCTGAATTGCAGCAACTTAGATAAAAGGAAATCCTTTTTATCTAAGTTGCTGTGATTCAGATTTTATATTTCTAAATATGGATAGTACACTTGAAACTTTCTGGCATTACTTTGTATTCATTTAATATATATATATATATATATATATTGTAACCGTCGGAATTGTTGAATATATATATATATATATATTGTAACCGTCGGAATTGTTGAATGCTGTATTCCATTTAAATTGAAGAAAGAAGGCCCAAAATGTTGGTGCCAATTTGTAACTGATTGAATTGATGGATGAAGGTGATGGTTAGGATGATCAATCTGATCTGATAAAAAAATCTAAAAATCTATTTTAAATTAATCTGGTCTAGCTCAATCGGGTCGCCGTTATGTAATAAACCATCACAAAGCACAAATAATCTCTCTTAAAGTTTAATTTACTTAAGTTATATGTGAAATGAAGAAATAATGAGACTATCTGCTCCAGACATCAACAAATCCGTCACAATTACAACATAAATTGCATAGAGCAGTGAAACCAACTACTATTGCCCTAAACAATAATATAGGATTAGGCTAACTACTAGATTGGCAATCTAATCAAAATCAAATCCAATTAATAACTAAAACAGATCCCAATATATATTTTATTAGCCTGTTTCTGTTATAGTAATTTAAATCTACTTTATTATTTAAAGATGCTGCCTTTATAACTTAATGGATAAGCTTCTAAGTACCTGTAATAGCACTTTACAAAACATTTGTTTACATACAGACATTATTTAAACAACAAAACAAAATAATACTTGAACCCAAATATACATATATCTATTTTAATAAACGCTAAATAGAAAGATAAACACTCGTGTCAATAAGCGATATACAATTCTTTCTACTTCAATCTCTAATTAATAATTTTCTGTGGGTATCAACTGGTTTTATTATAATTTTATAAACACTTTGAAAATTTATACACTCACTTAAATGTTTAAACAAATTAATAGACGTCGATGGTTTACTAAGAAGCTACAAAATAATTTATAAATAACTCACAAATATCTTCCAATAAAATGATGCTTAATTAGTGCTTCGTTTAGGTTTTAAAATAGAATACTTCACTGGAGTTTAATATCAACACTCTATTAGCTCATCTCTAACTTTACAATGCCCAACCACATTACATAAAAGATATATCGAGCTTCTATTGGATGTTTATTCACCTGTGAGTATTAATACAACTTGTTTGAAATTTTAAACAATTGAATAAAAATTGACTGGCAACATATGATTATAATTGATATTTATACAAATCAAAACAATATTCAATTAAATCGGCCAATGAAGTTTATTCTCTTCATTTTATAGGAGTTTAAGAAAAATATCCAAGACGAATTATTCTGAACCAAACGATAAAGTATAATCTATTTAGATTTTTATGACGGAATCAGACAAACATGAAATGATTGACTTTGTAATATTAACTAAGATAAATGATAATATGTATATATAACATTCGAATGCAAATATAAATGTGAAATTCATATAGAAACAAAATAAAATACTAATAAGCAAAACATACCTTATCTTATATTCCAATTCGCTTACCAAGCTGAGTTTGAATCCTGTTACTTAAATAGCTACGCCGTCTTACGCAATCCAAATAAAACAAAATAATTAAACTAGTCTTGATATTTAAATTAACTCAATTTATTAGATTATAGAAAAGAAAATTGGCAATATTAATGATAAAATACATCCGAAATGACTTTATATTTTAGATTGGTTGACTAAATAAAATGATCGAATTGCTATGTGTATCTCTATATATGTGTTGCAATAACGATAACGACAAAAAAAAATGAATGAGTAAATGACGGGAAAGGTTCTTAGATATTTTACTAAAAAAAATGTACATATAACCGATACCAAAATGTGAAATAGGAGGGTATCAAAATCTATTTGTTTATCAAAATAATTATGGATAAATGAATATGAAATAATAAATATATTTGAGTCTTTCCGATCATTTTCATTTAATAAATTATATTACTTTTAGAGATAATTAAAAAAAAAATCATCATATTTTATTACATATATAAAAAAAAAAAATTAATACACATACATTTCATAAAAAAAAAATCATACCATATATATATAAGTCTGTTCGTTCACTATTTATTGGTCTATCGATTGACTTCAGTCATAGTGTAAAGAGAAGTTTCTCTGTCAGAAATAATAATCGTAAACTTTACAATACTTCATTAAAAGTTTTCTTTTTTTTTCATCCGAAGAGGTGAGTGCACTTTGATTATCCCTTTTATGATGTGAATTGATCCAGTGGGTTCCTGTTCCTTTAATCGTGAGACGATGTTTATGCAAATCCATTTTTTTTTTAATTAAATTAAAAATAGCCGACTTTTTTTCCTTTTTTATAAAGCATTTTTTTTTTTTCACTTCATAGGTTTCTTTTTTTTCTTTTTTTTTTTTTACACTTCGTTGCCGCTTCCCCGGAGACCTTTCAACTGCCCACTAAATGATTGAACGGGCAGATAATTCCACTATTTTTCCATGTTTTATGGTTTTACATACAAAAAAAAAAATATTGAAAAAATTTATTTGTTAAGACACAGAAAATAGATCTATCCTTTACTATTGCAAAATGATAAAGAGTCCTGTTATATTCTGTCGCGTCTTTTTTATATGTTCTCTTTCTGACGTTTTTCGTATCTTGACGACCATACAATATCACTCAATTAAAAACTCAATTCTATCAATTTTCTTATAGTTTCTTTTCGCGCGGTTTTGGGATAAGTTCGGATAAAAAGATACATGAAGATTAAATCCAAATTCAATTACAATTTTTTTATTTATTTTACAAACCAAAATACAAAATTGATATAATAACCTTTTAAATTATTGATAAACATCAATAATTTACACATATCTATATTTTTTAATAATAATATTTTTTTTTAAATTAATTTATAAACACATATACACAACACAAAAAACATTGAACTGTATATAATAATGTTACTATGGTGACTGCATTCATATATGAAATATATAAAATAATATCGATCCTATTTAGTTAAACTTATATTGTACTGAATTGTTTATTTTTTTTTTTTTTATATATATACCTGGATCATCAATTTGAACATTCACAATATATATATATAAACATTACAAGCATAAAGCTAAACTAGTCAATATAAAATCAAAACTACCCCAAATCTAAAATTAAACTAGACCAGCATAAAAATAATATTAAAACACAACCTAAGGTTTCACTGCTACAAGCAGACTTCTCAAGTGTAAAGAACTACAAAAAAACCACACATTATATATACTATTAAAAACTACCCACAAATCCATTCACTTCCCATCCACCCTTAATATTAAAAGAACTCTTAAATAAGTTAATTGCTTCAGAATAATAAATTTTCAATAATAAAGACTCTTTAATTCTTCTTTTGATTTCATTTCTCTCAAAGAAGACAACCTTAGCTTCATCAAAATCAATAGTGTGGCCTGTATCTTTTTCACGGACATACAAAGCAGAACTAAGATATCTATTTTTAACTCTACTTTTATGAACCTTTATTCTTTCATTTAAACTCAAACTACTCTGACCTATGTAAACCTTCTTACAAAATAAACAAGGAATAAAATATACCACACCAGGAATAGTCTTTCTATCAAAAACTTATTTTGTATTATTTAATAAATTATTCAATGTAACACCCCTTTTCCAAGCAATTTTCTTATTTCCAAACAATAAACTAATTGTTTATTGTGCAGTCATTTAGTTAAAAGTAAAGAATTAAGATCTATAATTAAACCTGATAGCTATCAGTCTGTATCTCATAAAGTAGCTGCTTTAAGGAATTATTGTCATAGGAATATTAAATTAAATAATTCTAGTGGGGTAGCTTTGTTTCAGAAATATCAATTTTATAAAGATTATTTGAGTGTTGGATACTCTGATAAATTTGTTAAAAGTATTTTATTTAATAGTAATATTTGTAAGGATGTAAAGGTTAAAGAAAAATATGATTTTATTTCTTTGCCATTTAAATTGTCTTCTTATAAAATTGTGTGTAGAAATAGTAAATTGTTTGGAAATAAGAAAATTGCTTGGAAAAGGGGTGTTACATTGAATAATTTATTAAATAATACAAAAGAAGTTTTTGATAGAAAGACTATTCCTGGTGTGGTATATTTTATTCCTTGTTTATTTTGTAAGAAGGTTTACATAGGTCAGAGTAGTTTGAGTTTAAATGAAAAAATAAAGGTTCATAAAAGTAGAGTTAAAAATAGATATCTTAGTTCTGCTTTGTATGTCCATGAGAAAGATGCAGGCCATACTATTGATTTTGATGAAGCTAAGGTTGTCTTCTTTGAGAGAAATGAAATCAAAAGAAGAATTAAAGAGTCTTTATTATTGAAAATTTATTATTCTGAAGCAATTAACTTATTTAAGAGTTCTTTTAATATTAAGGGTGGATGGGAAGTGAATGGATTTGTGGGTGGTTTTTAATAGTATATATAATGTGTGGTTTTTTTGTAGTTCTTTACACTTGAGAAGTCTGCTTGTAGCAGTGAAACCTTAGGTTGTGTTTTAATATTATTTTTACGCTGGTCTAGTTTAATTTTAGATTTGGGGTAGTTTTGATTTGATATATATATATATCAACAATTATTAATCCACTGCAGGATGAAGGGCTCTCCAAGTTCAATTCATCTCCAATCTCTAGCCTCTCTTTTTTACATCATCATTGCATACTTATTTCATCCAACCATCTCACATGTGGTCTATTTCTGGGTCATTTACAATATATTGTAATCCAGTTTAAGATTCCAATTGTCCATCTATTAATAGTCTCTTCTAGCAATATGTTAAACTCAATTCTACTTCAATGTTTTAATTATTTCAATGATATCAGTAACGCTTGTTTGTTCTCTTAGCCATCTATTGCATTTTCAATCTCTTCTTATTACTCCTATCATGCATCTCTCCATACTTTGTTGAATGGTCTGAAGTCTTTGTATTGCTTTTATATTAAGAGTCCATGTCTCGGATCTATAAGAAAGAACTAGTAAAACACATTTATTAAAAACCTTCCCTTTCAAACACATAAGCATATTTCCTTTTAATATTAAATTATTTCTACCAAAACACTCCAACCAAGTTTAATTCTATGATGAATTTCATCCATTATGTTTCCATCTGTAATAAAAATGTGACCAGGATATTTGAAGTTGCTAACTTCTTCTAATTCATCATAATCAATCTTTATTTTCATCTTTTGATAAAATTCATTGAACATTAGTCTTTTTAACATTTACCTTTAGTCCAACTTCCTTATTTTCATCTGATAACTCTTGTAACATTTCCTGTAGCTCTGAAGCATTATTTACAAAAACAACTACATCATCTGAAAAACCTAAATAACCCAAATAATCTCCATTTACTTTTACTCCTTTAGCTTCCCATCTTAATCTACAAAATACTTCTTGCAGCACTACTGTAAAAAGTTTTGGAGATATGGATCCAACCTGTCTTACACCCTTCTCAATGTTGACTTTCCTAATATCATTATGTAATCTAATTGTTGCTGTTGCATTTTTATAAATATTCTTCAGAATATGACAATATCCTGAATCTATACCTTAATGATCCAATCCTTTAATCACTGAAGAAATGCTTGCACAATCAAATGCCTCTTCATAATCTACAAATTCAAAGCATAATGGTAACTCATAATCATTAGTCCTTTCTATAACTTCTCTCAATACTTGGATATTATCATATATATAACAATAAAAATGATAAATTTAATGGTAATTAACTATTATATACAATCTCTCAATCCACATTTCGGTTAATTCCTTAACCTTCCTCAACTGCCATTAAATTCAAAAAATATAATGGAAGCAAACGTCATCAATTCAAATCCCATGAATCAGGAATTTTAATGTTAGCAGCTTGTCTCTTAATTATATTCATTTTATTTCTACTTATTAAAATGGCTTTCTTAATTTTTCTTTTAATATGGTTTCTCTTTTCAAGAAGAATCTTAACTCTTTCAACATCAAACTTAAATTTTCATGTCTGATTATAATCCAAGAAAACTGAAGTAGTCATTAAATCATTATTATTTTTACTTTTCATTTGCTTGTATAACAGTTCATGCTTCTTTAATCTTTTTTTCAGTATTGCACTTCAATTCACTTATATATGATAACATATATCCCAAAAAAATTGACCGTTTTTGCTTGTCAGATATGACACTTTTTGAATTATTCACTCACTTATTAACATTATTTGTAACACAAAATGATACATTAAACACATCCTTATATATATCGTTAAAAAATTTCTTTTGAGCATTTGAAATATATGGAATAGATATTCATTTTTTATTATCAATCTTCAACTCCTTTAACTCATTATAACTCTTTTTAAATTGACATAAAATATTGTTAATTTGTGTCAATTTAAAAAGAGTTAATTGACAATAAAATGGATATCTATTCCATACATTTCAAATGCTGAAATGAAATTTTTTAAGGATATATATATAAGGATGTGTTTAATGTTTCATTTTGTGTTACAAATAATGTTAATTAGTGAATGATTCTAAAAAGGTCTTACCTTTCAAGCAGAAAAGTAATGTTGTGTATCAAATTTTTTGTGGATATATGTTATATATAGGTGAATTGAGGTGCAATATTGAAAAAAAGATTAAAGGAGCATCAATTGTTATAGAAGCATTTGAAAAATAAAAATAATAATGTTTTAATGACTGCTTCGGTTTTCTTGGATCATGAAAGGACATGTAATATAAATTTAAGTTTGATATTAAAAGTGTTAAGATTATTCATGAAGAGGGAAACCATAATAAAAGAAAAATTAAGGAGGTAATTTTAATAAATAAAAATAAAATGAATATAATTAATAGACAAGCTGCAATGTTAAAATTCAGGATTCATGGGATTTGAGTTGATGGTGTTTCCATCCATTTTGTTATTTGAATTTAATGGAGTTGAGGAAGGTTAAGAAATTAACTGAAAATACTTCTGCGGATTGAAAGACTGTTTATAATAGTTTATTACTGTTATATTTTTTATTTGTATTATTACAATAATTTTTAATTTATGGACATTTTATTTGTATTATATATATATATAATAAAGCATAGAAAGGAAGAGATAATATTCATGTAAATAGAAATAACCTTTAGCTTTTGATATTATTAAGAAATTATCTATTACTAATTGACAATCCCTGAGACCAAACTAGTTTTTTCACTGAACTTATAATAGCTTTTTTATTTGAGTTTTTTGTTTAAATAACACCAAACATTAAAAGGTATTTTTATTTACATGGATATTATTTCTAATTTTCTATTCATTATTATAATAATCTAAGGAAATATTTAATTCAATATATAACCTTTGACAAGAATAGCTCAGTTGGTAGAGCGTTTGTCTTAAATTCGATATTCAAGAATCTAAAGGTGCGAGTTCAACTTCTAAGCGAATATTGTCACTGCACATATAGGCCAGCAACACCTGAAGAAGAGTGGAGAATAATACTACTCGAAACATGTAATTACTAATCTGTATTGTCTATTTGTGTGTTATTACTAACAAGTTGTTTGAATTTGGAAAGTTTAAATAAAGTTTAAACTTTTCTATGCATTCAACATTCACTCGTAAATAGTCCAACATATTACATCTTAATATATAACCACATTTAATGGTCTCAGAGATAAGATCTAATGTCATGATATCTAGATTTTTTAGTTATTCTATTGATCTTTCATCTATTAGATAATGATCAGAAAAATTGTGGAGTCAAGATTCTTTTGTTTAGAAGTTGTCATACAGAGAAATGTCATCTAACCACATTCTTTTTTGAAAAATAAAATAAAATATACCCCCCCCCCCAAACATCTCTATTAATTAACATGCTAATTAAAAAAAAAAACCTCTCACATGAGTCTTCCAAATACCATTCTGTTTGATCAGAAGCATTAATTGCTGTTCCTCTTAGATTTTGATTTTCTACAAGTAAAATTAATAAGATTCCTTATTTTTCATTCAGATATATCATGGTTTGACAGAATAAAGATATACATTAAGTCAGTGTTACTAAATTTGTAGAACATTTTTTATAAAGTATTGGCCTTAGATAATGAAACACAGATTAAACAGAGATTTATGCAGATGATGGATCATAGTTACAGAATATATTCAAATGTGTTTGGGTGAGACCCATTATTTTAAAGGTTGTTTATTAGTCATAGAGTTAAGTGCTTTGGAGGTTATGAAATCAAGGCATCCAATTGGCTTATTAACCAAATTAAGGCTTTTAACATTTTTCCTCAAGTTACACTTTAAGCTCTTGAATCAACCATTAACCACTACACTAAAATGCAGAAGGCAAATCTTTATATTTAGTTTTCAAACTTGATATTTTTTAACACTTTGAGAGGTTTGTTTTGAGACAGTCAAGGCTAGTTTTGTTATTTTTTTAATATTTCCCTTGTGTTTTTGATAAATTTCATTAAAAGCATATGATGTTATCAATGCAAAAAAAGCCACCACAGTCTTCATACTATAAAATATATTTATCGAAAAAACCAAATCTTATGCTTTAAATAAATTTTTATTGAAATCACATAACTTAATAATAAAAATAATGTTAAAGTTATTTATAAAATGCATAGACTCAAATAAAAGGTATAAGTAACATAATATACTTATCAAGAAATAAATATTTACAACTTTATCAAAAAAAAGTTATTTTGCTTTTTGATTACTGCTGGCATTGACTTACAAGAATTATGGCAGGAAATTTAATATATTAACTAGTGTTCAAATACAAAAACCAATTAATAAATGCATTTTCAATGGGAACTTTTATGATTTAGTAATCAAAATGGATTTCTGCCATCGAAATCACACAACAATTATAGCACCAATGGGAGATATTTGATGTTCTAGATTTAAAACCTCCAGTGCATATTGCTAAAAAGAAAAAAATATGACCTAATAGTTTCATTATATTTATTTATAAGGTTGGTTCAATAACTGTTATTTTTAAATTTTAGAGTAAAACTTTATTAACATTTGATATTCAAAATTATCGTAAAAATTAAAAAGATATGTTGTTTTTATATATGAAAACTGAATAATTTATAATGCACGATGAGTATAATATATTCAGAGTCCAATTCATCCATTATATATTATAATGAGTGAATTGAACTCTGAGTCATTGGTACTTTGATATTATTCCTGCTATGACATATTACTCTGATGGACATTTCTGTCTGATAATATTTATTCAAACATTAAGTTAACAATGTCATGGCAATCAAAATACTGGCATGTCTAATACATGTCAATGATTAAGATATGTATGTCATGACCTGTGAGATTAAAAAAATATGGGAATTACCTGCTTCAGATGAGGAAGCAATCAATTTTTTCCAGAAATATGGAGTCCTGTCATCAAAAAAATTGTGTGACAATGGCTATGATATGAAAATGTAAATCCATACTTGTGACAAACAATGGCATAGTTACTCTACCAATTTCCTCCCCAAAAGTAGCCATTTGTAAGAGAATGTGGTTTGAGGGCTCAAGAATTAAGTTCAGGACTGAATTACACTTCATATATAGTTGTTTGTGACAATTGACTTTTGTCAAATGAGATCAGCTGGAAATGGCTATCAAAACAGTAGTTGATTGCAACAACTATCTATGTGAAGTGTGTACATGGAGGTTTTATGCACAGAGAGATGTAAAATCAGAGGTCTGGAGAAAACAGTTGAGATTAATTAAAGCCTCTTTACAAAACATAAAAACCAGGTTGGCAGAGTACTTTCCAGAACAGTAGGTAATTGATGAAATTTGTAGGGAGATGGAGGAATGTTGTATAATTAAAATTAAAGACAGAAACTGCAATCACTCTCATACAAGCCATCAAAGAAAATATGGAAAAGGGGTCTGGATGCTGGTTATGAACACTTTTCAATTAATCAGTCACACATCATTGGCCCTTCAACCAGTGTACATACACAAAATATTGAAAGGCCATGGGGTTCAGTCAAATGGGGAATAAAAACACAGAGGAACAGCATGTCAACATCTGGATTCACATTTGACTGAATTCATGTGGAGTTGAATATATGAAAAAGACCCTTTTCTTTTCATTTTAGAATACATTACACAGTTCAGTCTATGACAGTGACTGTCATCATTTGTATTCTTTTTTTTAAATTTAAAAATACATTTCTAGTTAAACATTGTTATATTTGTTTATTTTTAAGAGAATTTTTATTTTTGTTAGGATATATACAGATTCTATTATGTTCTATTATGAAAATAAATGTTCAAATATTCCACAGTCATTCAGAAATTTATATTTATCATGAACCTATTTTTCACCTCTTTCCTTGTAGCCTTTTATGAGGGGGGGGAGGGTATTTAAACAAAATAGCTCTTCATGTTAACAAATTTAGTAAACTCTCTGTTCTAGAACATCGGTCCCTGTATTCAGGAAATTTACTAATACTAATAATTGTATAATTAGTTGATTGAAAGGTCATGTGATTCATGAGCCCTCACCATTGTGCTATTGCAAACAGATGTTTCTTCTTTCTAAGAATTAAATAAAAATAAATTAATAATAAAATGTAATTTTTTAAAATCACAGTTAAGCCATCTACTGGAAGTTTTAGTAATCAATAGATGCCAGATGGTAGTTCATAATAACTCCTTATCCAGTGTCATCCTATTTAATATTCCCAGACTAGTTTGTAGATTAAGGTTTTCATCAGTGAAGAGCTTCAGATCTTGAAGCAGTGCACCTAAATTTTTTATCTAATGCAGTTCTCCTGTAGCAGCCATTTTTTACTTCTGTGTTTTATAATCAAACAACTAGCCCAAATAGAAAAACATATAAATGATTTCAATCAAGGTGAACATGCTTGTATAGTTATATAGATTAAAATCCAATTCAGTATCTACATATTATCATGTCTTTAGTTTTTTAGCAAATGTAGGCACTTCTATTCCCTGATCACGATTGATAAAAAACAAATAAAACATTACATGACACCAATTAGCGAAATGCTATTTAAGAGCAAATTCTTTTTCTCATCACACTTATGCCACCTAGTGTAAACTTTAGTAAAGAAAAGACATGGTAGTTTTTAATAAATTGCTATCCAATGCTGTGGATATTGGATAAGGCTACACTGGATATGGATTTATTAAGCACTACCATTTGGCATCTATTGATTAATAAAGCTTATATTAGATAGCATAACTATAGTGAGAAGAAAGAATTTGCGGCCAGACAACATTGTGTAAACTGGTGTCATGTGACATTTTATTGATTTTAAATAATTACATGGTTGTTTGTAAGGAGAGGTCTCGTAAGTTAGTGGAACTACTCGTAATGAAATTGTTTATACAAACGTGAGCCCTGGTGAAAATATTTATCTATAATCTTTGCCAATTCTAGAGCCCTTGCTAGCATTCCTCATTTTATTATTACGTTTATTTTTAAGACATAATTAAAGAATGGTTTCAAAGGTATACAAAAATGTTTGAAAATTCTCAAGTTCTTTTACTAAATTAAAATATATAACTTTAAAAAAGTATATTATTTATCGTTTTTGAAAGATAAAGAATTAACTTCCAATACGTAATATTGACATACCACACATCAAAGAAAGAACAAAAAATAGTAATAAATAGTTCTTCTATATATTGAGAAAAACATTCGAAGAAGATTGATTTATAATGAGTTTAAACAAAATTAATTGGAATTTGGAGCTTAAAAATAAATTCTTTTTTAATTTGTTGTTGTTGTTTCTTAATTGATTACTAGAAAGAAAGTCAAAAAAAGACTAGATTAATTATTTTAGTAGTAATGGTTTTAAAATATATCAATGTCCGGTGAAAGTTAATTAATTTAATCATTATAAGTTTGAAAAGTGAACGTAATTAGCTGTTTAAATAACTGCAAGGAATTTAGTTTAAAGAAATAAAAGTTTTTCAAGTAATTCAAGCATTGTCTAGTATTGCAAATATTTACAATTTGTGACAAGATTTCATTAATATTCATTTTAAAAATGCATATAATCATGTAAGGCATATATATATGTCACTGCAGGTTATGAAGTTAGTCACTTTGGAGACAATGTGACTTTTGGATTCTCAAATAAATGAAGATTACTACATTTCTGGTCAATTGCTAAAATTAGAAAATTCTTTTATTATCCCCACTATTTTATCATCCTGTGTAAGCTTTAGTAATTGATAGACGATAGATAGTAGTGCTTATTAAATACTTTAGTGGTCCTATCCAAGTACTCTCTCAGTGAGGAGATTTTTACATTTTTAAGCATTCTCACCTAGCATGGATAATGATTTAATTAGCATCACCATATAGCATCTATCAATTACCAAAACTTACACAAGGTGGCAAAAGAGTAGGGCGAATAAAAGAATTTGCTAATAAAATAGCTATATGTGTAAGCTAAGGTCGTGTGATGTTTGTTGGTCGTGTTATTAATTGCCCAAGTTGAGATTTTTTTTCCATTTTATTTAAATAAGATTATTATTAATATAACTAATGAAAACAGTTTTCCAGAGCCATACAACACTATTTAAACTTTTCAAATAGTTTCAAATGTTAGTAATAGCACACAGGTTAATATAGAACACAGCATTTTGAGTAGTCTTATTCTTCTCTGTCACATGTTGCTGTCCTGTCCATTGATAATACTGATATGGGAAATTAATCTGGATCTTTAGGTTTGTGAAGATTTAATTTATGGTTACACTCTAACTAATTATGTTAGATATTTACAGAATGGTCTAGTTGCTTAGAGCACCAATTTAAATTCAATATAAAGGTCCAGATTTGATTTCTATACTAGTATTGCTATTAATCAGATCACCGATACTTAAAAAGGAAGAACATACCATTTGAAACACTGTGTAATATACTAACTTGTCAAGTTTGAATAAAGTTTGAATTTTAGATAATTAATATTAGATGATGGAAATAACCCAACTGATGTTATTAATCAAATACCATCATCACAAACTTTCAGATAAACACAACATGACATGGTTTATTAACAGCACAAAGCTCAGTAGCAAACAGAAAAAGTAACAGTATCAAGATGAACATTGATTTAAAACATGGGCACGTAAACTGAAATTTAGATGAGATTTATTTTTTACCGCAAGTTTGGCAATTTTATGTTTGTTTGCTTTTTAAAAGAAATGTTCCAGACCAAGAATGCATCGAAGACTCAAAGTCTTAAGTAGGCAAGAACAGTTCTTCACTCCAGTGCCATCTTGTGTAAAATTGAGAAATCAGTGATTGCCATGTGTTTAAAATATCCATTCTTAGTATTCAAATGCCTATCTTCAAATTGATTTCTAGTCTTTGCCTATGAGGTCTGAAAATAAAAGTTGATTGTCATTCATCCAGAAATCATCTTTAACCTTATTTTACCAGTCAAGCTGGTAATCTAAAATCCAAATAGTCCAAAATTTTGAATCTAGGTCAAACTGCCTAAACAATTATGTAGGTCTAAATGCAGTTCAGTAATTTTATGTTTTAGTATCTTCAGTATCATTAAACAGTAATCACTTTTATTTACCTGGTTAAGAATATTAGTAGCAACAAAACTCATCAAATTCTTTAATTTGAACATTATGAATCAAGAACAGCTGTTATCTGGTGCCATCTAGTGTAAGCTTGAATAATCGTTGATTACTGATTGCATATAAAATCCTTATTCTTATTTAAATCCTCATTTTCAGATTGGTTTTTGACCATTGCTTTATCTCTGAGGCTTTGGATCCAAAGTTGGAAGAAATACAAGTGAGCACTGATTTCTCAAGTTTATGCTAGGTGGCACTAGAGTGGATAACAACTCTTACATTGTTTAGACTACAAGTCTGGTGATATTTGCTATTATTAATACTTCTAATCAAAGAATAACTTATTTAGATTAATGAAGAATTGAATATTTTAAAATATATAATTACTGAATCTGAACTCGGATACATATAACTGTTCAAGCAGATTGACCAGGGTTCAAAATATTCTGCTGCTTTGAATTTCAAGTTTTTAACTTGAGATGTAAAATGGAGTTAAAAGCAATTGTTGAACGCATGCCTACATTTCTTCCAACTTTGAGTCTTAAGCCTCATTGAAAAAGACAAAGCCCAGAAACCAATCTGAGGATAAGAAATAAGAATAGGGATTGTACACACATTGAAAATCATTGATTAGTTGAACTAACTGATATTAGATGGCACTAAAGTGGAATGTTGTTCTGGTCATCATATTGTTTAGGTTGAAACTTTGATGATTTCTTATTCTTAATAAATATTGTTGAAGTTCTTGTTATTTCTGAGGTAGCAATTCTATTAAAGCAAAAATATATTGGTTAGTAAAAATGAAAATTTTAAGTGCTCTGTGCTGTTTAAAAAATTGAAAGAGTGATGAAAAGCTAAATATGCCCAAATTGTCTCATGGTTAAATGATTACAAGGATGCTTTAACATCACACAATCTTCAAGAAACACTCTATGACTAATATTATTAGTATCTAATGAAATGATGATTAGTGTATTTGCCTTTCACACTCTAGAATTTCAGTTCAAATCAGTATACAATACAGCTCAGATTGTTTTGCAGATAGCTAAGGATTTCCCAAGCAAGCATAGGATTCTTCATGATATTAGTATCTAGCTCATCCAGGTAGATATCCAATATTGATCATAAAATAGAACCTTTTAATGCTTCATGGAATACAGATTAGTGTATTCATCTTTTATCCTCAAGTGCTGAGTTTGAAGTCTGCATGAATTTTGGCTATCTTCAAATAATTAAGGGTTTTGAAGAATGATTAGTATTTTGAGTAGGTTCCATGTATCCATTTCAAGTAGCCTTTTAATATTAGCAAATAAAGATCCGTTCAACAAATAAAAAACAAAATTGGATGACCTTAACATTGATTAAAAGAATGGAATATGCTTATGCATTAGTGAGCCCATAGTTTCCCTACACTCTTTCTAAATAGATATTTAGATGTTCTTAGATGGAAAATAAAGTATTCAAAGTTAGTAAAATGAGCTTTGATTAGCTCTGTAGAAAAAATATTGAATATATGTGGTCTTTATATTTGACAGAGAGATGTTAAATCTTCAAAGACTGAACCCAAATCTTATTGCTATGTTTTTCAAAGAGATTTTTAGATTGTTTGTTAATGGAAAAAAAAAAGTTTTTTTTTTTTTTTGTTGGAAGAGTGGGAGGTAATTGTATTGTTTCATCCTCCATTATTTAAGAGGTCATGTGAGGTTCAAACACTGCTGAAACTTATAAAGTTGGGCTGCAATCCAGAGACCTCTAGTTCAAATCCATTATTTTATCACTGCATTAAAACTACGCAAAAGTTTATGGGAAAAGAAATATTGTAATAAAAATTTATTAGAAAAGTTTCTGAAATCGTTGGACTGACCTTGCTAATCAATATATATATTTTTCTGCCCAAATACGCATGCAAAAATCTTAATTTAAAAGTAATTAAAAAATTTATCGATGTGCATCAATCCAATATCAATTTTTTATATTGTTAATTTGCTTAGATAAACTAAAGGTTCATTATTTTGCTTGATTTACCTTTTTGTTTTGAAATTTTGCTCAATAAAATATTTCAACAGTATTATTTCTATTTTAATCCTGTTGAAATTATTTTTTTCTGGTCAAATTCACTCTTACAAAAGAATGTTTTTAAATTAAGATCTAATTACAATTATACGAGAACTAAATAAAAAATTCTTTTGAATAAAGGCCCAAAAATGTTTTCTCTCATTATCAACTGTTTTCTCTCATTATCAACTGTCTCTCTCTCTTATATATAATTTATAATAAAACAAAGCCCTGGAATTTCAATATAATAACTGAAATACAGGCTCATTATATACCTGTATCAATATATGTAATATATAGAGTATATGAGCACAGACTTTCACATGACCCACCACTTACCACTCTATCTCATATCACTGATACACTTGAACACATATATGTTGAAAAGATAAATAATCACCAATATACGTATTTCATACTAAACCAGCAATCATCAGTTGGTCCAATAAATTTAAAATTAAAAAATCATATATATTAATCTTTATCTGAGGTTTAAAGTTTGTATCTGTGTTAGAGATAATCTCTAGTTTAGAAAATGATTAGTAATAATCATTATTATATTTATCTGAGATGGATGGTGTCTAAGTTGTGAGTGGAGTGAGTTTGACAATGATAAAATAAATAATATTAAAACGGAAGTAAGCCCTCTATGAAGCTATGTATAAACAAATAATTACCCGTTAATAAACGAAAAGACTTGAAAGATATTACTAGTTTAAACGCTTAGCCCTGATGATATTTAAGCATACATTTATTGATATTTTACAACGCAAAACATGAACTGTTAACTACGTCATAAACGATTCAGAAATTTATATCAAACAATTAAATAATAAAACAATATCTTACTTTTAATATTCTCTATATATTAATGAGCTTATCAGTTTAGTACATGCAATTCTAAATAATCAAAACGGAAGTAGCTGCAATTACTCGTGAAGCTACGATTATTTAGAATTACGATGTATACTCATTGTCTGAATGACATCTCTAGCAGCATTTACAGCTAAAATTTACAAAACCAAGTCTCACCAACATTATACAATTCTACAACATGAATGACCAACTTTCCGTACTTTGTTTATATTTGCACAATTATATTATTTATTTAGTAAAGTAATGAAATATCTTTAAATTTATATGGTAGACTACTTCATTATCTAATATTAAGTATTGAATGTTATCTAATATTAAGTATTGAATGTCTTTAGAAAAAATTAAGTGTCTCGGTTGCATGACAACGTTGTCATGTTATGATCGACGACATCCACCGGAAGGAAAATCGGTAGGTGTAATATGTCATCGGTTAAATAACACTAAAGTACCATTTATTTAAATCAGGCATAGACAATCTTTCCTAGTTCAGGGGATTATCTTTTTGTCTTCGAGTCAAGGGCTGGACCAAATAATTAAATAGTACAAAGTAATAGTGAATGATAAAGGGCTACATAAATTTCATAATAATGACATTATTTAATGCAAGAATTGGCGCTTGTACTTCAACAATGAGACTATTAGTATTGATGGGAATATTGCTTAAGGACAATCGCATAGAATTTTTAAGATTTTTGTCCGAATTTTTGATTTATTAAATTTCATTCTAGAAAAAAAACTATTCACACACATATTTACTGCCAAAAAGACAAATGATTCTTCTGAAAAGGCACTTAAATTTCTATATTTTTCTTCCACCAAATGTTTATAAAAATCCATCAAACCAATGTTGTTAAACTGTGATTTTAGCATTAAGTCCATTTGAACCTCAATAAATTCCATCTGTAAATTTTCTGTCACATTATTTATATTAGCATCCATCAGATGAGAAAATATAGTGAATATGTAGTCTTTATTTTAGAAGTGGCAAACCTTGTATCGAATTGCTCTATTAATACCTTCAGTTTATCTCCATAACAATTATAATGAATATTTTTAAGTTGCTAGAGTAGGAAAATGGAAACAAGTTTTAGCTCCTCTTATCTGGCTTTCCAAACAATTTTAGTTTATTACAAAAATCACTGATATGTCTATACAGTTGATGAATCAATTGTCCTGGTTTTTGCAATTTAAGATTAAAATTCATTTAGGTATTCAGTGACATCTACAAGGAATGCTAAATCACACACCCACTCATCATCTCATACTTGATTGTTTTTCCTTTTATATCCATAAAATCTGTTATGTCTTGTCTCAGATCATAAAATCATTTTAACATTTTACCTTTACTCAACCACCTCACTTCACAATAATAAGACACATTTTCATAATCTGAAAATAAGGCTGCCAAATATTTCTTAAATTGGTGGTGATTAAGTGCATGTGATTTAATAAAGTTAATACTGGCTACTACAACTTCCATAACATTTGTAAATTTAATTGATTTTGCATACAGATTTTGTTGGTGGATAATGCAATGAAAATTTGTTAAATTTTCCAGATGGATCTGTAATTCTATTGCTTTTCATGAACTATTCCAATAAATCCCTTCCATGCACCAACCATTGTAGGGGCTTCATTGGTGCAAATGACAGATAGTGAACTCCATTTAAGCCCAAATATCTTGAAGACTATTTTGACTTCTTCAAATATATCTTCAATAGTAGGTGTCTCTTTTAGTGGCCGAAATGCCAACAATTCTTCTGTGATATTAAAATCAACATCAATTTCCTGAATAAATATTGCTCATTGTACTGTATCAGAGGCATCAGTGCTGTCATCCAAAACAATTGAAAATGCTTTGAAATTTAGCAATCTTCTCTTTTAAACTTTTTTTGGATATTATCAGCCATGATTTCTATCCACTGGATAACAGTACATTTTGACAAACTAGAATTCTCAAAATCTTTTTCTTTTCAGGACATATTATACTTGCAACATCTAATAGACATTCTTTTATAAATTCTCCTTCACCAAATGATTTAGAGTGCTTAGCAATTTTTTCGCTTAACACAAAGCTGGCTTTCACAATGCTTCAGTGCTGCATTCTTTGCTTGGTGAACATTTGCTGCTGGGTATCCAAGTTCTGCTTCAAATTCTCTATTTCACCTTTTCGTAGTTGTCCATCAATTTTTTAGTGATCTATATGTTTTGAAGTGTCTCTTCAATTTGTATTCTTAGTTGACTGATATGGATTCATTGCACAGAAACATATAGACAAACCTTTATTCAGAATGAAATAATATTTTTCTGTCCAGTTGTCTTGAAATTGACCATTCTCTTTATCTACTTTTTTTTTAAAGATAATCCCTAACATTGTTCCAAATTTCAAAGTTATATATTCAGAACTGTCAAACAAAACTGTTTTTAACACTGTAGATACTGAACAGAAAACAATATAAATGCAGGCACTTAACAAGGCACAAGACCAATGAAAATATTAAAATAAAAACAAAACTGCTTTTTACACTACAGACAGAGCACAAAAAAGGCACAACTCCAACACAAATATCAAAATAACATGTTGTAACACATTCACACACTGCTAGTTAAAATGAGAAAGAGATCTTGATGGGAGAAAATGGGATGTGTTTTGCAGTGTCATATGATGTCAGCTTAACTTTTCAAAATATTAATTCTTAGAGGAGCTAAATAAGACAAAAAATGTGATTTTCAGTAATTGTTAATGATTATGACATAATATTTTTGTAAAACATTTATTAAACCAAAAATTACATCACTAGTAGAGAATTGTCTTTGAAAATATTTTCTTTTAAAACAGATTGCTCGTAGGAAATATGTTATGAGAAATCAGAAATTGCCATTGCTGGTTTTACGAAAATTGCTTTTGCAAAATCAGTAGGGAATACTTTTTTAATAACAGTAAATTATTTATTAACTTTTATAATTTTTTTTTGTTTCTTTGATGATAATTAATTGTAAATATATCATTTTTTTAGTGATATAAAATTCTAATATTTTGTTCTAACCTTTTCAATACGTTCTGTGCAGCTAATTAAGACGTGCTTTTTTGTTATCACCAAAAACTTCATTTTCACATTTATTTTCAATATTTTAAAATATTAATAATTTTAGTTTTTTAACTTTTAATCATTAGAAGACTTAAATAAAGATATTATAAAATATAAATGTATTAAATAACAATTATTTAATTGCACAAAAAATAAAAATCAAACGTAACTCTTGCTAGACTTTATTCAAAAAATTGACAATCGGAATCAAACATGGTTGAAATAGATGAGTGGCAGGCCGGATTAAAAGTCATAAAGAGCTAGATCTGTCCTGAAGGCCATAGGTTGCCCATATGTGATTTAAATTTTCCAATAATATTCAGCTATTAGTAATACTAAGCAGGTTAGAGTATTCACGTTTCGAGTGGAGGTGTTGTACTAGTATGGGAGTCGAACCTGGATCATTTGTTTTTGAATATTAAATTTTAAGATAATGCTCTAACAAATTGACCCATCTGATTTGGTTGAAATGTTACCTTAAAATTTAATATGCAAGACTTTAAAGATTCCGGTTCAAATCCCATTCTAGTACTGTCACTGGCCGTCCCAGGGATACCCCGAAGAAGAGAGGACGATAATACCAAGCAAAACATTGTGTATGTACTAACCTGTGTGCTGTTAACTAACAGTTGAATATAATTGGAAAATTTAAATAAAGTTACATTTTTCTAAAAACCTTCAATACTTAATATTAGATGAATGGAAATAGTCCAACATATAAATATAATTAAAATATAATCATCACAAAACTTTAGAAAAACAATAATAAAATATCGCTTTGATTTTTCCTTTTCAATTCAGTTTCTACATGCAAAAGAGAGAGAGAACATTGTCAAAACAAAAACTTCTAATTAACCAAATATTTTATGAGCATAATTTTTTATAAAATCATGTTCATAAATTTTTTTTTTTACTACATATTTTGACTCACTGATATTTATTTCTTCTATGTTAGGGTATGTTAAAAACTGTAGTCTTAATTCTAATGTTTTGTTTGATATATATTAAATCACATGATAATAGCCCAAGATTATCTACACCATAAATTTTTATATTGTTGTCAAGGCAACATCTATAAATGAAAAGTGGATTCCATTTTTCACTTATGTCTAAAATCTTAATATAGACAAAACAGATGATACTTAATTGTAACAGATTGACATTATTATATTCCTAGAAGTATATATACATATATATATATATATTAGAAGGGGCTTGAACACAGACTTTCAAATCTCCTACAACTATCTACTCCATTTCATACAACTGACACATATGACCACCAAGTCCCTTCTAATTAGATAGTATACACATATTTAAATATTAGTGCCTTACTGAGGATAACCAATAGCTTGAAACCGGTTTGGGGATGGGGATTTTTCTAGACAGAGATTTTAAATGCTTTCTCTTGTGGCATTTACTGATAAAGCTTGGTTAGAGGAAATTAGCACACTCATTATATATATAATGTAGAACTTCTGAAGAAAATAAATATACACTTTATTATTTTTCATATTTATTTATTATTAATTTTATTTATGTGATAAATTATATTAAATTAATTGTCCTTCATCCTCATCTGTTACTAATAGTAACATCAAAAACTTAAATATGCTTATCACCTAAGTAACTGTTGATACTACTGCATATTCTGTTTGGTGTTGGGCTGTGTGACATAAACTTTATATTACTGTATTCCCATAAAAATTCAATATGGAGAAGGCAAGGCTATTCAGCACTTCAACTTCTGTCTAAACTGTTTGACAAATTGTTTTTAAATAAATTCTTCCATTATGAAAATAATAAACAATGACTCAAAAAAAAAAGCATTGCCATTCCAACTTTAAAAAATAAGAAAGGGGGAGGGGGGAGAGAAAACTACTCTTAAAAATGAATTTTGTGGTGACTATATAAACTAATCAGTGAATCACAAATACATCTATTTATAGAACATGTTGGTCCAATTAGCTTTTTCAATGTCTTTTTGTTTCTTCAGCAAAGAACTTTTCTCTGAAATATTTCAATACCAAATTTAATTGTAGCTCTCCAAGGTATTCTATGATCTTCCATATCTTCCCCAATAAGACAACTGGCATTGCACTTCTTTAGGATGTCTTTGAGATCATCTACATAATGTAGACAGGATCTAACTCTCCTACACAACCCATATTCAAGTTCACCATAGAATACTCTTTTAGGAAGTCTTTCATTATTCAATTTGTTTTACATGTCCAGTCCAATGAAGATGTGATTTTACGATAATGGATTCATTAGCATCACTTTTTGCCAGCTGAAGATCATATTGATTGGTTTTACAATCTTGCCATTGTATTTTTAAAATTTTGCAGAGTATCCTTAAATGAAACTTTTCATTTAATGCTTTTATATGACATTCATAGAGCGTCCAAGTTTCACATCCATACAATAAATAGGTAACATAACAGCTTCATATACAGTAATTTAGTTGTAATAGTGATTTCCCTTTGTTAAAAGCAGCAGCAGCACATTGGAATCTGTATAGTTAGTACATTAACATCTAAGTCCACCTTTCTACTTATAAAACTACCAATGTATTTAAACCGGTTTACACTCTCTAGTTGATAACTGTCCAAGCTGAAATTGCTAAGGATTTTTCTTCTGTCACTGGCTGATAAAAAACTTGAGGTTTTTTGAACATTAATTAATAAACAAAGATCTTTATAAGTTGAATTTAAAACCTTAAGAACCTTCTGTAAATCATCTTTTGAACTGACAAAAATAGCATGCGAGCATACTGTAATCCCAAATCCAAAATGATGAAATTCTTGATTGTGCTTTTAAGTAAGGATTTCACCGTCAAAATTGCATCATATCTTGATCATTGGTCTGATTAAGCCACCTATAAAAAATTTCAAAAACTACTGTCATAAAAATTGAAAAAAATGTTGGAGTAGGGTACACATCCTCATTTAACAATAGGTTTCATTTCAAATGCCTCAGATTTTCCTCCTGTGGGAATAACACTTCCTATTCTTCCATTATGTAGAAGCTGTATAATATGAATAAATTTTGGTGGGCAACCAACTAATTTCAATCAATATCATAGACCTATCCTATTAACTGAATCAAATGCCTTGATCAAATCAATAAAAAGCAATATATAAATCATTCCTTTGCCCATGATATTTTACTTGCATTTGTCTGGCAACAAAGATCATATCTACAGTGCTTCTTCACTCTCTAAAACAATACTGAGTCTCTGGTAACCATTCACCTATTACTGGAAGCAATCTATTCAACAAAATTCCTGAAAGTACCTTTGCTGTAGAGGGGGATAATGATATTCCATGATATTTACCATAATCTTGCCTATTCCCTTTGTTTTTAAAAATTGGAATAATTAAAACATCTTTAAGATCAGATGGCAAAACTTTAATCAAAAATAAGTTAATATATCACTACCATATTTTAAAACTTCTCCAGTGCCAACATGATAATAATGGAAAAATATCCCATGTTGTTGAAAAAGGAATTTCATCACCATCATCTACAAATAATCGCAAGAATGCATGGAATGATTAATTTCTGAAGTATGTTGAGGCATATCAAACCAATAACAATTGCATTAAAAAGAGAATGGTCAAATCATATCCAAAGATGATAGCCCATACAACATTACATCTTCAGTAATTTCATACTGTTTTTGGTGATGCAGGGATTATTTGCTTTAAGTGTGTAATAGTCAACTCCATGTCAACTTGAAAAATCTCTTTACTACTCCAAACTATTTATTTATTTAGCATGTGGATTTAGACTTCTTAACTATTATCAAGATACTATAAAAAACTTGTAAAGGAATCCAATCAGAAGATAGATTTACTAGTATCTTTAAATCTTACAATCCTGCCAATGTAGCCATAAATCTGACAGATATTAATGATGTGGTCCCTAGTTTGTATTTTCTCACATTTACAAATGTCAGTGGCTGATAAATTCCATTTATAAAGATGAGCATGAAAACCATAGGCTAGTCCAAATCTGTTAATGGAACTCTGTTGCATCTAGAAAGATTAATTCAGATGGCTTTATTGTTGGATCTGAAAAAGTAAATTATTTTGGAATCTCTTTGATTATAGATTTCTGGTATACACTAATTGATTATTCTATGCCATTTTTTTCCCAAATTCAACTTTATGTTTAGAATAATCTTTGATCAGAGTCTAGAAATCAAAGTATTTATACTCTTTGTTTTAAAGAAAATTTTATTAATAACAAATCATGTATAAGTATTAACATGTCATTAAAAAACAATTAACACTTAGACCAGGTGTGGGCAATTGTTTTGGCTTGGAGGCCGCATAGAGTGACGGAGGGCCGCATTGGGGCCACATTGTGGAAGCGAAGGTTAGTGGAGGGCCGCACCTTTTTTCATGACACAATAAACACACTGCTTTATTCTCTGTATTACCAAAGAAATGTTGTTCATTTTTTATTAAACACATAACATTCATCACCAATTTTACATTTTTTTGAGGGTCCATGGTTTCTCTAAAGTTGGAAATATATATGCTAATGTAAAGACAAAATTGAAATTAACCAAATTAACTGGAAAAGCACTGCACATTGTATCTACACTGTGCATGTGTATTGATGTGGCCATCCTGGTGGAAAGTATGATTCAGTCATGCATGGGAAGGAATCTCAGTTCAAGGCAGATTTTTCTGATTGTCTTGGGGGGCTGCATAAAACCTCTTAGTGGCCGCATGTGGCCCTCAGGCCACTATTTACCCACCCCTGAGTCTTAGACAATCCCAATATCAATCAACAATCTCAAACTGTTGTCAAGGCAACCTCTTTTTAATAATAAAGGTGAAATCCCATCTTTATATATAGTCCAATATATTTATATGGATACTAAAAATTGCAACTTGATTATAGAGATTGAAATTATTGATAAAAATAAATTTTAAATAAACTTCTTTAAAGAGGTAAATATAACCTGTTCTGAATGCAGACTAATAAATAGTCAATTACAGCATTACAAATCATGATTATAATTTTCATCACATCATCACAATCTCTTATGCTAGCACATAACTGTTATTAAACAGGCAAACCATACAGTAGTGCCACCCTGTGCCAGCCAGAGTAATCAATGGATGCCAGAAGGCTTGTACATAAAATCCCCATCTAGTGCATACTTATACAATATCTCCAGACTAGTTTCTGGATTGTAGCCTTCATTAGTGAGGAGCTTTGGATCTGAGAGTACTGCACCTAGATATTAAGATCTAATGCTAGGGTTGCATTAGATCCTAAGATCTAGATGAAGTGCTCTCAGATCCAAGGCTCCTAACTGATGAAGGCCACAAGCTAGAAACTAGTCTGGGGATATTGGATGAGTAGGCACTAGATGGGGATTTTATGCACAAGCCTTCTGGCATCCATTTGATTACTCTGTTTGGCAAAGGGTAGTACTACTGTATGGAGAGTTCTGCCTGTTTAATATAATTTTCAAATTGCATCCAGAGTATTACTTAAATAATAAGTATAATAATGATCAAGGATGAATGAGTTTGCAAGTAATCATTTAAACCAGTTGCATAAAATCTGATGCACATTATATAAAACAGCAAACAATTCATGCTTCAAGGAAGATAAAGAAGAATTTGAACTTGAAGCAAGTAATATCTTATTGATGTGTACTTTATTTACAATGCTTGCTTTGTGTACTAATAACATTTTGTGAATTAATACTGACATAACATACAATTCAGAAAAATATATTGACAAATTTTGTCTATGTTTTCTAGGTGTGTGTGTGTGTGTATATATATATATATATTCTAACCTTGTCTTGTCTAGGTGTGTGTGTGTGTGTATATATATATATATATTCTAACCTTGTCTTGTGCATCCTCACTTCAGAATAGTATATGATATAAAATAAAACGGGTTCTAGCTCAGTTAATAATTAATAAATAAAATATTCAGCATTAAAATTAAAATATTTCACTAGCTCAAATTTAAAATACGAATAAGGTTCAGTTTATAAAAATAAATTAAATAAATATTTAATATTTTCATGAGACTTGAAGTGAAAATACAGGTGACAAGATAGATTGCATTGAGCCAATATCCCACAGGATACTACCTCAATGGCATAAGAACACTATCCCCCCTTATTACTATTTTAAATAACAAACTCATAGTATTCTTACAACTTTAATAACTTCTACTCACTAAGATTAAGTTAATAATTACATCTTAATCTTCTATTTGTAAAAATCTAGCTCAATTAAAATAATCTCAGGTTCATAAAGTTTATTCTAAGTTAATTAAAAAATACTGTAGTAAAATATGAGAAGGGAATTTTATGTCATAATCTACCACACTGAAACTAATAATAATAAATAATAATAATATTCTTCATTGTTTAACTACTACTGGATATCTTTTCTTTTATTATAATTTTATTACCATAATAAAATAATACAATAATTTTATATAACCTTTTATCTTCATGTAATGATATAATAAATACGTGGTAGCATATGATAATCTGATAAACAAAGGATGTGTGGCAACTGATAGCATATAATTCAGTATACTATTGTGATAACTGATTTATGACCAATAAAACAATGTAAAATTATAATTATTTAATTAAAAGAATACCAATAAAATATTTAAAATTCTTAAATAATTCTTTATTTATCTTTTTGTGCAAAATTATATATTTGTTTCAATTATTATGAATATATCGTGATTTCATGCAGTGAAGTGGAGAAATAAACAATCCAGACACAAAAATTTTGAAAAACAAATTTTAACAAAGTTTATTAACAACAACAAATAAAATAAACAATTTATGTACACTATTTACAATGGATATCCTTATTTTAATCTTACATTTTTATCTACTAAGTTATATAAAAAATAGTTTATAGTTTAGTTATATCTTTATTTATACTTAAGACAAAATAATAAAAAATGTTACCATTTGGTTTCTCATTATGGTTAACTTATTATAAATATATTTACTTATTAGCAGAATATTTCATCCTTAATATTATTAAACTATCTTATTTTTAAAAAAAAAACATTCATAGGAAAACATTCTACAGAAAAACAAAATTAACTTTATAATGAGTATGGATTTCTCAAAATATTAAAAAAATTTTCATCTTGCAAAGTCAAAGATGTTACATAAAATATTCATCCAAAATTCAGTACTAGATTTTAGTGTTTTATCACACGATGTTTACTAATCATAATATATTCTTATTTAGCCTTACTTTAGTATGATATAAGTGTAATAATCAATATATTCCTGTTATTCAATAAACAAAAAAAAATATACTATGCATATTGTTTATATAATTTACATTGTACTATTGTATTTTAAAAATATGCAATACTTATTTTTCTCTTAAAAAAATAATAATAAAGCATTCAAAAATAATTAACATTTTAAAGAAAATGTCTTTGTTTAGATACTCTATTTTAAAAATTTATATTTCATTTCCGAAATAAATTCAAAAATATATTCTATGATTCTTTCCCTTCCTTAGGATATATTGGACCTTCAATTTTAAGTTATAAAATTCTGTTCCTTATAAGCAAATAAACCAATCTTATACAAAAGGATAGCATAATCTAAGTTCTAAATTATTTATCATTTCTTTTAAAGATATCTTACTGAACGATGCAGTTACATGAAATAAAGATAGCGAAATAGATGTATAGGATTTAAGGAAGAAAGCTAGAGTATCACTCATAGCATATCTCAAAAAATCATGGCACAGTGCAAAGAGGTATGACCTTTACCTGTCTAATAACCTCTAATACATGAACGATGTTAAAGCTACTTCTTCAGATTTATTTAAAACATCAAATATTTAAAGACATATAAAACACTGTCCAAATAAAATGTGTATCAGTCATAGGGCTTTGTTAACTATGCTGATAACCACATAAAGACTAAATATTATTTCTATTCCTTATCATATCCTATTTTTTTAAAAAATACATCATCTTGGTTTCCTACTAACTATAATACTTCCAAGCCACTATCTCAACATTATTTCTCAAGATTTTTCTACAACTTACATCGATAAATAACTATCTGCATTTACAAAACAATAAATAAAATTCATTGATAATTAAACAATCTTACTGTTCCACAAGAAAAGTTTATCTACTTCATCATTCTGTATGTTTAATCATATACAATCTAACTAGACAATATTTGAATATCCAATAACATGAAAGTTCTAAAAGAATCACATAATTATTTGTTATTATGTTGGATTATATCACTTATATATATATATATATATATATATATATATATATATATATATATATATATATATATATATATATATAAATCATTGTATGCATATTTTCAAATCAATCCTACCTCATAATGTTTTTTAAAATGTTGTATGAAAATGCATTACATATAATTAAAACTTTTACACTTTATTCTTACTATTCATAAATGATCTAAAGAAAACAAAAAATATACATTATAAATTATTAATAGTCATTGTTATTACCAAAATAACCTTTATCTGGTCATCATATTCAGTAGGTTTCTTCCATCCACTGGATATAGAAAAACATTGCATACATAAACGAAAAGACACATCCATACATTTTATTTAAAAATATTCTTATCTAAATTATTAGATTATATTATAAATTTTATGTTATTAACAAATTACTGTTTTATGTTTTCTTAATCTTATAAATAGAAAAATTTACATTTAACTAAGTTAGTAAAATAAAAATTTAAAACTATAATTACGTCTTCACTTGACCATAGTTCATGATAAAATCCAAAAAATGTTTATTATTTTCTCTAGAGTTTTAAAATGTTCTCCTCCAAGTGCATTAAAGTTTAAAAATAAAAATAATTATTAATCCATTTAGTAAAATTTATAGAAAATAATCATGGGTCTTTACTGTTCAGAATGAAAATTATTAAACTGTAATATTAAAGAATTATTCCCACGAAGTTTATTCAATATTCTCTGATGCATCACTCTGTTCAATTTAACTTAAGTTATCCGGTAAACTTTTACACAATATTTGTATTTTCATGGATCCATCCTTTATTTATCTACTATATGTTCATTTTTTTTATATAGGTTTTATTTCTTAATAAGTTCTTTTTAATTCTTGTAAAATATATATTTTAAAAAAAATGTTTCCTTCAAAAAGGACTAAACATTCTATTTCTTTCATTATATTTTATGATAACTCATACGATATAAATATCTTATTCTTTTTTTAAAAAAAACTCCTGGATAAGCTTATAAATAATGCGTCACAAATTTTTTTAGACGGCAAATAGTTTTCTGGTTAAGCTTCCAGCATAATGCCCGAATTATTTTTATATGAGTTAGAATAATCCTCCGGTTGAGCATAAATAAAGCTGTATTATAATTTAAACATATTTTATTTCGTAGTATATCCATCTCTACTGCGTAGTTTAGGTTAAACTTCAGATAAAATACTCCTGGCAAGTAACTTTTAAAAAACTAGAAAATCATTTCCACGAAGTTTCTAAATATATATATTTTTTAAAACTCTCTTTTGCAAAATACTTTAAAATTATCAATTAGTTTTTTGCAGATAAAGTTATAAGAAAGTACTAAAAAATTGACTAAAATAAAAATTTAAAAATACTATTTTTTGATAGCTATAATTTACCTTTTTCTGGTTTCAGTGATACCCCTGTGCAATTCATATTTATAGTCTGTAAGAATACCTCATTTGATTGGTTGATTCTTACTTTTAGCTTGAGAACAAATTTACATATATTTTTAGTTTTACAGAATTATATTTGAAAATAAAAATTTATAACGTAATAACTCAAAATATTATTTAAAATATTACTTTCAGATTGATTATTACTTTATCAAAATTATTTAAACATTTAAAATAACTTTTAAAATAACTTTAATAACCTATTCCATTCTTAATATTCAATTTATCTAGTTTTATTTAAACAAAATATTTTAATTTTTTTTATTAACTGTATTCGTCTTTATTACATTATTTAAAACATTACATACGATAGTTAACTTAATATTTATTATTATTTGCTTTTATGATAGGCAATAATTCTATCCAATTCTATAATGCAATCTTTGAAAATATTTTAAACTTTGTTATTAATTCAAATAAGCAGTGTGTGTGAAAGTATGCAGTATACAAGTCACATGATTAATAACTTTGACAGACGATTTTCAATCTATTTCTCTGCCTAGACTAATAAAATTGATACACTTATTATATTAAATAAATGCTTTGCTTGAGTTGGTTTTTTAGATCTAATGTCCCAACTCCTCACTGAAGAGACCCATAGGTCGAAACCGGTCTGGGGATGGGGACAATCCAAGATAAAAATGATTTGAATGCCTTCTCTTGTAGTAGCATTTATCATAAATAAAAAAAAAAAAGCTTGTTTAGAGCTATTAGCACGCTCTTAATTTTACATATTTGTAAGTGCAAGCTATATATAAGTCATGTGACATCTGACTTGTTATTATTACTATTATTATTTTGCTGTTGTGGCTTTGGCTAAATTAAAGAGCTAAGCCTACTAATATATGGAGTATCTGAATTAAGTTCAGGCCCATATGATTTTTTCAGTTGGAGAGCTGACTTTAAAGACATGTAGATGTCTAAAAGTTTCAGATCTTCTTCTAACAATTATCTTTTAGATAAATGCTTTGCTTGAGTTGGTTTTTTAGATCTAATGTCCCAACTCCTCACTGAAGAGACCCATAGGTCGAAACCGGTCTGGGGATGGGGACAATCCAAGATAAAAATGATTTGAATGCCTTCTCTTGTAGTAGCATTTATCATAAATAAAAAAAAAGCTTGTTTAGAGCTATTAGCACGCTCTTAATTTTACATATTTGTAAGTGCAAGCTATATATAAGTCATGTGACATCTGATTTGTTATTATTACTATTATTATTTTGCTGTTGTGGCTTTGGATAAATTAAAGAGCTAAGCCTACTAATATATAGAGTATCTGAATTAAGTTCAGGCCCATATGATTTTTTCAGTTGGAGAGCTGACTTTAAAGACATGTAGATGTCTAAAAGTTTCAGATCTTCTTCTAACAATTATCTTTTAGATAAATGCTTTGCTTGAGTTGGTTTTTTAGATCTAATGTCCCAACTCCTCACTGAAGAGACCCATAGGTCGAAACTGGTCTGGGGATGGGGACAATCCAAGATAAAAATGATTTGAATGCCTTCTCTTGTAGTAGCATTTATCATAAATAAAAAAAAAAAAAGCTTGTTTAGAGCTATTAGCACGCTCTTAATTTTACATATTTGTAAGTGCAAGCTATATATAAGTCATGTGACATCTGACTTGTTATTATTACTATTATTATTTTGCTGTTGTGGCTTTGGCTAAATTAAAGAGCTAAGCCTACTAATATATGGAGTATCTGAATTAAGTTCAGGCCCATATGATTTTTTCAGTTGGAGAGCTGACTTTAAAGACATGTAGATGTCTAAAAGTTTCAGATCTTCTTCTAACAATTATCTTTTAGATAAATGCTTTGCTTGAGTTGGTTTTTTAGATCTAATGTCCCAACTCCTCACTGAAGAGACCCATAGGTCGAAACCGGTCTGGGGATGGGGACAATCCAAGATAAAAATGATTTGAATGCCTTCTCTTGTAGTAGCATTTATCATAAATAAAAAAAAAAAAAGCTTGTTTAGAGCTATTAGCACGCTCTTAATTTTACATATTTGTAAGTGCAAGCTATATATAAGTCATGTGACATCTGACTTGTTATTATTACTATTATATTAAATAAAATAATTATAAAAATTTGGAAAAATAATTTAAAATATAGAATTAAATACAATTTTCACCATCATAAAGTTTATTTTTAAAATATATTATATTAATTTCGATTATTAAACATAGTTTATAAATTTAAAAACTGTATAACATTTATTTATCTATACGTTTAAGACTATTAAAATTGAACCTTTTAAATATACTTTTAATATTTATAGCTGTATTATTTAATATGGCCAGCTTTTACAACCATATGAAACAATATTTTAAGCTTTACATAACTATTTTTAAATGATTCACTATAATTTTATATACTACATATTTGCTTTAGCCTCAAATTGTACTTTTATATTATAATTGACAAACTATAATTAATGTATTAAAAGAACATATTCTAAAATTTAAAATTTTTAGTAATTGACTGTTATGAACTATTACTGACCTATAGAAAAGGGCACAATATATATATATATATAATATTAGAAATTTGCAGTGCTAAATAATGAGTAATATTTTTGAGTGATGAATTTCTCAAGTATTATCTTTACTAAATGTAAAATTTTAATGCATCTAAGTCTAACAGTGAAGTGGACAATACATGACTTTTTTGCTTATGGTTCATAATTTTTTATAAAACTATTTAACAAACATTTATTCTTCAAAAGTATTGACAAAATCCTACTGAAATCAGTCCAAATTAATATTTACAAGGCATAATTTTTAAATACTCACTCTAATAATCATGTAAAAAATAATCCCATCATTAATATATAATACAAATTTACAAATACTAAATAATATGTAATATTTTGGAATGAATAACTATTCTCTGAGCATCATGAATATTAAATGCAAAGTCTCTATATATTACTTAATTTAAATAAATAATCTATGAATTATTTACTTACATCCTCTGTAAAAATTTATAAAAACTACAACATTTGATGAAAAATAAAGTTTTTTTTACAAAACCCATGTTTCTGTCAATCAAACTTGCAGTCATCAGCTGCTTGAGAAAACAGTTGAGATCATATCAAACATAGCAATTCGCTTTTTATTTATATAGATTCACAATGCTCAGTTTGATATTAATAGCAGTGAACATGACATTTAGTGGATTGAAATCTCGGTCTTATCAATTGATATTAGGTAGATACAATGGATGTCTTAGTTAAATTACTGCTAAAATTCATGTTCAAACTTTAATAACAAACCATTAAAATATCACATGACCACCATTTCTTTTCCTTGCACAAGCTATTAAAACAGTAGCAACTCAATAGTGCCATCTGGTGCAAGCTATAGTAAATAATAGATGCCAGGAGGTCTGTGCATTTAAATCCCTATCTAGTGTCTACTCTTTCAATATGACTACTTTTTAACTTTTGGCTATCATTAGTGAGATCCCTTGAATCTAAGAGCAACGCATTTAGATCATTGCAAGTCTATTTAAATGGAAGCAGAGTTTTTATGTTTGAAGCAATCTCAACTATTTTTCTGAGTAACTGATGATAATTAAGAAATAAAATATTTTGTCCATAAAATGTGTTCATTTTTCTTTTTTTTTTCTGCAGAATTATATTTTTAATTGTTCATTTTTAATTGACTGACATTAGAGAAGCTAATAACATTTTTAATATGTCTAGGTATTAAACCATTAAAATATCACATGACCACCATTTCTTTTCCTTGCACAAGCTATTAAAACAGTAGCAACTCAATAGTGCCATCTGGTGCAAGCTATAGTAAATAATAGATGCCAGGAGGTCTGTGCATTTAAATCCCTATCTAGTGTCTACTCTTTCAATATGACTACTTTTTAATTTTTGGCTATCATTAGTGAGATCCCTTGAATCTAAGAGCAATGCATTTAGATCTTTGGATCTAATGCATCCCTCCAATAACTACATTTTATTTATTTAGTCAACTATAAAGCAGTAAACCCAAAACAGAAATGCAGTAATGTTTTCAATCCAAGCTGTGGATATTGGAACAGTAGGCACTAGATAATGATCTAAATGCACAAGACTTCTGGGATCTATTGGAACAGTAGGCACTAGATAATGATCTAAATGCACAAGACTTCTGGCATCTATTGATTATTATAACTTGCACTAGGGGGCACTATTGTATAAAGAAAGTTGCTACTATGTTTAGGTGTCTATATCTCCTTTGGCATTTCAATCCACCAATCATATTTAAGTCAACTTGTCAGATGTTTCTGCCTTAAATCTCTATGATGATTATGAAACACCATATTCAGCTTACAATTCTTCCAAGTAAAAAATAACATAATATCTTCTAATAATAACACCATTGCCATACAGTGATAGAGAGTCAGACTCTGGAATATGGAATCCTGGGATTGGTTCCAGTGCTGGAAATTCCAATAAACAAACTTCTTATGAACTTTAAACCAATAAAACCTTGTGAATATTTATTATCAAAATACCAATCATAATTTTTTTTATAATTAATACAAAGATAGTCTGTTTTTATCCATAACATAACATAGACCTTGAGATAATTCCATGTCTCACTAACATAACAATCCTGGAAGTCCAAATGATCAATTTTAGCATTTAACAACTTTTGAAATGTTGACAAATAGTGGATTTCTTAAAGAACAAATATTAAGATTTCTTATGAATATTAGTGGACCAAGACCTATTATTAATGCACTTGTTATCATACTCTTGGAATATATTTATGTATAATATTGCAATTAAAATAATTCTTCTTATATTTTTTTCAGCAAAAACTTATTATTATTATTATTACTACAGTTTTGGCTGTATCTTGCATTCTTCATCAGATCTAATTTTCTTCTTCTACTTCTCTCTATGCTCCATTTTCTACTAGTAATTTAACTTCCTAAAAAAGTGTAAGAAGAATTATTTGAATTGCAATATTGTATATAAAGATAGTAGAAATAAAGGAAAGGAAGAAGGAAAGTGTTTAGAAGGATTATATATAAATATATTCATTTATGGTATATCCAACAATTTCAACTTATAAGTATTTTACAGTACAAACTTCTTTTGTATGCTGAATACTAACTATGGTATAATGTATTAGATGCCACTGATATATAATCATGGATATATCCAAATTTTTATATTGATTTTTCTGTTTGAACAAAATGTTTGTAATAGTCAGTCTATGTATTGTGCAAAATTTAATAATAAAAGATCATTTAGTTTTTTAATACTAAAACAATTATTCAATCAACTTTTGGATAAAGTTTAGAATTTGCAGTAACATGTACATTGAAGTCTCCAAGAAAAGAAAAACTTTTTAATAGTGTGGATGTAACAATGCTATCCAGAAATTAAAGTAAAAGGTTTCTTTCTTGAAACTCTCTGATTCTCATATCAGAGCATATGTATTATTAAATAAGCAGAATTTCCATAGTACCAGAGCTGGTGGAAGGCAGTAAGGAAGGTAAGAAAGACATGAGGGCGCTGATGCAAGAGGGTGCCAAAACAGTGTAAATTAAGAATATATTTTTATTTTAAAAATATTAATTAATGTAACTTGATTTATTATTTTTATAAAATTAGAAAATATAAGCATATTAAAATAAATAATCACTTCTTGAAATGGGATTTGTCAATTATCATTTCCTATGGTTTGTTTTTCCTTTATGGTACTCTATTATATCTTTTTACACTGAGATTAAAACAACTCGTATTTCACATCACACACATCACATTGCTTTGTGATGCAAAAACACCAATAGTCCATTCTACTAATGCTATTTTTGATCCTTTGTTCAACATTTTGAGAGCTTTTAAGTCATAGTTTGGAAAGGATTATTTGCTCATTTTGTATATATATAAGTAATAAAATATGACATATGTCACATGACTTGTTTTAAGCTTGTATTACAGATACGTAATATAGGGCACATACTAATAGCTCTAACAAGCTTTTATTAATAAGTACTGCAAGAAAAAGCATTCAAAAATCTCTATCTAGAATAATCCCTATCCTCAGACCAGTTTCAAGCTTTTGGCTCACCTCAGTGAAGTGCTATTGTTCTATCCCGTCACTGAAGTGAGCCAAAAGCTTGAAACCAGTCTGAGAATAGGAATTATTTTAATAGAGATTTTTAAGTACTTTCTCTTATAGCACTTATCAATAAAATTTTGCTAGAGCTATTGGTATGCTCCTTATATTACACACACACACATATATATATATATATATATATCAATGCACTACCTTGCAACAGCATCCATTCAAGTTGCGACATGTAGATTCATATGCATGCAGTAATAAGTTCAGTAGTTGAAAGAATACAGTTTGACATAGTGCATTGGTCTCTTTTACAAAATTTATTATTGATTTTTCTAATCATTGAATTGAGCAGGTATGTTAATAATGACAATATTATGAAATATATTTATAAAAAAAGATTAGAATTAGATGAAAAGCTAGAAGCTAAAAGATCAAATAGTTATCTTCTGTGTGCTGCAACCCCTAATCTCTATAATGTATGAATTCCTTTTTGAAGTTAAAGAGGTGTAGTAAAATTTATCTACTAAATTAATGGAGTATGTACTATAAGAATAAAAATATTATCCTAAGGAACTTTTAATGATGCAGCTGAGTGTTAAATACAACATACACTGCAGGTATGTGTATATTATATATATAAAATCAAGTAGAATTTGCTTTTCTTTTTGAAGGAGAAAGTGCCAATTACTGTTTTGCATAAGTCACTGATGACCCTTCTTTCGGTGCTGCATAGCACAATCGCATGTTAATACCATTATTCTTTCATTAATAAAATTTATAAGAATGGAAGACACTAAATTAGATCTTATTCCAAATTTTATACCAATCTCCTTATATTTGATTGATCTACTCTAAATTAGATCTTATTCCAAATTCCATACATCTCCTCCTTACACTGATTGATCTACTCTAAATTAGGTCTTACTCCAAATTCCATACCAGTCTCCTTACACTGATTGATCTACTATAAATTAGATCTTACTCCAAATTCCATACCAGTCTCCTTACACTGATTGATCTACTCTAAATTAGATCTTATTCCAAATTCCATACCAGTCTCCTTACACTGGTTGATCTACTCTAAATGAGATCTTACTCCAAATTCCATACCAGTCTCCTTACACTGATTGATCTATTCTTTCAAAAATAACTTATTGCCATCTAATGTCCTATTAAAAACTTCCTCTAAAAATGGATTTATTTAAGAGCATCTGTACCAATTTAAATCTTTATAACTATTTAGTTACAGATACTGATGTTGCATCAATTAAAGATCATATTTCCCATTATCATCTCTGTCCAAATACAGCAATATTTCAGACTCATGTGATATTTATAAGAAAAAACAATATGGATGTAAATAAAATGGGTGAATAAATACCTAATACAGAGTATGAGATGAATATGCAATAGTTTGTTTGAATGAATATCTAAATGATAAGTATGAGTGCAGAATTGTGGTTTATCATTAGTACATTAGGTGATGTCAGCAATACCTATTTATTGAAAGAATTAAATGGAGAAGGGCTGGACATATTACTTAAAGAAATGATAATAGATGGGCAGTTGAAGCCTTAAACTGGATCTTAAAGAAATTGTAAAAGACCTAGAAACAGATCATATGTAAGATAGATGTGGAGAAGAGGTTAGACTTTGGGGAAAGAGTGCAGAATTGTGGTTTATCATTAGTACATTAGGTGATGTCGCAATACCTATTGATTGAAAGAATTAAATGGAGCAGGGCTGGACATATTGCTGAAAAAAAATGATAATAGATGGACAGTTGAAGTCTTAAACTGGATCTTAAAGAAATTATAAAAGACCTAGAAACAGACCATAGGTAAGATAGATGTGGAGAAGAGTTTAGACTTTGGGAAAAACCTTCATTCTGCAATGAATTAATAATAATTGGAATATATTTCTTATCGTGACATTTCTAGGCTGAACGATTTTATACCATTAAATATTGTAACCATATAGTTTGGCTTAATTCCATCAAGTCTTATACAAGTGATCCAGTATGAAAAATTTTAAATTTCAATTGGCATTAATTACAATATATTGAAAATCAATGTATAAAATCAGTAGTAGGTTAAAATGCTTGTTGAATTATACTTTTCAAATTGAGTAAAAATTCACCAATAAATATCCTGAGAGTGATGGAAGCTTAGACTGTTTGAGATACACTAGAAAATCTGATAGAGTAGATATGAAGTTCATATATATTTTGTCATACCGTCTAGTTGGAATAATATTTAAAATAATTTAATGGTATTGAATCATTTTGGAAGTATGAAGATGTTTAGTACTCTATTATTATTATTATTATTATTATTATTAAACCAAAAAAGATTCCATTTATAATTCTTTTAAATTTTGTAATCAATCTTCAAGCATATTGCATTGTAGTTTAAATTGATATAAAACGGTCTAATTAGTTATCACTAGAGTCAGAGCTATTAATTAGTATGCATGCTATCCTATTATTGGTCTATATGTACCACGATTCGTTGCAATAAAAATAATAAATAACTTGACAGAGAGGGAGAGTCTAAAAAGGAGAAATCAGAGACAGAATGTTAACATTTGACACCTGCAAACTTCAAACAAGAAAAGTTGAAAAAAATCAACAACACCATTTTAGAATTGAACAAAATTTAATGAGGTCATAATTTTACAAGTATGGAGTAAAAAACTTCTACCTTAATATATATTTCAACCTACTAATTCATTGATTGAAAATCGACAAAGTCATACTGGAAGGAAAATAGGAATCATATTAATAAATCCGTATATTACAAGATGGGACTCCAGGCTTAAACCGAAACAAATAGTAAGCATAAAGTTTATTTTGCATATAATAACTTTAATCATTATATAAATCTAAAAGTTCTGTATAAATTATTTAAATCTAAAAAGAAAAACCGTAAGCGCTCTTTGGAAAAAAAAAAGTTTTGTTTTGAATTATCATCGTGGAAAAAATAAAATAATATAAATAAATAAATAATTTGGATAAACTTTTGAACTTGTAATTCAATCAAATGAATTTTTATTTCAAATAGCATAATATTTGATCAATTTATAAACATGGAAACGTATATAATATTTAATCTGATTAAAGGAAACAATAATCGTCTGCTTTTGGTTAGAAGCGCCAAAACTCTTTGTTACGGAAAACATAATTCTAAAACAGTTACACTATTGATAAATATAAAGGATGTTTATAATTGTAATTTCAACCTAATTGATGTAAAGATTTATAAAAGAAAATAACAAATCTACATAATTTGATTTAAAAATATAACTATATAAATAAATATCTTCTTGAAAATTGGACAAAACTGAAATTAATAATAATTGAAATGAAGAAAAGTTAATTGATTTATAAATGTGGAAACTTATTCTATATATTATTGTTCTATTAAGCAAAAGAAAATTGTCTGGCTAATCTATTGTAGTGTTACTTTTTCCTCTATCAAAAAAGGAAAAAAATGCTGAAAATTAAACGAATCCTATACCGATAAATGCAAATAAATTGTTTAACTCTCAGTATTAATAGTTAATAGAAATTATTATATCTCAAAGACAATATAATATCTAATATTATAGAAATCGAGACATAATAAATGCAGAAAAATGTTTTAAAAGATTCTAACTATTCCGAATTATTATTATAATAAATTGCTGTGAACAAAAAGGAAAATCAATAAGTGCATTTGAAAAAGTTGTTGCTCTTCTTGGAAAACCCGATACTCATATTATGTAGCTTAAACTTTTAGATAAAATTTCTGCAGAAAGATTTTTAAGCGTTTTTTTTCTTTTCAAGATTTTGTTTCCATAAAATTTTAGAAGACCTTATTTGTTTATATTGCCAAAATACATACGTATAAAAAAAAAAAAAAAAGGAAAAACTATGGAAACATCGTTCATGAAGTGGGCGTCCTAGATGACTTCATTTCCCCATTGTTTAGCTCATATTAAAGATATTTAAAAGGATGAACTAAGGGAATGGAATATCACATTAATATTTTTTTTTTGTTGTTGTTACTGTTCATGTTATCAAGGGTTTTATATATGAATTTCATATATTATTGAGGTATATTTTTATGACATAAATTTATAATAGGTCTGTAAACAGAAAATGATATACACCTAATTGTTTTACCGATTGGTCTAAAATTTAATATTACGCTAAGCTTTATAAGATAGAGATACTCATCTCTTACATATATGAACAGTTTATTATGGGTGAACAGACAGAGTTACTCATTAAAGGTGGAATAATAGTTCTTTATGATAACATAGTTATTTTATTTATAGAATTGCCATATAAGCATTTTACATTTATTAAAGTTTGCCTATAATCAGTATATCCAAGTTAGTGTATAATCTGCTATGTTTTTTTGACTGTGTTTATTTCTTGTTATAGCTATATTTTATCATAATTTTAAAATATTTCCAAGTCGTTTGACTTATAAAATGTTGGCTTGTTTATTACACTATCAGTTTTGCATTAGGAATTGAGATATTTATCTTTATCTTTAATGTGAAAATTATGTTTATCTTGCCATTATAGTGATAAAGATTTGTGAGAATACATCTGATGAATATATGAAATATAAAGCTGCTTTAAACACTGTGTTATGTATAGGATGCATGGGCAGAGAGAGAATAGTCTCACCCATCACTTACTCCATGAGCGAATTATTTTGAGGCAAATAAATAAAGAATGCTTAAGTAGTATCATCAATCCCTAGAGAGAGGGTTATTTTTAAGGCACATATTTTGTTTCCCTGTGTTGAGACAAAGTCCATACATATATACCTAGGAAAAAGGTATGGAAATCTGCCATATTATTATACAACAGGATAATGTTGTTGTGAAGAGCCTCTTTTTAGTGTCTTATACCTTAGGAGAGTGTGGAGTGATTTTCTCACAGGGTATGGTGAAATTATTTTGTGTATTTTAAAAATTTGTATGGCAATGATAAGATAAAGTTAGTCAATGACCCTTGTTATCTATAGTATAGTGAAGTCAAATAGTGTATGAGTTGGGCTATAGCACCATGTTGACAATTTATGGACAAGCCAATAAAACTTACCAACAAAACTTATTAATAAGACTTAGTTTATGTCTCACATGACAGGAGATACACACATACATACTGTCATTGATGTTCATCAAGCAGTGATTCACCGATGGATCGGTAAAGCCTTTTTATAATCAGTATGATTGTTTATGGACATAGGCAGAGTTAATATCATGTATACGTCTGACTTCTAATGTCTGTACCCATATTTAGAAATTTCTTTAGGTTAAATAATAAGGATCTAACTGTATGGTTAACTAATGTCATATTAAATAATATTAAACAAATTATATCAAAGAATAATTCTTATATTTGTGCTTAATATGATAATTGCCATTATCATATTCTTATATACAACTAAGAAAGCTATAGTGAAAAATGCTGCTTCAAGCATTGAGTTTAAATATTAAGTTTGTTAATTACTTTTATTATTTGGAAAATACTCTTATCTTGTACTGTAATGCTTATTTATGCTAAGCAGTGTAATATACCTATTTTATAATATTAGCAATGATGGGGACAATAAGGGTATTATGGTATTTCATTATTTGATCACCCATACATGTAGTCGAAAGAAAATATACCTTGTTTTATATATGTTTTCTGAAAATAGATGTTTAACTGTTTATCATATTAATAAAATTTGTAAATAATGTAAATAAATCTTATTTTGAAATTTTTATCTAGTTGTCTGTGATATTATTGCTAATCATCACCCACATTATTATTATTATAGCTATCCACACATGCCCTTGTTATTTCAAATTTATCATTAATCAATGTAGTATAATTTATTATACCTTAACACCATAATAAATTTGGTATATATTTTTTAAAAGTACATTTAAAGCATCATCACTTTGTGATTTAAATATTGTTCACCTGAAGTGCATATATTATTTTAAATAATATAATAATGATGAAATAAATAATTTTGATATAGCTTATTTATTTGAACCCTCAAATACACCATTCACTGATCTATGATCACATAGACCTTAATTATTGAATAAAAGAGAGTTGTAAGTTATTTGGCTCGATTAAGAGTTTGTACTTTATAGAGCTTAAATTTTTTATTCGATTGGTATTGAGATTGCTAGATATTTTAGTAAGGCTAAGTGTTTAAAATAAGTTTTGTCTGGTATAATTGGGTAGTGGCAAAATCCCTCTCACAGACCCAAGAATATCTGGAAAAAGGATAATTGTTAATTTATTTGAACTCTGAGAAGAATAAGTTAATAGTTTACAGTATAATGTAAAATTTATGGTAAGTTTTTATATTTAGAATAACTTACTGTACTTTGATTTGAGTTATGTTTATTTTCACAGTTGTTTTATAGTCAGCGTAACTTAATAGTAAATTTCTTCTTCTTTACTTTTGAGCTTATATTTTGTTTTAATTTGATGGTAAATATTTTGGTTTAGTTAAGCTTGGAATCCATATTTTACTTTATCTTACTATCCTTTAATACAATATTAGTTTATAGTTCAGGATATCACCTTCCATCATCATTATTGTTCTCATCTGTCATCTTGATCTTTCTTTATTTCTTCATTCTTATTTCATCTTAATTCATTATTACAATTGATTCACCTACTGGCTCTTATCTTATTACCATCTTAATCAGTCATTAGCTCTTAGTCTACCAGTATCTTAATCTATCAGTATTCTAACACTTCTTTCTCTTCTCTTTGATCTTAGGCTCATTTCATTTTATTATTCAATTCTTATTTATTTTCATCATCCATTTAATTATCTACATCCTAATTTATTTACTACTTAATTTGTAATTCCAATCTCATATTCATTTTATAGACGGATTAATTATTTATTGGTTTGACAAATATTAAATTTATCTCATAATATTTTGTTTGGGGATTTTAAAGCTAGTTTGACCAGAAGTTATTACCTTCATAATCACTATGTAATCTTCTTTAGATTTGTAGTTTCATGCTAATCAGTTCAATAGTCAGAAAATAATATCTTTGTCTTAACATTTAATTTATGAACACAATTTGTATGGGGGGAATTGTATGATGGAGTGTTACAAAGGGATAAAATTAAAAAAAAACCATAATGTAACGAGCACAGATGTTCGTTACATTGTTGTTTTTTTTTATATTTATTAAACATGAAAGTAAATTAAAAAGTTCGCATTTAAAAATTTTCTTTAAGAATTAAAAATTGAAATTAAATATCATCTTAAACTCATATATATTAAATCGCACAGATAATGAAAAATTATTAAAATAAAACTTTATTAAAGAAAAAGTATTTTAAAACTAAATTTTAAAGAGATTTGGAGATAAAATTATATCTTTAAATATATCTTTGATTTGGAAAACAGGTTAATTAATCAGAAATGGAAATGATAAATTTAATTAGTCAAATGTAAACCAGCCTTGGGCATCTAAATGTAAAAACATCGGTCAGATAGGAAAACAATAGAAGCAAATAGCCAATGAAAGAAATCCATCGGGAAATCGGACCTCAGAGAAAGGATCATCACATCGATGACATAATGCCAAGTCAATCCTTCGAATACGTATAAAAGGAAAATTTGGAAGTGATTATTATTGATTATTTACGATGTGACAGATATGTGTTAGTGCAGAAGTGAAGGAGAAGGGATTGAAAAAGACTCACGTTCAATCCCTTCAGTTGTTATGAAATGGAAAAATGAAACTTCGCTTTTTTTATATTCAGAGGACCACAGGATCATCGGGAAATTTAACGCTGGATTTCAAACGGCAAGCAACTGTTAAAGATGAACATTTCTAAAACCGTAAGAACTTTATAAAATATAATGAACAATATTAATTTGAAAACACTAAGAACTTTAAATTTTAAACTTTCCTAGTAATTTAATTGTTACAAATAGAATCCTATCTGACCAAACTAAATTCTTTATTAATAGTGTTATTTGATGTTTTTTTTTTCTTATTTATGTAAAATCATTTCCATTTATTTATTTTTTGTTCTTTAAGTTTTTATCATGATTTTTTTGTTTTTCATTAAATTAATTATATAAATGTTAAACTTAAGTCGGGCGTGAATGGCTGTATAGATTTTATTAGGGGAGGGTAATCTTAGGTTATTTGTGTCGTTGTTAAATTGGGTCAATGGATTGGATATATTGATGTAGTTAGTAGATGTAGTCAGAGATTCGCTACTGGCAGAATCGCTTCATATGCCGCACTCTCCCAATTTGCTTATGGAAGGAATTATAAGACGCAGAGCGCAGTTCCTTTCTATGGAGTTTTTTTTATTGCTCTTCTTGTCTGATAGATGTCATATTCCTATCTGATGAAAGTCAATGCCTTCTCTTAATCTTTTTGGTGCTGTCGTATTCCGTATTACATTGAATACATCGATGTATCAGATGAATTGATGCCAGTTTGACTGTGAATTTTAGCCTAAGGTTAAATAGGGATAGAATATTTTATTTTCAAATGCAAATCTATGTAGTCTATTCATACTCGACCCTAAATAAAAATGCATTAAATTTAAGTTGTTTATAGACGCTTGCATGGATTGGTTATCGGTTAAGTATGTTTTGGGTTTACATATTTGATCAAAATATATAGACATTCGATAAATAATGATACCTTACGGTGAGTATCTATAATGTATTTATTCGGATGTCTTTTAAGTTATTGGTGACAATGCAAGTATCTTATGCTGAATACTAGAGGGTTTCTTATATTTCCTATGCAATTGTCAGTAATCAATAATTTTGTATTTTGATCGTTTATGTTTATTTTGAAATGTTTTTTGACCGTTGAAATCTATGTAACCGATCTATAGCAACATATTAAAACAAGCTTTTATAATCCCATCTGTGCGAACTTAATTAAAATGTAAAATTAGAATATAATAGAAATTAAAATGTAAATTAAAATCTAAGGTAAAGTTAAAAATAATGTTAAATGTTAAAATGTAAACTAATACTAAAATAATTTTAAATCTTATATATATATGTGATAAATAAATGTTTGTATGTTAATTACTGGCAGTGGCTTATTTTATTCCTCTTATATATATATTCTTGTATTATTTTTTAAATCTCTGCTATTCCACTGAGCTAGTGACATGGGCTAACGACCGGATGCAAAAAAAAAAAAAAATTTTTTTTTTTTTTTACTTACGTATCTGCCTACTCTATAAATTTTTCTAGGTTCAAATGCCTAGATGGCGCCCTGTAGTGCAGATTACGTTAAGTGCTATTCTCCGGATCGTTATAATAACGTTTAATTTTTGTGTACATAATTGGTCGGGAAGCATAGGATGAAAGGTTACAATATATATTATTTTTCATGAATAATAAAAGTGATAGAATGTAATAAATCAGCTAATTACTTTTCTTGTCCTAATGCAGGGGTCCCCAACCCTATACCCGCGGGCACCATGGCGCTCGCAGACCATTTTATGTGTGCCCGCCACTATATCGAACATGATAAAAAATTATTTATCTGATACAAATAAATTTAATTTTTAAAATTTCTTATAGATTATTGTATTATATTGTAATAAAATTGTAGGGCATACTATACTTTTACAGCATAAAAGAGTTTATATGTTAAAATATTATTTTTGAAATAAATATTTTTGTACATTATGTGTACTATTAACAATATCCAACTATAAGTTTACATTGAAAAAATAAATGGTGCCTGCCACTTTGGCTGGTATTATAGAATGTGCTCTTAAGTGCAAAAAGGTTGGGGACCCCTGTCCTAATGTATTAAAAAATAATATTACCATAACAGATGCTCAAATTTTGTGCTCAGGTTATCAGTAGTTTCCACATAATACTGAATAAGAGAATGACTTATAGATATAAGGTTTAAATATGAATAGCCACTAGACCAACAATACTCCTTGCTGCCTTGTAAAATAAGTTTTGTCTCATAATAGACTAGATACTGTTTCTGAAAGTCTTTCCTGTCTCCCTCTATTCCTTATTGCCTTTAATCATTTAAATTAGTTAGGCTGATGCCATCATGAACCTCACTTAAAATCAGTCATTTTCTTGGATTAATTATGATGATGGAATTGTACATTGTGCAATCATATTTTCATCCAATTAACTACACATTCTGCAATTCTGACTTCTATTCCCCTTTTCGTTAGCTCAAACTCTTGAGAATTAAGAAAGCAACAACAGGGGAATGTTTAGTAAGTGGACAGCCATTGCTTGTGATCTTTGCTTAAAGCAGTACAATTTCCAAAGAGTTATATTGAACTGGATGAGCGAGAAAATTCAAATAGAAAAATATTTTATATTAAGATAGACCTATTTAAAGTTTCCTCAGCATACCATAGAAGTGAGATGGATCTTAAACTATATGGTCTAAAAATGGCTCAAACCATGTAGTATCACCCTGTAAAGATTTGCGCATTACTATTAAGATGATAAATATAATATTATCAGTAGTAATGATAAATATCATTTATGTTATTACTTTTTTACAATGCTTTTTATAACCCACTGTTGACAGTTTCGATTGCCCCAGCAAACTCCTACTTATATTTTCAAATCTTAACAAGTAGAGTGTTTTGCTAAAGGTTTGTGATGATGGTGTTTTAGTTGTATTTTTATATTGGATTATTTCCATCATCTAATATGAGTATTGAATGTTTTTAGAAAAAATTAACTTCATTTAAATATTCCAAATACACTCAACTTAGTAATCAACAAAGGTTTTGAGCATTCCATCATCAGATTTTCAATAATATGGATAGCTGAAGAGTTGGAGTAGGTTGAACCCTGCCCGTTAAAGTTTAAAAATTTGCTATCTTAATATAAACTGAGCACTGATTATATATATGTATGGGAGATGGTAATCTGGACCAACTGATGAGTGCTAGTTTAGCATGAAATATGTATAATGGTGATTATTTATCTTTTCTGCATGTGTGTGATCATGTGTATCAGTACTATGAGATAGTATGGATAGTTGAAGGGTGCTTGAAAGTCAGAGTTCAAATTCCCTATCTTTACAATTACTATAAAAGGAAAAAAAAAAATTAAAAAACCAATAAGATACTTTGCTATTTATTTTAAAAATACAGTTTTTTCCTCTGTTTTTATTGCTTTGGTAAATGCATGAATGAACACACACACAGTAATATATATATGTCCTCTTAATTTATTATTAATAACTATATTATTAATTTTCAAAATTTTGTTTATAATTTTGATTCATATATGTATATATAAAAATGCAACTGTTATATATATATATGTGTGTGTTGAAAAGTTACTGTACACTTAAGGTCAAGAAACAATGCATACCCTATTGTAATCAATGTTTCTCAACAAACCATGAATTATTAGACATTATGTATGTTAAACACTAGTAGGTGCATGGAACAAAATATGGTATAGTGTGCCGTTCAACTGTACAACAACATATCGTTTATTCCTGAATTTAGGAGCTTTTAAAACAATATAAACTTTAAATAAGATGTATATGAATGTATAAATTAATAAATTTATCAAGTTCTTTAAAATAAATTTTATCACATTTTATTACTTAAAAAAAATAATTTTTACAAATGTGAACAAAATACCCATAAAAACAATCCAGTCAGCAGAAAATAAATAAATAAATAAATACAAAAAAAATATTCGACTTCCAATTATGCTTCTGAAAATATTACACTGAACAGGCATGAGTGTAGAATATTTGTAAGCATGCATGCGCACACATACTTATTCAATACATATATAAAGTATTTTTTTGTAATGCTATGCACTAAATAATAGTTATACATCAATTATTCCTTACAGACTGATTTTTGACTTCTGACTAATGTTTAAAAAGTCTGTGCTCTGCTTTAATTATGCATTAACGAGAGCAGGCCATTTTTTTTTTTAGGAAATTACACCAATCGATAATAAACATGAAGGGAGTTTCAAATTCTCTACCCAATTCTGCGTAGAGGAATCATAGTTGAACAGAGATTAAAGGCAAAAGTATGTGCCTCACTTAGCTAAAAGGCCAAAATGTTATAAATATAGCTATATGCCCATTTATATATTACACACATATATATGCAAAGCACTCGTGAATTTGCGTATATACATTATCGGTATATATACAAATACACACACTTCTTTCCCAAATAAATAATTTAGAATATCTTCCAAAATTTATATAACTTAAGTATTTTTTAAAAAAATGCACAGATCACAACTTTAATAATTTTATCAATATAAATAGCCAATTTCTAGAAATATTGGAACAAGCACAAACAGGTGTCTATGCTACATATTCACCGGTATTTAAATAATTTAGGCAAAATATTTTGATAGTACATATACGATAGTTGAGGCATAGATTCCAAAGTGATATGTACCGAATTAACAATCACACGCGCACACTGCATATACCAACTTTACATAATGGTTAACATTGTTTATTTTGAATAATTTAAATACAAATAATGCATAAACAAACATATAACCAAAAATATTTATATTCACGGCTGATGGAAGTAATTTTTAAAAACAATCTTCCCCAACTCTCTCTTTATGCCCTCTCTCTCTCTGATAATCGTATTAATTTTGAAATATTTCCAATACATCTATCATCTTCTTTGTGTCAGTCAGTATATTTTAAACCTGCAGGACATCTACAAAAATATTTTTGTGGCACCATGAAAAAAATTAAAATAATCTTCAATTTTAATATTGCTATTAGTAAGTGTTAGAAAATTCTTATTTTTCTAGGTGTAAAAAAAATCCCGTAAACGTTTACAAATCATAGCACACAGATTAGTGTACCTGAATCCTATGCCCATAATTTGAGGTTTAAATTTATGCCAGGTATTGGAATTTTTTTTATATGTTGCAAAAAGACTTAGGATGTAAGATAGCCTGACTCTAAACAATTTAACCTAGAATTTTTATACTGGTTGATAAATGGCTACCTAGCTATTTAGTTAAAAGGATGGAGAATTGCTAAAGTCCTGAGTTGATTAATAAGGACTTCTGTTGTTCCTCCATAGGGAACTACTGAAAAAATCGTCATCTCAATAAGAACTATTTTGTATTTACCTGAAGACAATAAATACGTTTACAAATATTCAAATAAATTAACGATTCTGATTATTTACCAATATCTTCAGCTAATAAAAGACGTTATAGTTCTCTTTTAATTAAAATAAATTGTTGAAAAATATAATTGCTATCTCATTTATAAGACTATAAAAAGTTAGACAATTTTGTTCAAAGCTAAAAATCCATTTAAGAATGAATGTTGTCCACCAGATTTTTAGCACAGGAAAAAAAATGTCCTTTTTCAAGATTTGAAATCATGGCCATATTTTTGGTGGTAAATATATAGTTTAATATGTTAATGAACATTAGCGGTAAATTCTTTTTTCCCCCCTCTGTTTACTAATTTATAAACACATATTTTCTTGACCAAAAATCATGTTTGCTCTTCACTTACAGGTTTATGCAATATTAACTTGTAGAAGCAAAACGGAAGCCAAAAAAGAATGAACTTCTTATGTACAACCAAATGTTATATCCTATAAATACCTTTGATAACTGCTTCACATATTGTTGCCCCTCACTATTCTTAAATGGTAAAACAAGGATGAAAAAGTCTTACCATTTGTAAGCGTGGCAAGTATTGCATTCTCTTTCAATTAATTTTATGAGGAGCCTGTTAAAAAGACCCAGAGGGGTTATTTAAAGACTAATTTATGTTATAGTGACTAGATTTCCAGAAATAAAACCTTTTTAGAACTGTCTTCAAGTAATAGACAACAGTAATGTTGAATTAATAGAAAATACACATGGGTTTGTATTGGTAAACAGAATCTTTAAAAATTTTCACTTAGCTAGCATAGACTCTGGGTATATTGCCTGCATACAGACTGTTCTTACTTTGATGAACTGAAGTAGCATTGCATCATAATTCCCTTGGTAACACAACACATCCACTTACATGATGCATATAAATGTGTTTGAACTTACTGCACATGCACTGATCATACGATGCACCTCAAGTATATGCTAACTGCATTTCAGTAACAAATTATATATTATAGATAATGAAGAAAACTTATTTAGCCTCAGGGAGATTGTCAATTCATAATAATTGATAGTTTCCTGACAATATCAAAGGCAAAGGTTATCTCTGTTAACATGGTTAAAATTTCCGTATTTCTGTTCTTTATTAGAATAACAAGCTATGAAAAATATTTAATATATATATATATGAGAATGTTACTATAACCAAGAGATTTGATTCTATTGAAATTTTGAATAACAGAATCAACACTGCTAGGTAAGAATAACACTAAAGTTTTTGAAAGAAGTTTGAAAATAGACCAATGATTAATAGAAACAAGTCATTCAATTTTGCTATGATAGCCATAGATATGATCCATTAATTATAAACTATATAATTAATAAATGTCAATTCTATGGTTAAAGTGATTAAATTGAATGACTTAATAAAGCCATTAGTAAATCTATCTCATGATTGAGTTTCTCAAAGAGTTTATATGATACTTTGTTAAGAGTTAAACTATCTGGGGGAAGCAAATATCTCGATTCAACCAAGACTTATGTAGATAATAAGATCTCATCTAAGAGATTGAATATAAATTGCAGTGGGCAACCCCAAGTGTAGATGCCCCTGAATAAAGCAATTGCAGAAGATGCTAAATTACAGTAATAATAGATTAGCTTTAATAAAATATGGGAGTATATTGTCTATTTTTCCTTATGAATAATGTACTTTAGTGATAATAATAATGGACATAAAAATTACAGGCAAATAAATAAACAGCTAAGTCTACTATAGGGCAAAGGCCTTTTTAATATGCCCACTTCATATAAAACAATGAGAAATTTATAAATATACATTTTGTGTATATTGTAAATATTTTTGGATGTTAAAATATTTTATATATATGTAAGTAAAATATTCTGTCTGAAAGTGGATTATATACCCAGGGAGTAAAGGATTACAATCAATGATAATTTACCATTACTTTCCACTCCTTTATAAAAATTTACTTTAGCATGCTAAATAATTAACTGAAGACAAATATAATAATTTGGACGAGTTCTCCAAAAAAAAAAAAAAAAAAATCTGAGATCAAGAAATTATAACATTGGTTTTTAAATATTTTAAGAATGCAGTAACTTATTGTTAAAATATCTAAAAATTCTATATATATATATGCAATAAACAGATATCTAGAATAAACTCAGCAATATTGAAAATAATATATAAATAAATGAATAAAGGCTATAAACAGCTTACAGCGTAACTGTCATATTGAGTAGCATTTTACAATCAGAATTTAAAAATTTTAAAAACCAAAGTCTCATTGAAGTCATACAACATTTATATTTTCACGTGAATGACCAACTTTCCATAATATATATTTACACAATTATGTTGTTTGTTTAATAAATTACCTATTATATTTATAAACTATGCCATTTTAATTTTTCTTTTCCTTAAATCATTTTTCCTAACAAAACAAAAACTTCCATTGCAAATACAGATTTAAATCTACTCATATTAATTATATTATCCTGTAGGTAATTTAAATCTGTATTTGTAGAATACTGAGTTATTTGCAATGAAAGTGGTTGTTTTGCTAATTATTTTGCATGTGGAAAACAATTGGAGAAAAGAAAAATCAAAGAAGCATATTTTATAAATATAATAGATAATTTACTAAATAAACAATACATTATATACAAAGATTATTCACGTGGGAACGTTAGCATTATGTGACTTTAATTGACTTACATTTTAAAAAATTTTTAAATTCTAACTGTACAATGCTAGTCAGGATGGCAATCATGCCACAAACTGGCTATAGCATTTAATCATATATATATATGGTATGTTGAAAATTGTACTTTATTCCAGTATTGTATATATTATTTTATCTGAATTTTATATATACAGGTAAATGTATATATTGAAAATATGCATTTATATGTAAGATAATGAAGAATATATTTGTAAGGATGTTTTTATAAAAAACTTTAATTCTGTATAAAGGCAGTCTTAAATATAACTAAATGATAAATTGAGATATCCAATATATCCTAACCAGTATTTTATTTTAAGAAGATAATTTTTAAGACTGCAAACAGTCATCCACTATGTAATCAACCTGTCTATGTAAGTTGTGTATGTTAAAATTTTATTTAACAAGACACAACTCTTTCAAAAGCAATTTTCCACACTCATGTAAGTGCAAATAGCATTACTTGTGACCTCTGAATATGTGTGGATATATACCCAAATACATATTTGAAGCAATTTTATTTTTTTTGTTAAATTAAAAAAAAATAGTTAAATATTTTCAGAAGATATGAAAGAATAAATATTAATAAAAAAAAAAGAACAAATAAAGTCCATAAACCATGAAGATTTATACAAAAGAAAATATATTAGCGAGGATAATCTCAAAAATAAGAACAATCAAACTGTTGTTTTTTTTTTTTAAAAAAAAGGAGCTGCATTTAAAATTTTCAACACTTTCACTACCGATTTCCTTTAAAAAACTAAAGCGATTGTTTTTGGAAAAAAAAAAAAAAGAACAACAGAAAAGAGCGGTTAGCTGTTACCAAAAAATTAGAGATTCTTTTCTTTATATAATACATAGTGTTTTGAAATTATTTAGCAACATATTATATTACAATGCATATATGGCCAAGATTAGTATGCAACTTTAGAAAACAAACATTAATTACATATTTATGGAAAATAAAAAATACTACTACAATTCAAGTGATATTTTGTAACAACAACAAAAAAAAATTATTAGACTACGTATTTTTTTCTCTTTGTTTGCAATATTTTCCATTTTGTCCCCATTATTTAAAAATAAACACATCTTCCAAAATAATAATAATCACACTTGAAAATTAAATTTAGTAGTGTAACAATCAATATTGATATGTTCAATAACAAATTTTAAATAAATTCAAATGTCTTATATACAAAACATTAATATTAAAATTTGCATCTTCATACCAATACTAAACAATTTTGATTACATTCAGTGTTTGTACATATTATTAAATATATCTAAATACAATCCTTTTTTTTTTTGGACTCATATTCCATACCTTGATTGACAAAATAAATAATTTGATCAAAATATTTTTTTATAAACAAAAAATTTTTTTCAGTTGAAACAATAATCTAATTCTCAACATATTTAAATTACTTAGACCCACACAAATCCTTCATCTATGTTTTATAACTTTTTAAGTGTCTTGATTCAACATTGGTGGTCATTGAAAAATGTTTTAACATTATTTCTAATCATCTATTTTTATTTATAAAAATATGGAATTTTTTTGTATTCAGAAATGAATAAAATACAGTGACTGTAATCAGCAACGCCATGTTTAGCTGCTTCTTCACGCAATTTTCTAATTATGAGCCTCGTTTCGGTTTCAATCTAACTTCCTGATTTCTGAAGCCTCACTTTAGATCCTTCAAGTTTTATTTTGTAAAATTCAGTACTGGTATTATAAAAATCTATTCAGATAATATGAAAGCACATTTACATACTTACTGCAGCCTCGTTTTAAAAACAATAAGTCACAACACTGCTTAGAATGTATAATAGAACTTTACATTAGCAATTATTCCGACTCAATCAGAATAAAGTGTAAAATAAAATTACCCAATCATAATCATCCTAGTGAAAGATAAACTTTTTTTTAAAAATATCATCTATTATAACATGAAACTCACTTATGCAAATATTTTATAATTATCAAAGGGAAAGATAAGAATAATTTGCATTCATAATTTTTTATTTTATTTTTCATTTTTAACAATAATAGCAAATAATAATAAAATTATTCTCATCTCTCCCTTTGTTTAAAACTAATTCAAAATAAAAGTAAAATAAAACGTAAATCTTTTGTATAAGCTATATTTCATATGCAATACTTCTAAAAATGGATATTAAAATACTAATTTAACATTTTTTTTCCATTTATAATTTTAAAATGAAAACAAGAAAAATCACCTAGCAATTATAAAATACTACTTCCCAATTACGATCCAAATTTAGAAGTAATTCACTTTTCTTTTGTTTTTAACTATTGAAATTTAAACTTAATGGCAAGTGTAAAAAATGAAGCAAGTTTGTCATATGACCAGCCCATTCCTATATAATGAAAAAAATCTTCCAGAATCGAATTCACCTATTAGAAATAAAAACTGAGTGATAATTTTTTCATAATGTAAATTTTATAGCATCGTGGATGACAAAGGAGGGTTTTTGGAGGCAATAAATGCAGTCATTTATTTCTTAAACATCACATGATATACACACTTCTGGTTCTATAGAACGGAAACTACAATAAATACCATCGCTATAGCTGAAACCCAAACAGAATGAGGCCAATTTGAACCACTATGAATAGGACAGGATGTGATATTAACTTTTTCTGAACACGTGCCAAAAGTCCTCGCTCGATAAAAGTGCAAATCATAATCAGGGCATGTACTATTTATAAAGGGATAAGAACCAGGTGCCAAAACTCTGAAAGAAAAAACACCAATATATATATAATTGAAAAATCATAAACTAACAAAAAAATACAAATAATAATAGAATAAATAAGTCATTTTTTATTCTGTTTAAAATACTTTTTTTTCCCTACACTCCATTGAGCTTTTTTGAGTTATACCAAATAAAGCTTCATAAAAAGTTTTTGGTTTACGTTTAACGTCTGCATTAGAAACAATATTTGCTTTCTTTAGCTATCTATTGTAAGCTGAGTCATCAATGGGCCCTAAATAAAAAAATGCTTAATCCAAATTAGTTTCTAATTTTTAGCCTTCTGCAGAAACTATGGGGATTTGCACAACACTCCATCTACTAGCGCCCATCAATTACTCAATCTTACAATAGGTGGCTCCAAAATAATGTGAATTACTGTTCTTAGTGCAATTTATAGACTTCATAACCATTTTTCTAAATGTTTACATCAATTCTTTCTGAATCTCTCTTTTGTTTCATTGTTGGTATCCATTATCATTTGGGCACATTTTTATCATCCATTCTAAGTTTATCAATGAGCATAATAGATTATTTCCTTTCTAAAATACTGAGAATAATAGTAGTTAAATATTTTATTTTTCCAATGAAAAGTCAATCACTGTGCATAGATTTATCACACTTCCAATGAGTGCATCCTTGACCAGTGGTACATTATATCTGAAATTGTCCCCCAAATTATATGGGTCTATTTGAGGCAGGATAAACATCATAACAGTAGCCAGAAGCCTTAGCATTATTGCCTTGGGCTGAAGATGAGATTACTTCAATCTCAAACTGAAAGTCATTGCCAAAAAACAAGAGAGCATAGTTGAAGTTATTTTTTAATAGCCATGATATTGCAAAAAAAATAAAACAATTGCAAGTCATTTATTTATTACAACACAACCATTCTATTCTTTCAAGTTATGATAAAAAACAAGAGCAACATCTTCTCCTTTCCACTCTGTCATCATCTATTGTCATCTTGAATAATCAATGGTTTATCAAGTGGAAGTATAATTTGATTCTCCATCAACAGATTGGTTTCTGCTTTTGACATTAAGTCATCATGCTATATAAATTATACAGATCGGACTCTAGATCAATAACTATATATTTCTAACTATAAAAATCTTTTTTTGGGGGGGCTGGGAATGTTATACTGTTAGTATTAACTTTCCTAGAGAAAAAAAAAGTGCCTGCAGTTAGAATACTAACCAGGTGGCAATTTTCTATACACGATACTAAAAGATTGGCTTGGGTTCAAAACCTTAAATGTTATTTTTTTAATTTCAAGCTATTAGCTTAATAAAGGTAACTTGACTGCCACATGTATAACTTCATTTTTTCCAGATTTAAATCTCAGGGTTTTTTTTTGGTAAAGATAAATTTCACAGACTAGTTTGGGTATGGAGATTAAATTACACTACCATCTAGTCACCAACTAATTATTGAAATTTATAATAAATGACCCTAAATAAAATAAGGGAAAGGAGGTTGTTTTTCAATATTTATTTCTAGAATCTTGATATCTAGATTGAAAGTCACTGTTTCAGCACTTTTGTACTCCAAATTTCTTATAAACTTTTGAACAACAAATTATTAAATAGTAGTTTAAACATCTTTTCTACATACTAAATTGTAGAAGGCACTGACATCAGGTGTTACATAAATGTAGATACTCAATTTTCAGGTTAGGTAAATATTTGTTATCAAATTTTATGGTAAAATGAGCTTCAAAAATAAAATAACACATCAAGCAACTCTAAAAATGTCCAAGAAGTGATCATCAATAAATTATATAAAGAGCAAAAATTAGAACAACTTATATATGAGAAAATATGATTACAGAAATTGAAAATAAAACATCTACTGCTCTGGACCAGCAACCGAAAAGAGCACTCCAAGTTGTAGATTTGGGGCAGTGGTATCTTATTTTAATTTTTGAAGATGGAGAAAAGTACATCCAATGTTTATTTATTCTAAGTAAGTCAATTAATTCAAAAATCCAATTAACAAAATATACTTGAAATATCTGTAATAGTTTCTGAATTTTATATTACCTTTATATAAGAAAACATTAACATATCTATTATGCATTAAATTCTTGGCTTAACTTATTATGATTCACCATAAAGCAGAAAGTTGCACTCATACTTAAATTTTATGTATTTCTGACAAAAAAAAAAAAGAATCAGAATATATTGAAATCTGTAAAAGTGCATTCTGGGAGTACAATTTTTAAATAAAAAAATTGCTAATTTTCATTGATTAAATTTCATAATGTATCATTATTTTGATGTGAACTTAAAATTATGTGTTTTAATTCCAACACATCTGAAAGAAAAACGATTATCAATATAATTAAAAAAATAACAATGACTTGCATGAACCATGAAAAATTGAAAGTTGAACATGATTCCTCATGCCAGAAGGTTGCATTAGATCCTAAAATCTAGATGCCATGCATTCAGATCGAAGACTCTACGCTGATGAAAACCATAAGCTAGAAACCGGTCTGGAGATATTGGATGAGTAGGCACTAGATAGGATTTTAGGCACAAATCTTCTTGTACCAATGATTATTATGGCTTGCAATGGGTGGCACTACTGCATGGAGAGTTTGCTATATGCTAATAGTTAGCAATAGGTACTTTAAAATTGGTTTTTAGATATTTTGGTTCCTGATAGTACCATGTTTTTAAATTCACGATTTGTTCCAGTTCAGATATAATTAAAAAATTGTATATTTCAGAAATAAATTTTAATAATTTTAAATAGCTTGTAAATAAATAACTATTGAACATATAGTGCTGAGAATATAATTTTATCAAGAAATTTAACTCTGATGTAAAATCATAATAATAATTTAAAACGCATACCACAATAAAGTCACATTAACAAATTTGTAAACAATGCTTACTTTTGTACATTATTAGTTTGACAAATTGATAAATTAGCATTTATAAGAGAAAGTGATACTACAGTACTTTAAATTTGTTAAAATGACTGCAGGAGTTCTGATTTCTGAACTATTATTATGGTTTGCATATCACGGTTAGTTTCGCTGTAATGACGTTCAAAAATAAATGACACTAAAATTCATCCAAGGTTTGGAAAATAAAATATATTCTCTTTGTAAACAATTTGATTTATTCTTATTGAAAACTGTCTAAATCATACAGAGAACCATTAGTTTAATAATGGCATATTTAATCAAAAAGAATTGTAAGATTCAATGAAACTTAGCAGAGTGTGAATAGGCTTTATCGTAATGAACAGAAAAATAATGCACAAAAGACGCATCTACCGAATATATATTAAGAAAAAAATCTCTTTTTGACCAAAAACATCATAATTCTTATGTTTTTTTAACACTGCACAATTAGGTATAATTTTTTATTGTTTTATGGAGTCAATGTGTTTTGTCTGTGAGCTTGATTAATCATTTCAGTATTGACATGTATTGTAATGCTTAAATAATCATCTCAGATCTTTCATCTACTGTAATCTTGAATAATCATTCCAGATCTTACATTTATTGGAAGTTTGAGCAATCATTCCAGATCTGCCATCTATTGTAAGCTTGAGTAATCATTCCAGATCTCCCATCTAATCATTCCATTCCAGATCTACCACCTACTGTAAACTTGAGTAATGATTCCTGATCTGCCATCTATTTGTAAGCTTGACTAATGTTAAGCAATCATTGCAGATCTGCCATCTATTGTAAGCTCAGGTAATTATTCCTGATATGCTATCTATTGTAAGTTTGAGTAATCATTCCATTTCAAATCTGCCATCTATTTTAAGCCTGAATAACTAATAGATGCTAGATATATTGCTTACTGAATCCTTATTTACTGTTGTTCTATCCATGCTCCCAGACTTGTTAATAATTCAAGCTTGAATGCAATAAATAGTTAGATCTTGAATATTTATAATATATTTGATTTACTAATAAACATTAAAAAAATGCAGATGATTTACTCCAACGATTGAAGAAAATCTTCAGCAACTTTTAAGTTGAATGTATCAGTCTGGCAGAGATGAAAATTTGAATGTGAGCTGCAAAAGAGATCTTGTGTGCTGCTAGGATATTTCATTGCAGTAATAGAAGTACTTTAGTGTTGACATAGCGATCTACTTCAAAATTGGAATCTGCCAGCCTCTACTTTAAGTAATTGTGGCAAACACAACCCATAAACTACATTGTTGAGGACTGTCAAACATTGAAGGGTGAATTTTTTGAATCGATTCCAGTTCTGGCATGTCTCAATTAATAAAGCCATTAGATTATGTGGTTTAGTGAAATAGTAGGATGTCAAACTTTGGGAAATAAGGTCTTTGGATTAATTTCTGTTCTGTCACATCCTGTGCTCAAAGTTCCTATGAACTCTCAAGCTGCAGAGTTGAAGGGATTTAATAAAGCCATTAGTGAATTTATCTCCCAGATTCGATACTCTGTAAATTTCTTTACATTGCTTGTGAATAGTCAATGATCTAAAACAAAAACCAACACCCTAAACCAACAAATAAATGTATATTTAGTTATACTGAGTTGCTTTGACAAATTTATTGTATAAAATTTATAACCATCATTCTAATTGGTATAACATAATAATGATGGAGAAAAATTCATTCAAAAATGCTCAAATATATTCGGAAAATATGATATCTAAGACATATAAGACTAACTGAATGTGATTTTGCAGGATCCATAATTATATATACCTTTATTAGACTGGGTATTTCAAAATGAATGAAGTATAAGAGACTTTCTAAAAATGTATCTTATAGTAAACATAAGCATAACTTCCATTGGATAGAAAGATCAAATTTGCATTGTAAGGATTATCTCAGACTCCATGAAAAGTTCTTTATTAACTGCTTTCATTGGAATGATTGCTTGCCTAAATGGGTACAATGGTAGATTCTGAAGCTCAAGGTCCATAGACCATAACCCAACAATTTAAACTTCTTATGAATCCTCGAGAATACAATTAGGCATCATGTTGAAGTTTTTTAAAAAAAATAAAAGTTTGCCACAGAAAAATTATAAATCTCCCATAGAAAGATGTCACATAAATTGAAAGACCAGTTTGGTATACACATGTAAATACTTGGGGATTTGCAGATTGATTTGTACAATCTTCACAAATCTAATTTTAACAGTTCTGTTATTATTTTTTAAATGAAGTTAGAATGGCCATATGGTTACTTATGTTGCTACTGATAATGCCACAATAAATGAAGACCAATGAATTTTGAGATTCCCAGGATTCGACAGTCCAAGCTTTTGAATCATACCTTTAAAATTAATTATACGATAAAAATTTACTTCTTAAAGATTTGTGCACGGATGCACAATTTGTGTAGCCTTTTTGGAAGTATGCACATCGTATTTTTGAGATTTTAATATGAATAATATATTTTAAAGACCATTTTTATTATTTGTTTTACTTCAGCTTTTTTTAATGACGCATGCGTAAATTCATCTATCTTGTTCTCGGTTGTCTTCCGACTCTTTAATTTAAAATAAATAAATAAAACGCACACATAATATATTTTTACAAGTAAAAAAAATATAAATCATAAAAAGAAAAAAGCTATGATTCAATTTCATAATTTGAAAATAATTTTATTCAAAAAACAAAACAAAACAAAAAGAAATTATGACGTAAGGTAAAAAACGAATAGAAATAATAAAATCATCAATTTTATCATTTTAGTTTCTGTATTTATTTTGAAAATCTATTTTATTAATCTCCGGACTATAATTTCATCAGTCTTTCTCCTATTATTCTTTCCCTTTCAATTCCTGCGAGATTAAATAAGAACTTTTTTTTTTCCAATTTTTCTAAAAAATAAATAAAAATCTAACATTGCCATAAAACAATTGATTTTTATAAATAAGATTGATCATAAATTTTACTTTAAAAAATATTTAATAAACGTGAGGAATTATATTTTCGAATATAATACGGCATAGTGTCATTTTATATTCTGTAAGGGGTAAGATGAGATGGTTACTAAAATTTTCAGGAAAGGTTTTTTTTTTTAATAAGAAAAAAAAATTTAATAGTTCAAAATATTTCCCAGAAAATAACTGTCTTATGTTCATTTCTATTTAATCACCTACAGTATATATAATCATTTTAGTAACCGATAGATAAGCATCGATTCATGTTAATTAAATATAGGAAAATGTAAACACAAGGGATATTAATTCCAAAAAAATACGGAAATAAATCGTATTTAATAAATAGCAGTAAATTTAAATACATTTTCGGTGCAAATCACCCTTGTCAAAGCCAATAGATGTAAAATTTAAAAAAAAAACGTTACACACGTCACAACTTAACACGGAAGTTACGAAGTCGCAAATCTAATTGCGTATACGTATTTCAAACAGTACTTTGTTGAACACTACTATACTTTCTATTCGTTACAAAGTTATCATTAGAAGTAAAACAAGTCTCTTTAACTTTACGTTTCCAATCATTGCGTTCATTACAAACCCATTTTTATTTCACTAGGATTGAAAACGTGCAGCTTTATTGTAACAATACACAAGCTGTTTCAGCCTTTTAATAATGTCTTTTTTGTAATTTAGAATAAAACAGGCAAAACTCACTATACGTATTGCCACACCCAACAAGCTAGAGTAATCAATGGATGCCAGCAGACTTGTGCATAAAATCCCTATCTAGTGCCTACTCATCCAATATCCCCAGACTAGTTTCTGGCTTGCGGCCTTCGTCAGTGAGGAGCCTTGGATAAGATCTAGGTGCTGTGCTCTCAGATCCAAGGCTCCTCACTGACGAAGGCCACAAGCCAGAAACTAGTCTGGGGATATTGGATGAGTAGGCCCTAGATAGGGATTTTATGCACAAGTCTTCTGGCATCCATTGATTACTTTAGCTTGCTATGTGTGGCAATACGTATAGTGAGTTTTACCTGTTTTAACAACAGTTATAAGCAAGCATAAGATATGGTGATCATGCGATGTTTAATTTAGAATAATCAAATGATTTATTGTTTAGTAATTTGAACTCTGGAGGAGACAGATCTAAGCCACATTTCATGAATCATGAGCTCCACAGTCTGCCACTTTTCCACACATCAAACCATACAGGAAAAAAATGGTCCATAAGAAGTTCCAACATTGGAAGACACAGAGCTAGATCATGATCCACGAATCTTGAGGTCCAGAATCTGCCATTTTCCCACTGCACCAAACTATGCAAGGCTTTATTTGTGATTGTATGCTCAATAAAACAACTTTCAGATTAATACTGTTTTTTAAACAATAGACATGTGGACCATTAGTTCAGTCAATTCATCAAATCCAAAAGTCAAACTAGTATTATTCCAGAGGTTAATCATATCTGTTAATAGAAAGATGACATCTACTGACTGTGACCATAGAGATAATTGACTCTTGGATCCAATCCTGATGAGCGATTTCTTTAGGGTTTATAATGTGGGTTTCAAATATTTAGAGAAATAAATTCAAAAGGGAGGAAATATCATGAAAAAAGATAAACAAACTCTTTTAGAAATCTGCTCACTTTAGGTATCAAAAACAGTCTAGAACAAATTACACATTAAGACTATCTTATTATTATCATCTATTAAAGATAATAATATTAATGTAATTGTAATAATTGTATTCTTGCATTTAGCGTTGTAACTTATGACTTTTTTGAAAGTTCTGTAATTAATCAACTTAATAATTAAACAGATATAGAAATGCAGTTTGATTTCAGTTTGTAATTTCCATAATTTTCCCCCCAAATTCTGTAGTAATCAACTTCTTTACCAAGAACGATCATTTATTTGATGACATTATATTCTTTTAATTTGATATACAGCAAATTAAAAAGGAGATTCTAACCGCAGTAATCTAAGAATACTGCAAGTTTATACAGTAATCAGTTCTCTCAAAAGTATAAAATAAAAAGTTAATATATGATAATAGTAAGAAAAGTAGTTTATTGTTTAAGGCTCGAACGGGATCTTTAGCAACAAGAGAATATACATGTAAATGAAAAAATATGGGTGATTTAGTCGGTAAATTGTGTAAGGAAGGAATAGAAAATACCAGGCATCTGTTAATTGAATGTAAATGCTTGAAAACAGAAAAGGTACATATAATGAAGTTATGGAAGAATAAATATGAAAAAGGTGATTATACAGAAAGTGGATTATTGGTTTTTATGCTGGGTTTGGAAAAGATAAGGGGGATTTAGATATAAAGACCATAGAGTTGACAAAGATTATGTTGTGGAAATGGAATGGAGAAGAATATGGGAAAACTTAAGAGTGGGTAATGGAAAGTAAAGTGGCTAACAGGTTTCTCTGGGCATATTTGCTGAGATATTCTTGACTTCATTTAAGGAGAAGCCACAGTACATCACAGCAATGGTAAAAAAAAAGAGAAGGCCACAATCTAATGCTGTATTTCCAAAACTGTCTTCTATACAACACTAATATTTTTCCAAAAAAAAAGAGACATTTTAATTTGTTTTACATACATAAGCATATGTGAGTTTTCTCATCAATTGCAATCCAAGCATATTTGACTTCTTTTTGTAACTGAAAAGGCTTTTTAGCTACGCATCAATCACTATTTCATATCCTCTAGTAGTGGCAGTGGAATAATAATGTAGATTCACTGTTGTCCCTCAGATGTCAGTGGCAAACAATCAAAAATTTACGACAAGTCTTCCTTAAGTATATTGCAAAACATAAAGTGCTCCTTGAAAAAGAAGTCATAAAATGCAGTATTGTCAAGACAAAAAAAAATTAAAGAATAGATTTATATGATACTCTGAATGTTTACAGTATATAATTGAATGCTTTATTGTTTAGAAGTTCATAAAAAATTCAAATACCAAAAGTGACTGAGCTGGAAACTTTTTAGACTTTGAGTTTCTGAGTCTGACAATCAATAACAGCACTAAATCACGCAGGGATAAACTGATCAAATGGTTTACTGCTCAGGAGTTTGTTAAAGATTTAATCACCAGAAGTGAACAGAGCTGGAAGTATGATCCATGAACATTGAACCCCATTATCTGCCCCTACTCCTTTGCATTAAACCATACAGGATAATGTTTACAATAAAAAAACGATAAGATTCCAACATGGGCAATGGACATGAAAAAGTAGACAAAGTAAGGTAAAAATATATTAAAAACTTCCAAAACAGTGTTCATATTTATTTGTTCACAGAGTAAAAGTTTGAGTTTCCCTTGCAAGCAGTTTTAATTTTTTCATTCAGAAGAAAAATTTATTTCATTTAAATTCATGGTAAAAGGGCAACTAGAATGAATCTCTTATGGAATGATTACATGGTGAACGTTTATGTCGTTCTTTTTAAAATAAAAACTAAAAGTTCGCAAATAAAAGTAAAAACTAACTAAAATTAAAACTGTTACGGTTCTTCGCCGATGTTAAACTTAAAAATTTTTTTCTAAACAAAAAAAAGTATTTGAATGTATTTTTTAAATAAAAAAATACAAGATTGAAATATAAAAATATTTTAATAAAAAAATAACGTAAGTTAAAATAAAAACAGGTATTAATTAATTCCTGTAATCTATAAAAGGAAATGATTGTTTATTAATTATCTAAAAGCGTTTATTAAAAAGTCAGATGGAAAGTTAGATAAGAGAGTACAAAGAAATTAAATGACCAATGCGAACACCAGAATTCTGCACGGACCATAACTGAAACACCAGAGGTTAGTGCGTATTGCCGATTGAATCCTATGATCAAATGATAAGAGGCTAAGAAAAATATAAAAGCCAAATGATTATTAAAATTGTTATCTTAGAGTTGACTATGAATAGATCGTTATAACTAGCTATATTGCAGATTTTCACGATGTGGAAGTCTGCAATAAATTTAATTTTCCGGACAACCAGCTGAGGCCTCTGGATGACGTTCTGACCAAATGCTGGCAAGTCGCAGTTTCATTTCAAAGAAAGACAAAATCTACTAAAGTGATCACGAAGATGGCTTCTCAATCTATTAAATCCGTAAAGTATGAACTATTGTATCTATCTAATACTTTCCTAAAATTGCAAGTAATTAATAACTGAAAATAAGAACTCTTATCTGACTTAAAGAATGCAAATTCAATTATTGCTATTTTTTTTATGTAGATGTTTAAGCAATCATTTCCAGTTCATTTTTTTTTTTGTGTGTGTGTATTATGTTTAATTAAAAAAAAAAAAAAAAATATCAGTAAACTTCCTCAAAAAACAAAAAACATTAAAAAAAAAAAAGAATTTACTTAGTGTTAGTAATTACGTTATACAAATTTGTTATATATGAAATTTCAAAAGGACAAAACTTTTTTTTTTAAAAGACAAAACAGTAATTACAAATATAATGATAAAAAAAAAAGTTGACTGATGATTCCTTACTACCAGCTAAATTTCTGCCCCCTCCCTTCCAAGTTTCATTTCTTCTACCTTTAACTATTTCTTAGGCAAGTTGAACCATTAGATTTTAGTTTAACAAGACTTTTTAAAAAAAAATCTATGATTTAGATTTATTATTTCGTTTTATTTATTACTTTTTATTCCTCGTATTTCTCTTTACATATGCACAATTTTTCTTACTGGCAGCACTTTTTACACAAAATTCATAACTTTATATAATACAAACAATATATTCTGATTTCAGAAAAAATATTACGGGCTTCACTTATTTTTAACATTCTCAGGGCACTCGTGTTTATTCAAGACAGGAAATTTCAGCATCAATTCCCCTTCTCAGGGTCAATCTCTGAGGTAAGGCCCCACGTTGGGCGCCATTTTAACGATCGGGGAAGGAGACTTACGTAAACTGCACTACAGGGTGCCATCTAGGCATTTGAACCTAGAAAAATTTATAAAGTAGGCAGATACGTAAGTCAAAAAAAAAATATATATTTTTTTTTTTTTAATGTTTTTGTTTTTGAGGAAGTTTACTGATATGTAACGGAATATATGCCGTTACATTATTTTAAAATGAAAATAAAAAGATCGTAAATAAAATTTGATTTATTAAAAAAAAAAAACTTAAAAAACTGAAAATTAAAAGTTGTTTAATATATATAGATCGCATGATGGACAACTTTAAAAACTTTAAAAAATAAAAATATTTGAAAGTAATTTTTTTTTGTAAAAAGTAAAGATATAAAGATTGATATTTTAAAAATAGAAATAATGTTGATTTCTATAGTCTTAGAAAATGGAAATGATTGTCTTATTAATTAAATGATTGTTCAAAAGCAAACTACCTCGTGAGGCATGTAAAATAAATTAAATGGTCAGATAAGAGAATACAAAGGAATTAAATGACCAATCCAAACACGAAAATGACAGCACGGACCATAACTGAAACACGAATGGATTAGTGACGTCTTGCTCGTTGAATCTCAAGATCTAATGATAAGAGACTAATAAAATATAAAAGCCAAATTATTATTAGAATTGTTATCTGAGAGCTGACTATGAATAGATCGTTATAACTAGCTATATTGCAGATTTTCACGATGTGGAAGTCTGCAATAAATTTAATTTTCCGGACAACCAGCTGAGGCCTCTGGATGACAGCTCCTGACCAAATGCATGGCAAGTCGCAGTTTCATTTCAAAGGACAAAATCTACGAAAGTGATCACGAAGATGGACTTCTCAATCTATTAAATCCGTAAAGTATAAACTATTGTGTCTATCTAATAAGAACTTTCCTAAAATTGCAAGTAATTAATAACTGAAAATAACTCTTATCTGACTTAAAGAATGCAAATTCAATTATTGCTATTTTTTTATGTAGATGTTTAAGCAATCATTTCCAGTTCATTTTTTTTTTGTGTGTATTATGTTCTAACTAAAATGTATTAAATTTAAGTTGTTTATAGACGCTTGCATGGATTCGTTTGCGGTTAATTATATTTTGGTTTTCATATTTTATCAAAATATATAGACATTCGATAAATAATGATACCTTACGGTGAGTATCTAAAATGTATTTATTCGGATGTCTTTTAAGTTATTGGTGACAACGCAAGTATTTTATGGTGAATACTATTGGGTTACTTATAAGTTTCCCTCTGCGATTGTCGGCATCAATAATTTTGTATTTTGATCATTTATGTTTATTTTGAAATGTTTTTGACCATGGAATCTATGTAAGCGATCTATACCCAACATTTTAAAGCAAATCTGTGCGATCTATTTAAAATAGTAATTTAAATTAAAAAAAAAAAAAATATTAATGTTAAAATCTAAAAATAAATTTAATCTTCAATTTTAAATGTGCATTAATAAAAATCTATTTGTGTGTTAATTACTGGCAGTGGCTTCTTTTATTTTATTGTTCTAAATATTTAATATATACTTTGAGAATAGAAGTCTATTGAAACTTATAAATGTTTTAAAATCTCTGCTATTCCACTGAGCTAGTGACATGGGCTAACGACCGGAATCAAAATTTAAAAAAAAAAAAAAAAATATTTTTTTTTTTGACTTACGTATCTGCCTACTTTATAAATTTTTCTAGGTTCAAATGCCTAGATGGCGCCCTGTAGTGCAGTTTACGTAAGTCTCCTTCCCCGATCGTTAAAATGGGCACTCATGTCACTGATTTTTGTTCTCTTAATTTTTTTAAATAAAAATATGCTACTGATGATGTTTAACAAATTGGGCCTGAAATGTTGCAAAAATAAATAAACAAGTAAAATAAAAAAGATAACCAAATAATATTTGATTATAAAATAAGTTTAAAATAAAACACACACTTCATACATACAGATGTATGTACATACATTTAGATATGTAAGTACATACACATGTACATGCATCCATACATATGCACACATGTAGATGTAGACAACTACTACAAAACATTTCCAATCACATTTCATGTGTCATGTAAAAACTACATAAAAATAAATAAGAGGAATATAGATAGACTGATAACTTATTACAAAAGTTACAGTACACACTCTCATGATGACTTATCTTCGTAGTTCTCTGAGCAGCTTCTGAAGATATTTAAACAGAATGAGTGCTGTGATAGCATTAATAATCATATCTCCATCATTGATAGGTATTTTATCATATTTCCATCATCACTTATAATCTAAGCACCGAGTTTCTAAATACTGGATGGGATAGAAAAAATGGTTCCGCTCAACTTATAATGTTGTCCCCAATCACCAGAACTGACACCTAGTGATTCTTTAAGAAACTATTTCAAGGATATTAAATTTATTCTGTTTTATTACAAGTTCTGATTGATCTGAGAAAATGTACTTACATAGAAGTTTCCATCCTCAGAAGAATATTGACAGATATCAGATGATATATAAGTATCATATTAAAAATATAAAAGTTTTATTTTGTTATGTAGTTTTCATAAATGTACGTACAGTATAATATTTCAAATATTTTAAAACATTTCAGCCATCTACATACATTTATAAAATCTAGAGGATAAAAAAAAAAACATTTTTGATATAATCTTACCTACTGCTGATTTCACAGTTGATGTTAAATACATTCTTTTTTATTTTATGATCCTTGATTACTAAGAAGTAGAGGTTTGTTTCTTTCACATTAGTTAAGAAGTAGGTACCTGATGAACAGGCAGCTTTTCCACCCTTGAGATGACCTGAAATTATATATTTTTTGTTTTCTAAATTCTTTAAATTACGGTGATAATAGACAATATCTTGAACGCAGCTAATTTTGCTCTGGAAACCAGGAAAAGGTCCACCAAAGGAATCGTCTTCATCATTTTCTTGATGGAGTAATTTTTCAGACAAACTTTTAGCAATATTCTGAAAATTTAAAAATATTTAAAATTTTATATTATCGAAGAAAAAAACAAACAATGTGTGCACATATATAATAAATACTAACACAACAACACTTGATTCATTCATTTAATACAGTAATGTAAACAAGAATTCTTTTCTCCGCTTCAATGACCTCTATTGTAAACTTGAGAAATCAGTAATTGCTCAGATGGTCATGCAATTTTTGTCTTTATCAATAAGAACTTGCAATTAATTGCAGATTATTTGTATTCAAAATCTTTAGGTTTTTGAATTTCAGGTTATTGGCTTGATATTAAAAAAAGAAATTAAATGTAATGGTCAATTGCACACCTACATTAGTTCCATATTTAAATCCTAAGTCCTCATTGATTCAGGAAAATCCAGAAAACAGTTTGGGTGTTAAAGTGATTACTCAAGTTTATAATATATGGTTCTAAAACAAATAAAAAAGATTTGTTCTTGTTTATATGTAAAAAAATATAAATGTGCTTGTTGTCGACATTAAACTCAATTTAACTTTTCTGTCTGTGATCTTACATAGAGATGGAAACAAATCATTATTTCTACCAATCATAATTTATATTCTCAAGCCACATAAGAGTACTCATTTTAATAACCTAGCAATCCACTAATCTGATTGTAAATATTTAACATCAAATTATACAGTACTAGAACCAGTACGTAATACTGATAAACTTTATGAGTACTGTTTTGAGTTTGATACAGATAGTCTCCGAAAATGCAAAATTCAGCATTCCACAATATCACATATTATTTAGTGGTACATAATTTCAATATTATATAAAATATTTTATTCTCATCTCAGTGCATCTTTCATCTCAGCTCAATCACATCACAACCATTCATCAGCCCAGAAGTCACACCAATCTCTCCCATTCTGGTGCATTTTTGAAGCACCCAGTTCACTTTTTTTCCAAGTGAGTAAGACATACTTAGTTCATATTGTAATTTTAACTGCATATAAACTTTTTTTAGATATACTTTTAACTTCACATACACACATATATATTTCAAATTTCTATTTCATCACAATTTCTCTATATACATTTCATGCTGATTCAGCACTCATCAGCTGTCCCAGATCATAATCTCTTACACATATTTTCAGCATTTGTAAAGGATTTTATAGATAGCAATTTACTATAGTTTGATAATAGGTGTCAAACTTTCAGCACTCACAACTTTGCAACAAACCACTTTATAAAATTATATTAATGATTATTACTCATCATTCATTAAACTAGAGATTATCTTTAGCTCAAATATACTCTTTAATTCTCAATATGTGCATAGTGTTGTAGAGGTATCAACACCGGCATTTTCTTACCCATGTTGACAGTTTTGATAATTTTCTCTATACTATTCTTGTGCAAGGCAGGAACTACATATACATAAGCTACTCCTAGAACATCCATTCAAACACAGATTTACAAATATTAAATATTCTACACATTACTCTTACACCATACCCCCCCCCCCATAAATGTATTAATGATCATTACTAAGTATTTATTAGGCAAGAAATTACCATATTCCTAGCCCACTTGTAAACTTTAAAAGCCCACTTAAAGATTAATAAATTCATCAGATATTCTTGAAACATGATTAAAGATACCTGAAAATGATAAATGATCCCTAATATGGATATGGATGTCATGCTGATCATGCACTTATTAATTGGACCAGGTCACAATCTCAGCCATAGGTCTTCATTATTTGTTTAATATTCATATATAACAAATTAATACAGTTTGATTTATAAGTGTCAAACTTTCTGTCATATTCACATGGAAAATAAAAAATGAAGTTGGATTATTTTATGCACTTGTGTTTAATAAAAACTGGACTTCTGGGTTAGATATAATATAATGATTAGTCACAATCATTTATGTATTTATCTGAAGAGGATGATGTCAAAGTTGTGAGTGCAGAAAATTTGATAACAAAGCCATATATATATATATATATATATATATATATATATATATATATATATAGGAGAGGTTGTGGGTTAACTAATGAGTTTTTGCATAAAGTCTGCCTTTCAAAGTAATTTGTCCTTTATTAATATATTTCAAGAATATGTGGAGTTGTAGAGGTTTTAAGTATATCTTCAAAGATATTGCACATGGAAGAAGAGAAATGAAGTTGAATTTATTACATATATATATATTTTTACCAATTATTGACACAATTAGTGATTTATGTTAAAATAGATACTTAACATATGAAAAGGGCGGCATAAAACCAGATGCTGAAAAAGGCGACTTCTTCTTCATTTTCTTCTTCTTATTATAGCTGTTGTATATATATTTTTATTATTTATAAGTAAAATTAAGAGCGTGCTAATAACTCTAAACAAGCTTTTTTATTTATTTATGATAAATGCTACTACAAGAGAAGGCATTCAAATCATTTTTATCTTGGATTGTCCCCATCCCCAGACCGGTTTCGACCTATGGGTCTCTTCAGTGAGGAGTTGGGACATTAGATCTAAAAAACCAACTCAAGCAAAGCATTTATCTAAAAGATAATTGTTAGAAGAAGATGCAAGCTATATATAAGTCATGTGACATCTGACTTGTTATTATTACTATTATTATTTATAAGAAAAAAACCTCATTAATTTCCACTTTTGATGATATATCAATTTTTAACTGAGAACTTAAAAGTTATAGCTGGGCTAGAGATAATTTCTCGAATAATATAGATGATTTACGCTTGTAATTCACATTGTAATATATATAAAATGGTGTACATTTTATGTTGCAGATGTATCAATAGAAGCAACTATATAATTCAAAATAATTTTAATGGGATTTGAGTTTTCATCATCAGATTTTCAATGATATGGATGGCTGAAAAGTTGGAGATTGCAATGGATTGAAGCCTGTCCATTAAAGTATGAAGATTTGCTATCTTAATATAAACTGAGCATTGATTATATATATGTGTGAGAGATGATAGTCTGGACCAACTGATGAGTGCTGGTTTAGCACGAAATACGTATATTGGTGATTATTAATCTTTTCTACATGTATGTGGTCATGTGTATCAGTTGTATGAGATAATGTGGCTAGTTGAAAGGTGCTTGAAAATCTGAGTTCAAATCCTCTATACTTACAATTAAGCTCCCAGGTTTGTGAAGAGTGCCTGGTTTCAAATATTTATTTCTTTTATTAAAAATGTAATAATTAAAGATAAATAAAAATATAAGCATTCTGAAAATATTTCTTAAAATGAAACTACAAATAATTTAAATATTATTTATTACCTTTATATAACCGTAAACAAAAATATCAAACGTTTAATTTAAAAATGTCGTTTTCAAACATGAGCTTTATAAATAAAATTAAGAAAACAAGCGAACAATTTTTCCAAGTTTATTAGCCGTAAATTAACGTAAGTGAGTGTGGAAATAAATGAGATCTTTATGATGTAGTGGATAACACATTTATATGCAATACCCACAGTCTCAATTTCGAATCCAAGTCTTCTGTAAAATATTAGTTTTTAAGATTCCAAACAGATATAAATTTTTAATAAATAAATTAAAATAAGTGCGTATGTATAAATAAATTCAACGCATGCTAAACACATAACCGTATGTGTACATTTCTATAGGCATGTGTTTAGCAGAACGAACTTATATTTGAAAGTTGAATTTAATTAAATAAAATTAAACTATTCAAATATATACAGTTACACTCATCTCTCCATTATTATTCTATTTCTTCTTGCTATAAAAATGAGAACGCCATAAGTTCCCAACGCTAAGCCATATTTAATTTATAGAAACAACAACCTTCTCTATAATTATGTATAAGGGAACTTATTACATTTCGTATAGAAGTATAAATAGCTAACATCATACATAAATAATAAATGACATATTTATGATGCAATGGGTAACATGTTCAACTGCAATGTCCATGATCTCAGGTTCGAATCCAAGTTTTTTGTAAAACATTAAATTTTTCCAAATTCCAAACAGATTTAAAATTTTTATTTCAGTGAGCTGACTCATAGCTAAATCTGTTTCCAATCGAATTATTGGACAATAAAAAAAGAATCTACAGTAGCTGTCAATTATCCAACCAGTAAAGCAATGCTTTTTCCTTTCAATTCTTTCACAGGGACTGTTGAAGAGGCTTTTGCTGTATTCGTAGATCAACTAATTATGATATTTAATTATATTATAGTAAATTTAAAGGATTTCGTGGCATAGTGATTAACCCATGATTTGGGATTCTAATCAGGGCCAGATGAATTTTGAACGTTTTTTCAATCACAAACAAATTTAGAAAGTTTCTGTCAAATAGGCAGCCTAAAACTATATCCAACTTCTGTACTCTCATTCAATTCTCTTTTATCCCAATTTGGATTATGAAACCATATGAAATTCATTTAATATTTTAAAAAGCATTAGAAGTTATCTACTACACTTTCTCCACAACAATTTCCTATAATCTTGAATAATCAATGGTCATTAAAAGACAATGCCAAACTTATTACCAGAACAGAATGGAATCGGATGTTGCATGTAAGTTGGAAGAGTCAGATAAATCTTTGTATGGTATATATATATTTAAAAAGCACTCATGCATTGATTTTCAAGCATTCCAAATCAAAAATCTCATTGTTTATTAAAACTTTCAGAATTATAATATCAAACTCAGATTAATTTCGAACCCAGATTACTCTAAACATTTAGACTATTTATGATATTTTAGACTTGGAAGACTTTTCAAAATAATAGTTCTATCCTTATTTGAAATTAACCCATTTACCAATATTTTATTGGTACCGAAAGGTTACGGAATTCCCAGAACTCGGCACTTTCATTTTTATTTGACCTAATAAATTAATACATATATATCTTTTCTAACCTAAAATATCAATATATAAACACATTGTAAATATAAGTTAAAAGTAAACTCTCTTCAAAACTCTTCCTGTAAAAGAAAAAAAAAAGAAGCCCTTTCTAATAGGCTTTAAAAAAAAAAAGAGAGATAAGTAAGTAAAAAAAGAAATGTCACTTGCTAAATTTTACTAATAAAGCTTTGATGATTTTTTTTCCACTTATAATTTAATACTGGTTAATAATAGCTAAATGCCCATTTACTAACCAATTTTGGATGTGTAGCTAAGTTGGTTAACTATTAATTATCAGAAGAAAAAAAAATCAAAATTTGTTTAATTAAACCAGAAAAAAAATAAATCAAAGTTTTACATGGCCCGAATTTAAACCTTAAATTATGGGCATAAAAATTATTGTACCACCATTATACAACAGGAGTCTTCTCTTTATAAATGCATATCAAGTTTTTAATTTAAAAAACGATTTACTTGTTATTATTTCAAATTTCGGGCTGTAAAGGATTAATCACATTAAAAAGTTTTTCTGCTCCTCGAATATTTCGTTTCTTAAGTAAACAAAAAATAGAATATGCGCAAAGTGACATTTTGTCTTTATTGATAAAGAAAAAAAAAACACTTGGGAAAAGATAAAAGTATAAATATACTGTTTTTTAAAAAAGGTATTTAAAAAATTAAAATCTTTTGAAGTTAAAAATCGTTATTTATTTCAATCGCTATTTAATTGTTTGCTACTTCAACTTCTAAGGCATGAATTTATTTCCAAGATATATTTATTAACAGGATTTAAAAAAAAAAAAAGAATTATTCTCAGAGAAAAAAAGAGAAAACAGTGATAGAATCGTAATAAAAGAAATAGTCGGAATGGTTTATTATACGAATTCATTAAGAAATTTGAACAGGGAAGTGGTTGGTATAAGTGGCTCGCAATCCACGGATCTCGATTTACAATTGTACCAAAAAACACAGAGACATGAAAGACTGATAATGAAGAAAAAACGAAAAGAACACAAGAAAGAGTTATTCTGAACATACAGATTAAAGAACTATTAAAGATCAACAGTATGTAGAAGTGAGATCGTATATCAAACGAACAGCAAATGAAGAATATTCATTAGTGACGCTTTGATAAAGATGAAAAACTTGAAAATGGAAAATAGTAGTTTTTAAAAATGTAAATAAATACAAGTAGTCGCCTTCTCCCTCAATAACGTTACACCCAAATTTATGGGTTCAGTAACTCAACTGTTTTAAAAAATATTAAGTAAACAATGAGATGGACATTGATAAATATGAATTGATAAATTTCGTATGTGTATATACGAGTACCATCGCAAATCATCTCTCAATCAGGCATTCCTAGAGTTGTGCAGCCCCTATGAGTCATATTTTAGGACTACACCACCTTTTTCATAAATACATTATTTTTTTATTTTGTTGTAAATAGTTTTCGTGGATGTTTTAATGTGTGTATTTATTACATTAAATCATTCTATAGGTGTGTGTAGGTATGCTGAACACGTATATTATACAGGTTATGCTATTGTCTACGGGGTAACTTGGAACTGGATGGAGCAGAAAAGGAAGGAAGCACTGAAATTAAAGCACACGATTATTTTTAATTATTACAATTTGAAAATCATCATTATCAGCAGCAGATATTCGTAAAAAAAAAAAAAAAAGGCCATTTCAACTTAAAAATGAAAAAGAAATACTACTTCTACTATTAATAATATAATAATAATCAACAATTTGTAAATGAGAGGAAGTGAGAGAGGTGAGAATGGGGAGGGGGTGAAAAAGAGAGGGGAGAGAGAAGAGAGGGAGAGTTAATGGTGGGGGTGAGGGGATAAGACTTCTCCAGAAATGATTTTGATGATGACTATATGAACCAATTTATGAACCACAAATAAATCCACATTATAAAACATGTTGGTACATCCTTCTGTATATATATGTTTGTCTTTTAATTTCTTCTGCAGAGAACTTTTCTTTCTTAAATACTTCAACACTGTGTCTAATTGTAACTCTCCAATGTTTTTTGCCATGTCTTCCCATTGGAAACAATTGATATTGCACTTCTTTAGACTGTTTTGGGAGATAATCCTTATAATATGGATGGAGTCAACCTCTCCCATGAAAATCATGCTGACGTTTGCAGTAAAACACCTTTTTAGAAAGTTTTGCATTGCTCTTGCATGTATTATTGTAATAATGATGATGATAATAATCAATCCATTAAAGAAGAGTTTGCAGTGATTATATAAATCAATCTGTAAGCCATAAATGTGCTCACATATAAAAAGATGTTCCATTACAATTGATATTTTGCAAAGCCATCTTTTAATTTATTCTGCAACAAACTTTTCTTTCTGAAAGACTTCATCACTTTGTCTAATTGTAGCTCTTTGCTATATTCTACGCTCAACTTTATCTCTCCAATGAAACTAATCACTGTTGCACTTTTGAAAATATATTTTAAGAGAATCTTTGATCTAAATAAGGAAGTACTGAAACCCCCCAGTGAGCAATATGCAAACTAACTGTCAGCAAACGTAAAATGTAGAATGAGCCCATTACACTTTTACTTTGATCGTATATAAGCATAACATTTACTGAAGTACTTATACGCAGAGCATGATTTATATATACTAAATATAATTTCAAGATAACTATAAGCTATTGGGAAATTGCTATAATTAATCAGAGAGAAAGTCTGAGTCTCATATTTTACACCCTCTAAGTATTAAATTGATCTTCACTTAATAGATGTAAACATAACTTTTGGATAGCTTGAATAAGGAAGTACTGAAAATCCCCAGCGAGCTATATGTAAACTAACTGTCACTAAATTTAAAATGTAGAATGAGCCTATCTGCACTTTAGCTGGAACCTGTCTCTTCCATAAAAAACTTGCCCAAATTCACATGTTTTAAGAAAGACTTGAATTGTTCATTCAATTCACATGATCATTACCATCAATATGTTATTTTACATCAATAGTTTGTATAGTATTGTATTCAGCAATTTGAAGAATATTTTTAGTAGTCTTACAATCTGATATAATATTTTTAAAATTTTACAAAGCATCCTTAATAGTGATATTAGCGATTAAGCCAATGCACATGTATTCTTCAATGAAAATTTTATATAAACAATTACAACTTTACAATAGTTTATAGATTTTCAGTATAAAGATCGTAATATTAACGCATTGTAAATCGCAAGAATTCACGAAGGTTAACCCTTAAACCACTAATTTGTATGAGGTAAAAATCAAATCTTTTAATTGGCCAACTCACAAACTGAAGACAAAGCCTATTGTTAAAACATATTCGCCTATAATATTAAATTCAACTCAGATACGTTTATAAAAAGTATATTACTAATTTTTCAGGTTATGAAAGAGAACGAAAGTTCTTTCAAAAATAAATTGCTATTTATTTATTATAAAATATATTCAATTTCGGCAAATATAAAGCAAATGTCTAAACAAAAAAGTGCTGACGCAAACGCTTTTTTTCAATTTTATGTTCTGGAAAAGTAAATATTTCTTTTTGCTAAATCTTAAATATTTTTACTAAAATCTTCAATATTTTTCGAAAATAATTTTGTTTTTTTGGTATATTTTTTAAAAAACTATTTTAATTTCTCAAATTATATTTTTTTAATACTTAAATTGCATTCGAAATGAAAATTAATTTCTCAAATTATATTTTTTTAATACTTAAATTGCATTCGAAATGAAAATCTCAGCGTTTTTCTTTATTTTCTTTGATCAGGCGGTTTCTTTGTTCTTTCCAGCCAATCAGAATGTCTTTTTCGGCTGAGAGTCAGCTGACAGCGAATCACTGACAAGGTTCTTTCTTTGTTTAGTTTAAAATGTGTTTTTTTTTATTTTTTACTTGTAAAATAATTCGGAAGAGGGCACCATCTTACAGAACTTTTAAAAACCTAATCAATACCTGTCAAACGAATATTTTAGCATAAGAACTAGCAGAGTTAAAGTGACGTCACATGTCGACGAGATGCCTTGTAAGAGGCGGTTGAAGAATTAAAACAGTGGAGAGAACAACTTCATGTTCCCAAATCAATATGCTTCAGAGTGGCCTATATAAGTGGAAAGTTAGATTAAAGATAAGATGGCCATTTTTACCTTTATAAAAGTCACTATTTTCTGTCATGGTTTGAGAGGTCCCTCTATTAGCAAAATAAAGATATTGCTTCACTATTATAAACTTCAAGGTGATATGATACAGGTTAAAGCCTGTCTTAAAAGTATTTACATATACTTCTTAGGCATTTAATAAATAATTACAACTTTACAAGCCTTGATGTTATATTTGTGGATTGCGGTAATTATAACATTGTAATAAAATATCCTATTATTTGACATATTAAAAGCAACAGGTCATTAGATTCTATGTTATACCTCAATATCTAAGTTCAGATTTGTACAAACAGTAGTTTTAATTAAATGTTTCATCATAATGAGGGACTTTATAGAGTGAAATCAAGAGAAAGCACTGAACTCGATTTATTAGTACAGCAATTTATTGAGATATTTCACTATTTTTTTTTTTTAATCACCAAATTCACATATATTTTATTCTGATATTTTAATTCCAAAAAAAAAAAAAAAAAAATAAAAATCTAAAGACATCAGGATAATTAAAAATGCGATGACTTCCATTCCCAGATGTATTTGATCTTTGTTATAGATTCCAAGCGCTTTGCAAAATTACTTGGAGAGAAATTTTTCAAATAATTAAAAACATGATTTTTTTTTGTGAAGTTTATTGATTCATGGTTATTTTTACACAAATCAAAAGTAATTATAGGGATTTTGACAGCTGAAGATTTGGAGGGTGGGGTAAATTGAAGCCTGTCCATTAAAATTTGAAGATTTGCGATCGTAATATAAACTGAGCACTGATTATATATATGTGTGGGAGATGATGATCTGAACCAACTGTCAGTGCTGGCTCAGCATGAAATACATATATTAGAGATCATTTATCTGGTCATAGCCAAGGGAGCTTGAAATTCTGTGTTCAAATCCCCTACAATTATATTTAAACTCTAAGTATATGAATTAAGCTTGTATTTCAAATATTAAAATCAAAAGTATATATGATAATCCATTTATTTTACATGTATTTGTTTTACTTTTAAAAGTAGAAAGTAAAAAAAAAACCAAACACTAAACATCACGTGATCACCATTCTTTATGCTTACTCAATCTGTTTACCTAGAGACAAAATGCTCCATATATTAATCTCACTCAGTGTGAGCCAGAGTAATCAGTGAATGCAGCAAGATTTGTGCATAAAATCCCTATCTAGAGCCTACTCATCCAAAATCCCTAGACTAATTTCTACCTTGTGGCTTTCATCAATTAGGAGCCTTGGATCTGAGAGCATTGCACCTAGATCTTAGGATCTAATGCAACTCTCCAGCAGCCAATAGGATTATGGTGAGTGTGGTTATAAGAAATCAAAGACATCAAAAAGTATCGATGCTGAACTGAGTTCAGATCTATATGACTGTACAAGCTAATGAACTTAAATTGGAAAACATTATTGTGTTTTCATTTTGGAAACTCAAAGCTTTATAGTTAGCTAATAAGGTGAAAGATGGATGCTGAAGGGTTGCATTAGATTCTAAGATTTGGGTGCAGTGATCTCAGATCCAAGGGGTTCTCACTGACAAAAGCCATAAGCTAGAAACTAATCTGGGGATATTGAATGAGTTAGGCACAAAATAGAAATTTAATGCACAATCTTTTCACATCCACTCATTACTCTGGTTTGCATTGAGTGGCGCTATTGTATGGAGAGTTTTACCTCTGGGTAAAATAGAAAGTATTAGCATCACATTAAAAAAATATGGAGTTCTTATAAACATGCCTTTTCAAACTGATTGCTAATTACATTATCACTGATTACCTGTTAGAATATATTGAAATATATTGTAAAAATTAAAAAAAATATTAATATTTTAAACACAAATGTCAATAAACAAAGAGTTGGTTGATTTTATGACATCAATCTGTTCCTTCCTACTGTTCAATAATGAAACCATTCTTTGTTTTTATTATGATGTTATTTTTTTCAAATACAATTTATTAGAATTTATTTCATTTGTATATATAAATTTTTATTACATCAAGATCATTTTTTTTTATTTTCTGATATAGAATAATGGTTTAATACTAAAATCAAACAGTGAAAGCCTACAAAACTCTCACCAGAGAGAACAATTAAATCTGTCACAGTGCTAGAGTTAAAAAATTATAGCAAAACTTGATTATCTGAATTGGTTTTTATTTTATTGGTTAAAAACTTCCAGTACAAGTTTGAGGACTCTACCTGACATGTAATAAACACTATTTATTACGTAGTAGGCATACCCTAACAGAACAATATTAATTTCAAACTAATCAAAATTACCCCAAATTCTTAACTTAACCAGACTAGCCAAGAAAATAAACTCGAAAATACTACCAAGGGTCTCACTGCTTCAAGCATACTTTTCAAGTGTGAAGAACTACAAAATAACAGCATTACCCACAATTCCGCTTGCCTCCTATATCCCCATTAATATTAAAAGAACTTTTAAATAAGTTAATTGCTGTACATTTTTGTAATATATTTCTGGTCTTATATGTAAATAATCATAGGTTAATATTTTTTCAAAGAAATGAGATAAAATATTAATTGGTCTCTTTATAGTTCAGGAATTTCTACTCGTGGACAAATTATGTGAAGTTTCTCGAATTTTCACCAATGGCAGATTTTATTTCAGCAAAAATTTAGTATTTACTTAAGTGGCATTTTAAATTTAATCTTGAATACACACACATTAAAAATTGTAAAAACGAAAAAGGGAGTACAGAAAATAAATAAATATATCACTCAACAATCACAAGTTAGAGATCAGACAACTATCTTGATATAAATAAGGTTATTAAAAGTGAGATTTTATCCCCACCTTATATAATTAACTATTAGTTTAGTAATTATTAATGCCATGTTTTCATCTGCTTAATACATTAAATTCATTCTGATTTGTCACAGTTATTAGCAAGAATAAGCTTAGAAATATCAAAAGTGTAAAGAATAGATGGTTTCATTCTATTCTTACCCTTTGCTTACAAAGTATTTTTTTATTCATAGTCTAAGTGAAAATGGTTTTCTATTTTCAATCTCATTTTAAATTATTACCAGTTTAATGCAGAAATCTTACTAAATTGATCCTTATCCTCTGTTCTCCACATCTCACCAGTAAGTTTACTTTTTTCATCCACCTATCTCATACATGGTCTTTTTCCAGGTCTTTTACAATCTCTTGTTATATTACATTCAAATATCAGCCTTTCAAGCTAATTGAGCACACACCTTTTGAGAGTGTTAAATAAATAAATACTTTCCTCTTCAATCCAAGATATAGTATTTATGCAGGAATAAAAAGGATCCTCTTATTCCTACAACTCAAATTCTTTTATATGAGCAAATCTGAAGAACTGTTGAGGAGAGCGTGAGTAGAATTCTCACTTTAAATTACTATTTACGATGTTTTTTGACTGAATGATGTCGGTGAAATTGCTTAGAATTTACTAAACGTCATTCTTACTGAAACTTAATTATGAGTAAATAAGCAATTATTTTATGTAGCACCATGTTTACAATTATATTACATTCAAATATCAGCCTTTCAAGCTAATTGAGCATGCGCCCTTTGAGAGTGTTAAATAAATAAAGGCGTGTGCTCAATTAGCTTGAAAGGCTGATATTTGAATGTAATATATCTGTAAACATGGTGAGATAAAATAATTGTTTACTCATATTAGTTTAGTAGAATGACATTTAGTAAATTTAAGAATTTTGATATTATCAAAAACATCGAAATAGAATAAAGGAGTTTAGTTAAATTAGATTGCTCATATAAAAGAATTTGAGTTGTAGGATTATTTACTCAGTAGGATTATTTACTCATAATTAAGTTTCAGTAAGAATGACGTTTAGTAAATTCTAAGCAATTTCATACGTCATTCAGTCAAAAAACATCGTAAATAGTAATTTAAAGTGAGAATTCTACTCACGCTCTCAACAGTTCTTCAGATTTGCTCATATAAAAGAATTTGAGTTGTAGGAATAAGAGAATCCTTTTTATTCCTGCATAAATACTATATTTTGGATTGAAGAGGAAAGTATTCATTTATTTAACACTCTCAAAAAGCGCGTGCTCAATTAGCTTGAAAGGCTGATATTTGAATGTAATATAATTGTAAACAGAGCGCTAGATAAAATGATTGTTTAATCTCTTGTTATTAATTTTAAGATTTCGACAATTCATTTCTTATCATTTCTTTTAGCAAGATCCATTTTCAGAATCTTACATTTTTTCAATGATGTGTAATAATACCTGTTTGTTCTCTCAATCATTTATTTTGCTTTTGATTCCATCACCCCATATTTCATTGAATAGCCCAAATTCTATGAATTGGTTTTTCTGTTAAGTATCCAATTATCAAATCCATGAGAAAAAAATGGGTAAAACACATCTATTGAAAGCCTTTTAAAATAGGATGGGCATATTTATTTTAATATTAAGTTAAATTTTACCAAAATCACTCTAGTTGAGTTTAATCTATGATTAATTTTACACATTATTTTTCCATCTGTATCAATAATATAATCATAGTATTTGTAGTTGTTCTTTTAATTCATGATTATGTAAAGAACTCTGATGATGACTGCAGGACAGTCGAAACTGTTGAATACAATCACATCTTTTTTATATCAAAACTTTATTCTAACAGTTTTGACTATCCTGCAGTCATCATCAGTAAAGAACTCTAATGATGACTGCAGGACAGCTGAAACTGTTAGAATAAAGTTTTGGTAGAAAAATTAGTATTGTTAAAGTGTTTAGGTTAAGTTGTAAATGGTATGGTACATTACCATATAGTCTAATTACTATTATTGCAATTTAATAAGTCGTCAGAATATGAACAATATTTCAGATCTATATCTTGATGATCCAGTGCTTTAATCACCATATAAAGGCTTATAGAATTCAACACTTTTCATAAGTGCAAATTTTATTCACCTCATTTATCATTTTTATTCATGATTGTTAAGTATATTATTTTGTTACTAAACGTTTGTTAATTTAAAGTTATTGGTGCTTTTCCAATTGGTCATCTAAGCGATAATCTCAGGACATAGCACACACATATTGATTGGTCCTTTCTATAATTCTATCAATGCTGGATTATAATCTGCTGTGCTAAAACCACTTTTAAATTCAGCTTTCATTTGGTTGATTAAAAATAAGATTTTGTTGTAGATGGGTTATAATTATTTTAGTAAAATTTTCTATAGAACTGATAAAAGATTAATAGATATATAATTCCTAATATCAACTTTTTTAAATATAAATATCACTTCTGCATTATTCTATTATTTATCATTTGGGATACAATTTTGCCAATAATTTTTCTATTTCTTCTCTCTACTTGAAATATCAATATGCACAAACCTTCTTGCATCCATTAATTACTAAGGCCTATACTGGATGGCACTACTATATGGAGAGTTTGCTATTAGTATAATTCCATTACTTTCTAAAGCATCTCATTTCTTTAAAGATTTTGTTGCATGTCTCAAATTTTTCAGTTAAGGTGCTGGCCAATTCAGAAGATGTATTAATTTAACTGAAAAGAATATTTTACTTTCTTGTTCTTAAAAAATTATATATATTTTGAAAGCAGTTCTCTAATTTAAGAAAGTAAAGTGTTCTATGATTTCTTACATCATAATAATCTTTATTTAGGTTGCAGAATATTTTTTTAAAAATATGAGTATAAGCACACCTACATATTATAAGAGATGCTACTAAAGCATGAAGCAAACAAAATAGGGTTGAATTGACTTATATATATTATTTGCACTTTATATATACTAGAAAATATTCATATAAATTCAGAAATTATGTGAGCTTCTTTATCATAAGTAGATAACTGTCTTACCCCTCCCCCCCAATTTAAACAAACAAAATTAAAACTTGAAAGCCAGAAACATTTACCTTATTATGCCAATGGAAGTCTTTTCAGGTTGTGTATTTATCTAATACTAATCTAAAGTATACCATTAACATTTAATACATTTAACTAAAACAGGCAAAACTCTCTATATGTATTGCCGCTCAGAGCAAGCCAGAGTAATCAATGGATGCCAGAAGGCTTGTGCATAAAATCCCCATCTAGTGCCTACTCATCCAATATCTGCAGACTAGTTTCTGGCTTGTGGCCTTCATCAGTGAGGAGCCTTGGATCTGAGAGCACTGCACTTAAATCTTAGCATCTAGAAATTAGTCTGGGACTAGTTTCTGGCTTGTGGCCTTCGTCAGTGAGGAGCCTTGGATCTGAGATCACTACACCTAGATCTTAAAATCTAGAAACTAGTATGGAGATATTGGATGAGTAGGTACTAAATGGGAATTTTATGCACAAGCCTTCTGGCATTTCATTAATTACTCTGGCTTGCACTGAGTGGCAATATGTATAGAGAGTTTTGCTTGTTTTAATAACAGTTATAAGCAAGCATAAGAAATGGTGATCATGTGATGTTTATTGGCTTAATATATAAATTCATGTTAAAGTCCAAACAGTAATTTCTCTTTCCACACACACACACACACACACACAATACATGTACACAACAATAATAAAAATGTAAATATTTTTGAGACTTACTGTTGGTTGATTTGAAAATTTATTGCAGAAACCTTGATAATTAATGTTAGATGATGACACAAACACCCCCTTGTCAACAAGATCAGCAAACAGTGGCCCCTCCACTTTTGCAAGAGGATAGTGCTGGTATTTTTCCATATCATCTTCATTCATGAGGTAAAAATCTGGGTTCAGTACTATATTGCCAGATTCATCAATAAGGTAACATCTACAAAAAAAAAATAATAATTAAAAACAGCCATATATATATATATATTTTATAGTAAAAAGATTTTTTTTTTTTACCTGATAGTACAAGTTCCTTTATCGGGACATGGGTACTCTTGGCCGCAATAAGCTTTGCCACTCCCGAATGTCATAGTTATATTATAAATCCAATCTTGAAATGTTTCATAGATCATGTCTAAACCTACAACTCCATGAATTACACTGTTGGCACAAGAACTATCGTAGCAGTACTCAGAAATACAATTTTCATTGTAATCACAGGGGCAACCATCTTCTCGTTTAAGATCTAATAGTAAGAAAGATGTGTATATAAATATTCTATTATTACATTTTGAATTACAAATGTCAAATTAACTCAGTCCACATCTCTGACACCATCCAAATATAGTAATGACTTAATCATTAACTAAACTAGAGATTATCTCTAGCACAGATATAACCTTTAAAACTCAATTAAAGAATAATGTAACCGATATTTAAAAATTAAATACATAAACACACGGAGTTATTCACATTTCTTTTTTCCACGAGTATATTATAAATATATTAACCTCAATATTACTACATTCTTTTAAATTCATATAAAGATACAATAAAAGACAAATGCATCTTGGGAGTCATTTGTTTTTTATTGTATCTTTATTTATATGAATTTAATTAAAGGAGTAGTTGGTAATATTAAGGTTATTTAATATGTTTATAAAAATTCTATAATGAGCATGTAAATAATTTTATAGCTTATCAAATATATAATGCTGAGAGTATAAACCTATTCACAGAACCAGCAAAGCTGATTACTTTTACCTGACAAAGTAGATTGGCATTGAAATAACCAAATGTAAACATTATTTACAAATTCATTTAATTGATTATTTGGAATTTAATATGTAAAATTTTCTTAGTAATTACTTGATCTTGTTATGTATATGGTTAGTCAAATTCAAGTTAACAATATATTCTTTTTCAGTTATAACTAACATTCTATTTATCCATATACGTGTCCTCTACTGATTAAATGATCAGATAATTTAGTGATTTTTCTGTTCATTTATTAATTCATATATCTACCTGTCTACCCACACACCCACCCAGCTACCTATCCACCTACCTGCCTGCCAGCCACCTAGTGCTTGCCTACCTAACTAACCTACCTGCCCACCCACCCATCTACCTACCCATCTATTTACCTATCTAACTACCCACCCACCCACCTACCTATCTACCTACCCACCCAACTACCTATCTACCTACTCACCCACCTACCTATCTACTTCCCTCTCCCTCCCTCCCTACTGACCTATCTATCTATCTATCTATCTATCTATCTATCTATCTATCTATCTATCTATCTATCTATCTATCTATCTATCTATCTATCTATCTATCTATCTATCTATCTATCTATCTATCTATCTATCTATCTATCTATCTATCTATCTATCTATCTATCTAATCTACCTGCCTGTCTGTCTGTCTGTCTGTCTACCTACCTACCTACCTACCTACCTACCTACCTACCTACCTACCTACCTACCTACCTACCTACCTACCTACCTACCTACCTACCTATCTACCTACCTACCTACCTACCTACCTACCTACCTACCTACCTACCTATCCTACCTCCACTACCTATCCATCCATCCTATCTATCCATCTATCTATCTATCCATCTATCTATCTATCTATCTATCTATCTATCTATCTATCTATCTATCTATCTATCTATCTATCTATCTATCTATCTATCTATGTTTGTCTGGGCCACATGTATTATTTCTAGATTACTTCCTTGCTTGTCTTCCTGCTAATATTTGCTCATCTCTGCCTCATACTTCTGCCTCCATTCTTTTTTTGGAAGAACTTCTCCATATATATGATTATATCAACTGTCATTTTCTACTTGCATTCATTTTCAAATATTTGTTTGTATTGTAATATTTCTGAAAAATGGTATTTTCTTGTGTCTGACATTTGTCTTTGCTTATAAGTACTTATTTGTGCATGTATTTTTGTGTGCACTTTGCTCACATATGGCTAACTTCTTGTATCTTCATTTCTGTGATTGACTATATGCATCTGCTTTCAGATTCTTTCTAATATTTTTCATCTGTTCCAGGTTATAAGGTCTATGTGAATGCATGCATATGATATTGCTGAAGCTTTAATATATCTTTCTCTCTATGCATGTCTCCTTTTTGTACTTAATTGTGCATCTACACCTTGAATGCTGTCCAAAACTTGCCCAGTGCTTTTGCTTGTTTCTCCATGACTGATTTTGATCATGTTTTTGAATCCTTCCAGCCTATTTCCTCCCCCTGTGCATGTCTGCTCATATCCCTTGCATGTTTGCACATGGATATAATTTAATTTGTATCTAATAGCAATATATCTACATGTACCTATCTACCAGCCATCATTTGCCTGTTTTTATGTGCCTATTTGTCTTTTGGAATCATCTGCATAAATACATTTTTGTTTACACTTGATTTCTACTATGTAGATATTTGCATCTCTTTTCTGCAGATTTATGGCTGCCTAAAAATTTGAACTATTATACTTGAATATGCCTGCCTTCAAATATTTCTTGAACTGCTTATTTACAGAATCTGTATATCTATAATTGAATGCTTTCATGTGTATGTGCCTACATATGTTCATCTATGTGGAATGACCTATGCTTCTTATGCAAATATCAGTTTCTATATTTCAACTTTTCTGTTTGATTATTTCTCCCTGACAGTCTGCAACTGAATATCTATGGTTACCTCTGTAATCTATTATGCCTCTGATGACTTTAGCTTTGCTAATATGTTAGCACCTATCTATCGGTTTGAAATCTTCATGTAATCTTTCTATTAGCCTATTTTATTTGACTCATCTTGTCTAATTGTACTTAGATTTCTTAAAACTACTTATCTTTCCCTGTATATCTGTGTATAATTATATCAATATATATGATTCAGCTTGCTTACCTGCATGCTTATGACTGTTTCCCATGCATAAAACAGCTTACATGCCTTCTTGTGAGTACAACTCCCTCTCTTTATGCCATGTGCTTACATTCTCATTTTTGTTTTTTTCCTGACTATCTATTCTTGAATGGCTACTTATATCAACCTTCAATTTCCAGTATTTATTTGAGCTTGTCTACCTGTGTCTATCTCACAATCTGCTTCCAAACTTTTTCTATTCATGTAAAAGTTGCTTATATTTCCATACTTTCTTGTGACTATTTGCCCCTATTTTTCTGCATTTTCCTATACTTTTTTAGAGGACAGTCTATATCTATTTATCTTTTAATGCCTAGCTGCATTTTCCTGTATATTATGTGAATATAAAATTAAAAAAAAAAGATAAGAGTTTTCATTTAGCTGAAAACTCTCTATACCTACCTGCTCAAATATTTAACTTCAAGAAATACAAATATTGACTTCAAGAAATACAAATTAAGACCACACATAAAGTGAATTAGAAATGTGATACAAATTTCATCATTTATGAGAAAAATTTCATACAAGAATTCCAAACCTATCATTAATCTTTAACCTTATTACCTTTAACACAATTAGTTTTATATTTCAAAGCCAATACAATATTTACAAAAAAAGGAAAAACTATAATGGTATAAAAATACATTCTCAAGACAGATTTCTTGTAAAAGAATCACATTTATGTTATAATGATTGTCCAATGGTTTCTGAAATGCTGCCCTAAGTGCATTGCAAGAGTTTGTAGAGATAGATAAATAGATGAGTAGATAGACAAAATGCAGACAAAAAGAAAGATAAATGGATAGATAAATATATGAACATACAAAGCAATAGGCAAATAGACCCATCTGTCAACAGTCAAAAATCTTATAATAGACAGTCAAAAATCTTATAATAGATGTCATGTATGTAGGTTCATATGTGTGTAAGTATATAGTTAGTTACAGTATGGAATATTACCTGTATACGTAGTAGAAAATCTTTATTGTAGAGTTCTTAAGAGAAAACTATCCCAATAAATGATCCCCCCATGAATTGCTTTTCGGGATAACTAATTGTCATTGCTAAAACAGTGATTTAAAGTAGCCAACTGCAGGGCAGGGGTTTTTCCAACAATAACTCATACAACATCTGTCAAGAAGGCAGTAGTCATCAGACTAACCCATTGTCAGTCAATAAGACCATCTGTTTTCCATCCTCATTTTAGCCTCTACTTAAAAATATCCAGATATCCATACATCAACAAATTTTGAATGGTTATTAATATTTGCAATACGCTTACTATCTGAAAAAAAGTTCCAAGTCAGTCAAAAAAATTTCCCAATTTGCTTAGATAGGATTTGAACTTGGAATTATAGGAATGGAAGCAGATGCAATTCCATTGCATTATGATACCCTTTCAGAATAAATATAGCAAATACCAGGACTCAATGATATGAAGTAGAAAAGATGTGATAAAGACTACTGAAGATTTTCTTTTATTCTGAAGATAACAAAGGATGCAGAGAAATGAACAACATCTTCAAAACAAAAATAAATAAATATGATATAGGCCAGAATTGTACAAATGATAATTTAATGTGAAACAAATACATGTGTTTGAATGAAAAAAAGAATGATTAGCTATGAGATAGGTGGATTTCAATATCTCAATAATGAATTTGCCATTGAGAAAATTATGAGAGCCAAAATAGAAACTAGACCACTCAATACATACCATTGATATGATTCATCAGGAGTTAAAAGGTGATGCAATAATAGTACTAACAACAACATAGTAATAAAATTACCATTAATATTATTAACAAAAACAAATAGCAATTACAAGAACAATAATAATAACACATACTGACAATATTATTGCTAATATTAATAACAATAATACGACTAATAATTAGATCAATAAAAATACTATTTGTACTATTAATAACAACAATACTACTGCCAGTAAAAACAATAATAATATTGCTACTAATAACAATAATAACAACAATGAGAATAATAATTCCATAATAATAAATTATTACTATTAACAACAACTACATTACTACTACTACTACTACTACTAATAGCAATAATAATACTATTTCTATTGACAAATCATTACTAATATCAATAGCAACACTAATTATTATTATTTTTATTATTATTATTATTAGTAGTAATAATAATAATAATAACAACAACAACAACAACAACAATACTCTTTCTATTATTAGTAATAACAACAATAATACTGCTATAAATAACAATTATAAGAACAAAACAATGATAATAAATTTATGAAAAACTTCATAATTGAAATATAATAATCTACATGCAATTACATAAAACAAATCCTTTTATAACAAAAATAAAAACAATAATAAATATTTAGTCATAAGTAAATGTTATAATGTTAAACGTATGAAAGAACACACATGTTTGGTATCACATTTTTAACATGAAAACATTTGATTTTACAAAATGTATTCTGGACTGAAAATGAATTAAAGCTACCTACATATTTATAATTATTTTTTATTTCTTCATTTAAGAAATAGATTTATAAGTGCATGTCAGATTATTATTAATAATAGCAAGAATGTCAAGTGTAGCAATTATAACACCAAAACTAATTCTATTAATAATAACAATAATACTACTAATAATTTTTTATTAGACAATTGAAATATAATATTAATTCTCATTCTCAATTTACTAAATCTAATCTGCATTTTTATAATAAAAAAGATGATCAAAATACAAATTTTATGATTAAAATTTCAAATAAAATATCTAATTATTGATTTTAGATACTTTATATTATAAAAGACAATAATAGAAATAAATAATTATAAACAATAATAGTTTGATTATACATAGTAATATATTGATTATGTCAATTATTAAACACACATTTACATTATCGATATAAATTAAATTACTTTACATTATTGATATAAATTAAATTACTTTTTTTAAATATATTTTTTAAATTGACTTTTAATTTTCTAATAAAGTTTTAGAGATACATTGGAAAATAGTTTAGAAATATATAATGATTTCCTATTAAAATATTTATATATTTATTATAAAAGTATTGTCAAAGTAATTTATTTCTATATAAATTTTCCTATATCTTTGACATTTGTATAGTAGCAAAATATGACGAAAACCATTTTAAATATATATATATATACATGGCTGTGTTATAACATATACATATAGTGTACATATATCATTACAATCAACAATTTTAAACTGTTGTCAAGGCAAGCTCCTTTTAACAATAATGGTAGAATCCATACATTCATATATATATGTTAATAAATAAAACTAGCTGTCCCAAAGTTTTGATCACATTAGTTGCATAATGTTAAAAAGTGTAAAAAAAATTAATGTAATTGCTAATTAAAATATATGGTACTTAGGAATAATCCTGTAATTGGAATCTTGCCAGGTTTTTTTTTTTAATTATTAGATTTTAGGGGCATCAAAGTATTTGATTGTTTTTTTTTTCAAAATTATTTTACCGATCATGTGTTACTAGTTAAGTTAAACAAATATTAATAAATCTCTTATAAATTCCATTCACAAGAATTAATTGATTATTTTTTTTATAATAATTACGACATAGAAATGTTAACATGTTGTTTAAATTTAGCATAAGATTGTCCGTGAGCATATTTGTTATTATTATTATTTTAACATTTTGTCAATATGATTAAAATTTGGTATCTTCCATTGACAGAAGAACACGCACTGGAGAACTTCACAACAATACATAGATTCATATTTAGCAGAACTTATGTGTCAGTGACTGCACGAAGAAGAAGCCCTTGTGGCAATGTTGCAGGCTATTAGAGATTTCCATCTGCCAACATAAATGACCTACATTTGTTACTTTCATTTCCCCATGTTTTTTATTTTGTTTAGTGCACTTTAAATTATATTAAATTTATTACAACCAATTCTCATATTTTGGTATAATTCCTTGCATTTTTAGAATAATATTAAAATAGACAGGGTATGAGCACAGACTTTCACATGACCCACTCTCCGCACCATCTCATAACACTGATACACCTGAACACACATATGTCGAAAAAATAAATAATCACCAATATACGTATTTCATGCTAAACCAGCAATCATCAGTTGGTCCAGATTACAATCTCTACATTGGTGATTATTTATCTTTTCGACATATGTGTGTTCAGGTGTATATGTGTTATGAGATGGTGCGGAGAGTGGGTCATGTGAAAGTCTGTGCTCATACCCTGTCTATTACATATATAGACACAGGTATATATATATAAGCCTGTGTATTTCATCTAATAATATTAAAAATAAATAAATAAGGAAATATGATGGCTTTTCAATCATACTGGAGACCCCAGAAAATGGATAATAAAAACAACACTGGCATGCTTCTGGTTATGGGATTATCTATAAGTACCAAATAGATTTACATAAAATAATAATACATGAGTTACAACAGCAGTATCATAAAAAATATAACTTTTATATAATTTTTAAAGTAGGGATAAAATTTTAACATCACGGTACTTCGTTCATGCTCCATTTACGAATGTCAAATTAAACATGTGTAACAAATGAAATTTAATTAATTTAAAATATATTTATACGATAAAATTTTACCTTAGATTACTGAAACCTATAATTCTCTCCGTTTTTTAATTTTGTATTTCAATATGCGGGTTACAACAAACTTTGTACCAGTTTAAAACCATTAGAAAATGATTACAATTTTGAGGCATTTTTATATTGCAAATTACTAAAGTTATTAAAACAATTAAGAACGATAAAGCAAAAATCCATAGATTATATAATTTTCCAAAAAAAAAAAATCATGCAATATTTATTATGACGGGTGTAATATTTCCATTGAGTTATTAAATAACAAATAAACATTCACTTATATATATATGTAATAGATTTTTTTTTCAATAACATATATATGTAATAGATTGAAAAACACCCACAATGAATATTTATTATTTAGAAAAATCTAATTGCAGTGAGCCATCTATTTTATTTTGATAAATCCAATAAATATATTTTAATTTTGATCAATATTGCTATAAATTCAATTGAATTCCCTGATATAAAAAAAAGTTTTTAAAATTTATATTGTATTCAGAATGTCTTTGCTTTTACATTTTTTACTAGAATTGAAGTCTGCAGAAAAAAACATGTTAAGATTAACTTATGCTTAAGAACCTAGCATATTCATTTATTTAAGTTGTCTCTGTTTATATGAGCATGAAAAATATTTTTAAACAACATCCTAAATCTCAAATGTCTGTTTATTTATCATAGAATAATGTGATTAGATAAAGGTGGAAAATTATTAAATCCATGCCAGAAAAATAAAAATCGATTATAATCAGTAATAAACAAATATGTCCATGTACTTTGTTAAATAAAATTTTCGCTCCAAAAATAAAAATGTTCAATATGACGTTGTGTGACGTCACCAATGTATAACTATTTTTTCAACGTGACGTCATCACGACATCACACATTTGTGGGTGTGAAAAGATCCTATCTCCCCTACGTTGTAGGTTTAGTACTCAAGTACCAAAGGACATTTTGTAATTTATTCATGTAAATCCACTACCACAATATTAGTAATTGTAATGTTGGTACAGTTTAAGTTTGCTCTTCTAATATCTAAATAGAAGTTTAATATTTTTTTGTCCCATATTTTTCTATGAGTGCGTATGTGTAATTAATATATGTATGCACACACACACACACACACACAAAATCAGCACGCTTTCAAAAGTTATTTTATTTACTTTTACTTTTAGAACTTTTTAATATTAGTCTAATATATATATGTAAATGGGAAAAGTTCATACATTTATTCAAATAGAATATCTTTAAAAGAAATTGTTTTGTTTCAATTAATAGAATATCTTTAAGAAATTGTTTTGTTTCAATTACCTAAACAAAGAAAACAAGTAAAGTTGAAAGGCGGGAAAATTATTCAATTTTAGACTTTTTCCATCAAAGGCGGGAAAATTATAAACTAAAAAAAACCCCCGTATAAACTGACGTTACTTAAAACTTCGTCAGACTTATTTATTTAATCTCAATTATAAATTACTACTCCTATCTTATCTAAATAATTAATTTCATAAATTATCATCAATATTATGCATGATTTAATACAGTGGTAGATTTTGGAGCTCAAGATCCATATATCAAGTTCCCTTCTGTCATTTGCAGCACCCAAACATCCTATAAACTCCAAAGCAATAGAGTCATTTGATTACTTACTAACTTTAATTTATTAATTTCTTTACTATTGTGTTGTGTGTTTATTAACAGTTCCTTATGGGTTTTTGTTAATATTTGATGTATTAAACAGTATATATTTTATTTGTTTTCTTTCACAACTTCTATGCCACCTACTGTAAGTTTTAGTAACTAATAGGTGCCAGATGATAGTCCTTATTAAAGCTATATCAGTCCTATCCTATTGAATATCTCTAGATTAGTTTCTAAATCAGCCATACATACCCCCCCCCCCCCCGGCTACATTCTTATGTTTGCTATGTTACGTGGGCCACAGCATAACACATTACACCACACAATAGGATAATGTAAAAAATAAATTAAATGTGTCGGAGTGTTTATTTAAAAATCAGTGTGATTTTTGATGTTGAAACAAACTTTTTGACTATTTTAGAAAAATCACTTTTACAGTAGGTAATATTCTTAATATGTTATCAAGGTTTATTTTAGAATAAGATGATTTGCAAAGATACATTGATATGAACGATGTGAACAATATTTGGCACATTTTTATACGGTCCTATATTTTTCAGGCACTATTTTCTTAAATTCACTGTACTCCTTTTTTTTAAGCCAATAAATGTCACATGATCACCATTTATTATGCTTGCTCTTAACTGTTATTAAAACAGGCAAAACTCTCTATACATATTGCCACTCAGTGTAAGCCATAGTAAGATCTAGATGCAGTGCTCTCAGATCCAAGGCTCCTCACTGACGAAGGCCACAAGCCAGAAACTAGTCTGGCAATATTGGATGAGTAGGCACTAGATGAGGATTTTATGCACAAGCCTTCTGGCATCCATTGATTACTCTGATTTGCACTGAGTGGCAATATGTATAGAGAATTTTGACTGTTTTTTAACTCCCTTTTTTTTACAATAATGTCCAAATTGGTATTATTTTTGAACTCAATGAATTCATCAAAAGCTTTGCATAATTACCCCATAATGTGGCTAGGTGTGCAATAATTGTTATTTCTATGTGCCAGGGATTTAATTTTTAATGTTAAGCCTGAAATCTGCTCTTAAATTTTCCTTATACAGGGTAGCTAAAAAATTTAAAAGGATCATATATTTTCTGAATAAATATTGATACCATCTTGTTTAGTTGGAAAATTATGTAGTATTTTGATTTTGTATTTCCTTGTAAATAGATGCTTTGTTTTTTTATCAATACTTATTCATGATATAAGACATTTTATTTTTAGCTTGTAAACCATGATTGAATTCATCGAGTTCTTCTGTGATGTCACACAAAAGGCTAAAAGACATCGTCATCAATCATTTTCAAGTTTTCTACAAATTTTATTGTTTTGTTGTAAAAATGAAATAATTTTTTACTGTAAAGAAAAAAAAAACTTATCCAGAATTTTTCCTCTGCTTAGCCTTCAGATCATGGTATAAAGAAGTCTTATTAAAAACTATCGAAGAAAATAGCCTTTGAAAGATTTACGTTTCATGGTACGATGATGAACTGAGTTTATTTTGTGCAACAAAATATTTTTCTTCCCAATTATATAAAAACATTCTATAATCATAGGATATTTTTCCAATTGTATTTTGAAAACTTTCCTGCCATTGTAATTAAATTATAGTCAGATATAAAACATAGTTTAAAATAGTCACAAGTTTGCCGTCATAATCATTACTTGAAATTAAAAAAGAAACAAAACTGTCATGCATAGATGTATTCATGCAACTATAAAAAAGCACCATGAATGCAATTTCCAATCAAAGTGAGAGCAGGTAGATATCATGCATCTTAAAATTTCAAAAATGTAGATAAATGAGCATGAGTTCCAGACTGTTTGGTGAGCTCCATATGATCTGCAAGCCACATGTTGAATCTGACTGTCTTAGATTATGGATTTCATCAGTAAGGCATTTTAAATTTTGAAACAATGCACCTGAATGTTTAGGGTCTAATGCACATTCCTTCTAGTAGTCATATTTTGCTGCTCTGTTCGATACCTTAATAGCAAAACAGAGATATAAAAAAGGCTGACAGAAGTGCATTACACCCTAAATGTCCAGGTGCACTGTTACAAGATCCAAAACATTTCATTGATGAAAGCCATAGACATAAACTGCTCTGGTGTTATTGGATAGAAAGACATTATATAAGGGAATTAATAAACACTATCATATAACATGTATTAATTACTAGAGCTTACATTAAATGGTGATAACAGTAGTGTAAATAACATAAACTGCTGAACAGCTATGTTGTAAGCTATCTTGAGATGTGATATATTCTATCTAGTCTTTTGATCTGTCTGAATTAGCTTCAGATATATAAGCAAAAGAATATTTAGAGGACTTGGGTTGAGAGTGCCTTTTAAAATTAATCACCTCCTGAGGACCTAGAAATATCTGAAGCGTTAGTTTAAGGTATTGTCTAACCAATGATGCTATAGATATTTCACGCAAAGCAAATGCTATCTAGCTACGCTGATAATTTATTCTTGTCTTTGCTCTTATTGTGATTACTAAATCAATATTGTTATTTGTAGTTGGAATGCCCATCATCACCACCATCAGACCACCTAATCATCATCATGCCTATATTTCACTCTCCTATAGATGCCAAATAATAATTTAATCATGCCTAAGTTTCAGTCTCCCTTAGATGATGAACCAAATGTGTGAACTGAATGGATAAGCAATATCAACATGCCTTCACTATTATGTCATCATTCCCACTAGTATTCCAATGCACGTATAAATGGGGAATTAACGTGTGACTATGTATTTACAAAATTGCATTCATGCAAAATTCCAGTGCTCTCACACATATATAATAATTAAAATCATTCAAAGGAAAAGTGTAATGGATTTTATAAGACATTGAGATGAAATGTCTAAACTTATTAATTGGAAATATTAATATATTTCCAAAACATTTTTTTCATCTATTACAATGCCGTGCATGGTTTTTGCAATGATAAATTGTCAGACTGGAGTTAGAGGCCATCAGATTGATTTCACTGTCATCTTTTATTGCTTTCAAATTTCTTATGAACCACCAAGCAATAAAACATCCAATTATTATTTAAGACCTACTATCAATTGAAGATATTTAATATATTTTAAATGGTTTTACTTTTATATACTTATTATAATAGTGTACTGTATTACTCTTATATAAACAGCTCTGTAAATTTGAGGGCATCTTAACATTTTGTAAGAAATTAACATGTAGATAATAATAATAGTAATGTTAATAATAATGACAATAGTAATAACTACAATAATACTACTACTACAAACAACAACAATAATAATACTAACAATAATCACAATAATACAAATAGTAATAAAACTAATAATATTGCTATTATTATTAATTATATTATTGCTACTGATAGTGGTATGGCTATTGTTGCTGTTATTATAATAATACTACTACTAATAATAGCAATAGAAATGGTATTACTAATATCAAAAATATCAACAATTATAATAACAATAATATTACAATTAATAATCATAACAACAATATTATCAGAAATAATTACCAGAACAATTTCTTGTAATATCTTCAGGTTTTCCCTGGTGGACTGTTCGAGCAAATGTAACAGTTTTTTTCATTTTCTGACCACGAGAAACATCTAGGTAAACACTGGACACAGCTAAGTTACCTCTGTTGATTAATGCTTGATTATACCAAGGTTGTCTTAAAATAAACAAATATTTATGATACATCTGTGGAGAAAAAGAAAATCCATCTAAGGACATTACATCATCATCTAGTAATAATTAAAATATTAAAGTAAGATAAATATGGCACTTTTATTTATATAAGCACTTTAATTAGGTTAAAGAATAGCTTTTTTATTCTACTCTAAAGCCATCTATATTCACAATCCCGACTAGTTTCTAGCTTTTTTCTTTCAGGATTCAAATCTTGAATATTCTTATGCATATTTAAAATATATAATTACAGACCTTATGCTAAATGTATATGAATATGCAAGTTGATTTTGGTTCAAAACTTTTGAGGTTTTTTTGAATTTCGTGTTACTAACTAAAAAAAATTAAAGATGGATTCTCAATTTGTTAGTTTCAATTTTGAATTACAAATACTCATTGATGAGGGTGTATTGTTTACTTTGGAACAGTAGCAAGCTCTGATGTTCACAGTCCATAGTTACTTTCAGTTTTAAACTTCTCATGTGTTTGCAAAGCAATAAAACTTTTGATTATGCATTATTTTACTGAGAAACCAAATGTCACATACCAGCCTTAAAAGTTTCATATGATTAAGTAACAAAATTGTTTTATGTATCCAACATTGCCATTGTATGCTTAAGATTACCCAGTTTCTTTTTGTGTATGCACTTACAGTTTTCAGATTTTTTTACACCACTATTGTATAGGATATTGGTGTTCACAAATATTTCAAAATACTATTACATCAGAGTATTAGAGTTTGTTTTAATTAAATGCTGAATGCATTATGTTGTTTTCTGAATATCTGTGACGATAAAAGAAATTCATAACGGTATGACAATATCACTTTCAACTACTGGCATTCAGAGAAAATATTTTACCAATTTTTTTTTTATTATTAAGAAAATGACTACCTGATGTTTTTATAACTGGTAATATTTCTGTAATGTAATTTTCAGTACACCGCCCTCACACAAGGTTTCTATTCACTTTAAACACTTTGTGGAGAGATGTAACCAGTCTGTACCTTGCATGAGAGTGGTGTGGTGAAAATTACACTGCAGAAATATTCATTAAGTGGATAATTTCTGGTTTAATAAATGACTATTAAAAATTATTTTTATAATTTCCATTTTGGTTTTCATTTTAAATTGGAAAGATAATTTATTAACTTTCTTTACAATAGACCTTGTCAGCATCTAGAGATACACATGTTTTTTTTTTTCCCCAGGTTGAATGAAGTTTAAGTTGGCCATAAAAAATGGTGCATAAAGTTATTTAAGTAAATGCTTGAGAATTTAACAGAATCACTACAGGTAAGATGTTTCTAATATCTATAATAGTTACAAAATGGTTTGTCACTACAAAAGTCATGCGATGTTTGAACATCAGAAGTGATAAACTAAACATTGGTCCTGGAAGTCTATCATTCTACCACTGCACTAAACTCGGTATAGACTAGCATCCATATAAGTCAATTTATGTGGCCATAGATTTTTACTAATTGAACAGAATGTTAAGAGTTGCACAATTATCATTGAAAAGACTCATAACATTATATTTTTATTTATCCTAGGGATCATTTAAAAAGTTGGTCTCATGAGAAGAAAATCAGTTATGAACATCCACTGAGATGATTACATTATATGGGAATCATGTATGGTTTTAGTGCAGTGGTTGACTATCAGATCTGGAATGTAAGATTTTTAGATTCTATTTCCGGAACTTCCAGTGCTCAAACTTCTTACCAATTCCCCAAACAAGAAATCCATGCAATTATTAGATTGATTCCAGTTCTGAAACTTTCGGTGCTCAAATTTCTTATCAATTCCCCAAACAAGAAATCCATGCAATTATTAGAATGATTCCAGTTCTGAAACTTCCAGTGCTCAAACTTCTTATCAATTCCCTGAACAAGAAATCCATGCAATTATTAGATTGATTCCAGTTCTGAAACTTCCAGTGCTCAAACTTCTTATCAATTCCCTGAACAAGAAATCCATGCAATTATTAGATTGATTCCAGTTCTGAAACTTCCACTGCTCAAACTTCTTATCAATTCCCCGAACAAGAAATCCATGCAATTATTAGATTGATTCCAGTTCTGAAACTTCCAATGCTCAAACTTCTTATCAATTCCTCAAACAAGAAATCTATGAAATTATTAGATTGATTCCAGTTCTGAAACTTCCAGTGCTCTCCAGTGCTCAAACTTCTTATCAATTCCCTGAACAAGAAATCCATGCAATTATTAGATTGATTCCAGTTCTGAAACTTCCAGTGCTCAAACTTCTTATCAATCCCTCAAACAAAAAATCTATGCAATTATTAGATCGATTCCATTTCTGAAATTTCCAGTGCTCAAACTTCATATCAATTCCCTGAACAAGAAATACATGCAATTATTAGATTTATTCCAGTTATAAAACTTCCAGTGCTCAAACTTCTTACCAATTTCCCAAACAAGAAATCCATGCAATTATTAGATTGATTCCAGTTCTGAAACTTCCAGTGCTCAAACCTCTTATCAATTCCCTAAACAAGAAATCCATGCAATTATTAGATTGATTCCAGTTCTGAAACTTCCAGTGCTCAAACTTTTTATCAATTCTTTGAACAAGAAATCTATGCAATTATTAGATTGATTCCAGTTCTGAAACTTCCAGTGCTCAAACCTCTTGTCAATTCCCTAAACAAGAAATCCATACAATTATTAGATTGATTCCAGTTCTGAAACTTCCAGTGCTCAAACTTTTTATCAATTCCTCGAACAAGAAATCCATGCAATTATTAGATTGATTCCAGTTCTGAAACTTTCGGTGCTCAAATTTCTTATCAATCCCCTGAACAAGAAATCCATGCAATTATTAGATTGATTCCAGTTCTGAAACTTCCGGTGCTCAAACCTTTTATCAATTCCCTAAACAAAAAAACCATGCAATTATTTATTTATAAATAACATATTAATTTTTAATACATAATATGTCAATTCATTTATCATAAGATAACTTTGGATATTCCATCTATAACTGAGTACTAGAAGTTAGTAAAAAAACATTGATTAAAGAGTCAATTCATTTAGCAATCAAAACCAATTATTCAAATAGAAAATATTAATTAATGTTAGCTGCTCAAAAATTTAGCAAAATCCAATGATTTTCACATCATATAATAATAGAATATTTGAATTTCATACAGAAAGCTCACTTTCAACTTCTGGCATGAAAATTAATATTTTTAGGGAAATGGTTGATAGCCTTTGTCTATGATCTGGGGTTCGAATCCAGGTGTGTCTTGAAGATTTTTATCAGAAAGTCAAGGTTTTTTAAGATTAAGAATGTTTTCTAGATATCTATAAAGCCATCAAATTATTGGTCAATAAATGGGTATCTATTGTTCTAGGATAACAGGTAAAGTTCTTATATTAACGTAGATTCACCACCAGTCATTATTTTGTCTTCGACAAGAACAAACCCTTTTTTTTTTAAAGAAGTAGGTCCAACTATATTGGCTGGGCTACTATCAAAGGTTTATTCACAGATGTGATCCTGCTACTATACTTATTTTTCATAATTTTTAAGTTATACTCAGTTTACAAGTTTATAACCTTCTAATTACTGATTTCTACTTTAAAAGCAACAGTATATAAAGTGAAACAAATTGAGACAAATTTATTTCGTTATACTAAAACATTATTTAATAGATAGAAAATGTTTAAAAGTATTGGATTCATCCACTAGCACTTATAAAATATACTATTTACAATATATTCGATTAAATCTTTTTCAATGCAGCAAAGTAAGAAACAATATTGCTAACATTATAAAACTTGTTTTAAAAAACTGATATCAAATTGTGATTATTTACCATCAACACTGGTAGATGACTTCTAAGCAATGATAATGTATTTTTAGTTATTTATAATAATATTATTACAGACCTCTTAGAAAACCCACTTTCTTAATGTACTTACCACAATACTTTATGAATTTGCTGATGGTTTTGACTGCCTGGCAGTCTTCTTCAGATATGCTGGAATAACTCTCAAAAACGAGACTGATTTGCATTCAAAACAGTCAGTAAGTAAATAAATGCATTTAATTAACTATATTAGGAGAATAGGAGAAATACATTTTAAAAAAGGATTTAATACAAATGACTGATATCTCTTTTATGAATATAAACTACAATGAAACAATAATTGAAAGATTAATTCCTATAGAAGTCAGTCAGAAATGACAGGCTGACTTCAATCTAGAAATTTTCACTTGAATCTATCCCTCTACTAACCAAACTATCTATGAATATCAGGAAATCACATAAATTAATGTTCACAACAATATTTTCTAAGATTTAATTGGAATGCAGCAAATGACCATATGAGATTTGAGAGCAAAAAACCCACAAGGCATTAATGATTCAATTTCTAATTAATTTGCTACAAACTAATATGAATCTATGGAGTGGCTAGTTGAGAGTAAGTGTCATAGACACAAAGCAAAGATACAATTGAATAGACTAATGGTAGTGCATCTACCCTTTATGCTTTGGGTTTAAATATATGCCAGATAAACTGAGAATTTTTTCACATCCTAATCAAATTCATTCATAATTTTTTTTATCCAGATAGCCAATAAAAATCCTAGCTAACTATCTATTACTGGTTGACAAATAGGTATGTGGCCATTTAAAAAATACCCAAATCCTCATTGACCATCATTGGGTAAGCTTGGTGAAAATTGCCTTACCTTTGTTCTTTATAAGATAATGATGTATAATAAGCTCTTGGCTTGCAGTAGTTATTTAGAGATCTTTTTACTTATATAATGGTGAGATATATTATGAACTATTTGAAATACAAGCCCTCTTCACATAACTGGAGCCTAATTGTAATATAGGGGATTTGAACTCAGACTTTCAAGCATACTTTAAATATCCACACTACCTCATACTATGGATACCCTTGACCACACACATGTAGAAAAAAAATCACCAATATACATATTTTGTTCTAAAGCAGCACTCATCAGTTAGTCCAGATTATCATGAGGGGTCAGAGTGACTTGAGGTCAATATGGGCATGGCTATATTGGCATCAGCATGGGATTTGGGCTTTGCATCATCAGATTTTCAATGGTATGAATGGCTGAAAACTTAGAGGTTGGAGTAGATTGAAGCCTGTCCATTAAAATATGAAGATTTGCTATCTTAATATAAAACTGAGCACTGATTATATATATATATATATATATATGGGAGATAATAATCTGGACCAAGTGATGAGTGTTGGTTTAGCACGAAATAGGGATATTGATGATTATTTATCTTTTGTACATGTGTGTGGTCCATGTGTATCAGTAATATGAGATAGTGTGGATAGTAAGTATGCTTGAAAGTCTGAGTTCAAATCCCCTGTATTTAAATTTGGAACATGAAAGTTGAAGTGTTTATAATAATGCTTTCCATAATGCAATACTTTCTCATTTACAAATTCTATTAAGAGAGATATATATCATATCCTTATTGGACGTGATCTCAGATTAAAACACTGAATTACTTTTATTTTAATTTGAAGCATGAAAAATTGAAAATGATTATATTACTATTTCCCCTGCTGCCACATATTCTCATTTGTAATCTGTTATTAATCACTACCGCAAGTTGGAATTTCATTCTCTTTGTTGAAAAATATTGATTTCTCATGATAGTGCTTTTCTTTTAAAACTAACAGGTAAGATATGAAAAATTAAACCTAATATTTTCATCGTGCAAACAAAAAAGCAATATTAACACATTTTTAATTAATAAATTTTCAAACAACTAAATAATTAAAAATCTTATGTTACAAATATTAAAATGTTTTCAGTTTAATGAATATTTTAATTAAAGGCAAACATTTTTTTAAAAGTGAAATAAAACAAGCTAAATTAGAAAAAAAAAATGATTTTGATCATTTACAAATTTATGTTATTGAACATATAACCGAACTATATAGCTGATGAATAAATTGGACAGACGTCACTGTCACTGTGCATATAGGCCAGCAACACCTGAAGAAGAGTGGAGAATAATACTATTCGAAACGTTGTGTAATTACTAACCTGTATTGTCTATTTGTGTGTTATTACTAACAAGTTGTTTGTATTTGAAAAGTTTAAATAAAGTTTAAAATTTTCTATACATTCAATATTCACTCATAAATGATGGAAATAGTCCAACATATTACATTTTGTCACATCTTACTATCTTGTAAAACCTTCAGCTCTTTTTCAGATTTTTGACAAAATAAAATAATACACTATGCACTTCATTTTACACTTTTAATAATATGTTTTATTACAATCCTTCTAATAGTTTCGACTATTTAAAAGTCTTCTTCAGACATGTAAAATATAATTGTATTTTACTATTATTATTTTGTGATTATTTGCAGCAAACTCACAATAATCTTATTTAGATGGTTTATATACATACTTATTTTTTATTTATTTTATTTTCTTTTCAACCTATTTAATAAATACATACATATATGACATTCACATTGTAACAAAACACAACCCTATCAAACTGATAATTTTTATATTTTTTCAAAGAAAAAGGAGTGATTTTACTGAAACATAAGAGTTATCCACAAACATATATTAAATCAAGTATCATATACTAAGGCATAATAATGTCCAATTAATGACTGATTAATTAAATATTTTTAGTATATAGTTCACACTTTCCAATCATTAGTTATTAACAATACAGATGCATAAACAACTTTCAGTTAATTTATAAATCTACATGCATTTTATAATTGTATACATTAAAATAATATTATTGATTTTATTACTTATAATGGGTTTCAAAAGATTGTGTAGAAGTCCCTGGTTACAAAAGAATGGCTCAAATTTTAATAAACTTTTCTCTTTTAAAATAAAATAGAAAAATCATGTTACAATTGTTACACTAATGTAACAAAATTTTTAATAAAGTAAATACAGTCTGCTTTGATAAAGAAAAAAAAAGAAAATGTTAAGAAAAGATTATTTTGAAATGAATATATATTTTACATAATAACTTCAGGACATTTTTTTTTAAACCTGCTGAGTCATACCACTTTATTAGTAATTCTAGTAATAATTGAAGTTAAAAAATTCAAAACAAAGCAAAACTCTCCATACAGTAGTGCCATCTTGTGCCAAAACCTGCTGAGTCATACCACTTTATTAGTAATTCTAGTAATAATTGAAGGTAAAAAATTCAAAACAAAGCAAAACTCTCCATACAGTAGTGCCATCTTGTACCAACAAGAGTAATCAATGGATGCCAGAAGGCTTGTGCATAAAATCACTATCTAGTGACTACTCATCCAATATCCCCAGACTAGTTTCTGGCTTGGGCCTTCATCAGTGAGGAGCCTTGGATCTGAGAGCACTGCACCTAGATCTTAGGATCTAATGCAACCCTCTAGCGGCCACCTTTTAACTCTACTTAACTACAAAACTATGAGAATTAAATTGAAAACACACTAATATTTTCAATCCAAGCTCAATAGCTTATATAGTCATATGGGTCTGAACTCAATTCAGCACCCATACATTTTGGTGACTTTGGCTCTTTAACAACCATAGTCACCACTATCCTATTAGGCAGGATTAGATAGGGATTTATGCACAAGCCTTCTGGCATCCATTGATTGCTCTTGTTGGCACAAGATGGCACTACTGTATGGAGAGTTTTGCTTTGTTTTGAATTGTTTAATAACAATTATGTGCTAGTATGAGATAGTAATCATGTGATGTTTAGTGGTTTAACACCAATCCTACCTAATAGGATAGTGGTGACTATGGTTGTTAAAGGGCCAAAGTCACCAAAATGTATGGGTGCTGAATTGAGTTCAGATTCATATGACTATATAAGCTATTGAGCTTGGATTGAAAATATTAGTGTGTTTTCAATTTAATTTTCATAGTTTTGTAATTAAATAGAGTTAAAAGGTGGCTGCTAGAGGGTTGCATTAGATCCTAAGATCTAGGTGCAGTGCTCTCAGATCCAAGGCTCCTCACTGATGAGGGCCCAAGCCAGAAACTAGTCTGGGATATTGGATGAATAGGCACTAGATAGGAATTTTATGCACAAGCCTTCTGGAATCCATTGATTGCTCTTGTTGGCACAAGATGGCACTACTGTATGGAGAGTTTTGCTTTGTTTTGAATTATTTAATAACAATTATGTGCTAGTATGAGATAGTGATCATGTGATGTTTAGTGGTTTAACACCAATCCTGCCTAATGGGATAGTGGTGACTATGGTTGTTAAAGAGCCAAAGTCACCAAAATGTATGGGTGCTGAATTGAGTTCAGACCCATATGACTATATAAGCTATTGAGCTTGGATTGAAAATATTAGTGTTTTCAATTTAATTCTCATAGTTTTGTAGTTAAGTAGAGTTAAAAGGTGGCTGCTAGAGGGTTACATTAGATCCTAAGATCTAGGTTCAGTGCTTTCAGATCCAAGGCTCCTCACTGATGAAGACCACAAGCTAGAAACTAGTCTGGGGATATTGGATGAGTAGGCACTAGATAGGGATTTTATGCACAAGCCTTCTGGCATCCATTGATTGCTCTTGTTGGCACAAGATGGCACTACTGTATGGAGAATTTTGCTTTGTTTTGAATTGTTTAATAACAATTATGTGCTAGTATGAGATAGTTATTATGTGATGTTTGGTGGTTTAATAATTGAAGTTGCAAGACATTTTTATTAGAAAATGTGGAGATGTACCTCTTAAAAACTGTGGTTGTTCTACAGCTTTAAAACCCAATATTAATGTTAATGTAAGTGCTCTATTATTTTTATAATGACACATTTCCCATAATGCTCTTTTTCATGTTTTATTTGGGAAAAAATCTGAAAAGGTCGATATATTTATGAACAGTTGGCTTACATCTAAGAGATTCCACTATTGTATTCTGCAAAAGAAATATCTTCTGATCATTTATTTCTTTCTGGTCTTATTTTCATGATTTTGGGATAAAACAAAATATAAATTTTTGCTTGTTTATAAAATATTTTTGATTATTTTTACATATTAATTGGTTGATTATTATTTAAAAATAAAATATAAATACACATATAATCTTGCAATTTATTCATATCATAACACTGCATTATTGAGTATCAGATATCTATGTCCAGACCTAATACACTGTTCATTAAATATATTACTGACTTTGAACCTGAGCCTGGACTTCATATATACAGTTTGAACATAGATTCCCTGACTCAAAATATTGGTAGCTAACAGTACAACAACCCCTTCAATTACATACTCATGTTTAATGACATATATGATCAGGCCACCCTTGGTCAAGCCTATAACTGACTTACTGGCCCAATCATTGATTATGAATAGCATACAGAGGAACATTACCAGCTTATAGCCTATTTCTGATAATGTTAACTTCACACAGTAATATAAACACACCCTATCTAAGTGTGCTAGAATATTTATTCATTCTGATGTGTCATTATTAATGACCAGAATGACATCACTAGCAATTAGGTTTAAAGCTATACCCTTTGAAAGAATCATGTTAGCTCCAGATCATAGCTTTTGGGATTTTTAAACTCAGTGGTAATGTTGCCTTACTCGATTAACTTGGTGAAATGCGTAAATGCAAAGTGAACAAAAGCAGAACAGTTACAAGAATAATAATCACAGTTTATTCCAATATCAATGTGTGAATGGTATTTACATCCTCTCAAACAATTAGTATTACAATAATCATACGAAAAGCCGAAAATCAAATATATAATGCAAAAACATCTAATTATAAAGTAAATACCTATATAACATATAGACGTAAATTAATATAGTTGACAATTAACAATTTAGAGAGGAAAAAAATCATTTATAAATATAGTGAAAACTAAATAGTTTATTTTATTTTAGTTCTTGTAGTTAGTTATTTGATTTTGGTCCTTTGTCAAAACAGAAATGTAGTTATTCATATAAGACAATTAACATTTTATTCATTTATAATGACTTATTTTGTTTCCTTTCACAGAGTTTTGATACATATTTCTCATTTCTTGACAGTTTAAAATGAGTTCTTCATTTTAATATTTATCCCTATGCAGATTATACTCACTCACATTTATCCATGTGGTTTTTTTCTCTTTTTTAAAAAAGAAATGTGAATTCAACAAAATTTAATGAACTGGAGATGGAATTTCCAATGATCAATCTGTGGTTAGCTAGTCATTCTCTTCCAATCATTTTTTCTTCCTAGGTAGGACATTTGTAACTATTTACATATGATAGAGCTATAACAAGAGTAATTAAGTTCCTTTTCCCATGCTAAGTCATTCACCTAGACATTTCACCTTTTTCCATGGATGCCTGTACAGTTGAAAGACAAACTGCTTAAGTTTCTGAAAAAAGCCATGGGTTTAATATTCATTGTATGTCTGTACAAAATCATCACATCATTAATTTCAAAGTCATACTACTTTATTTTTCAATTTCTAGTGCGTATATGCGAGTCCATGCTCGTATTCTCTCAAAACTGTAGATTGGACTGACAGGACTTTAGACTGGATGCTGAGCTTGTACGAGCCTTTTTATAAGTAACAGACTTAATTACTTTCATTCAACATTCCCTTTACAACTATTATCAAAGTCTGTTTTTTAATAAACCCATAGAAAAAAAAATTCTGATGATTCATCAGGATTGAAAATAAAAACAGAGAAAATAAAATAACATTTTAAATTCATTTACTACTACGAATTTACTCATTTTGAAATACAACACTTTTAAACTCTCAAAAATTAGATAAAAACTTCTATCACAGATAACCTTTAATGAAACTTTTCCCCTTTTCCAAAACTAATTTTTATAATTAATTAACAGAATCTTTTTTTCTTTTATTTTTGTATAGAATATTTGTTTGAGAGATAGTATAAATGAACCTGAGAGATAGTATAAATGAACCTATATGTAATGATATTTTAGAATTAACTCATTTAATCCTTTACCTACTGAAAGTTTTAATAATTAACATGTTGTTAATTATTAATTTTTGTATTTAATATTCACCTTTAATATGCAATGTGGATCCACATAGCTACAATATACTTCTATTTTTAAAAATAAAAGTTAATACACTTGACTGTAATATACTGAAAAAAGAGATAGCATATACTATGTCATTACTGATTACAATTGACAAAGTATTAAAATTTTTGCAAATATTGTCATTATTATAAAAAAATATATCAGATTTTAAAGCAGAACTTGATAGATCTATCATATATCTGCCTTTGTTCACATTAAAAAATACTTAAAATAAAAAAAAAATTTTGTCTATTTTCTGAGAGTGTTTATACTAACTTGGTTGATGACATGGACAATATATTATTTGATTTATAAATCAGCTTTTAAATATTTAAAAATGTCAAATGTGATTTTTTAAAGAATATTATTTGTTTATAAAATTAAATCAAAATGACATCAAGTGCAATCTTTTGAGTTGTAGTATAAAATAAAGATACTACATATTAGTAATGGTTGAGCATTTTCAAAAACTCTCACCAGTTGGAACAAAAGAAAATGTCAAATTGTTAAAACATTAAATGATTAGCCTAGGGAATGAATTTTCTTTAAAAGAAAGAAATCAATTATTATTGTTTTAGAAATGATAAACCTGAAAAAATTCAATTTAAATAAAATAATTTTCTTCAATAGTCTTTTTTTTTTACTATGTTTCTTGTTCTTTCCACAAGAAAATGCCTGCTGTCAACAATTTTGACATTGTATTCATTTTCATTTTCCTAACCATTTTTTACACATTTTATCAAATTTTTTTCATAAAATATTTTTGAAATATAAATTATTCAGAATAATAATTTAGATTTTGTTATGAAATATTCACTTTTAATTAATTAAGTAAATTAATATTAATGAAATTTTACTCTATAAATATAATATTACCATTGGCTCATTTGTTAAGGAGTTTTCTTGGAAAAATTATGGTTATGAGTTTGATTCTAAATGGGATGAGTTTTTTTTTTTAATTGTTAAAAATTCAAAAATGTGGACATCCTGACAGACAGGGAAAAAAGCATTTAATAATAAAATGAATAAAGGGAAACATTAATGATATTATGTTTTTATATTTTTCTTATAAAAGAAGAGAAGAATGTATGCTAGAACTAAATATCTCTCCAAGTTTAATCTACCTTTTTTAATCTCTAGCCTCATTTCTCTCCCTAGCACACTCCATTATTTCATCCACCTATCTTCTCTTTCTAGGGTTTTTTTTACAATCTTTTGAAATCCAGTTTAAGATTTTTCAACCATCCATTTTTTATCATATCTTCTAGCAATATGTCAAGCCCAATTCCACTTTGGTTTCTTAATTCTTTCAATGATGGAACACCTGTTTGTTCTCTTAACCATGTAATTCAATTTCACTTTCAATTTCCTCTTGTTACTACTATATTACATCTCTCCACACTTCATTAAGTGCTCTAACATCTCTATATTGCTTTTCTGTTAAGTTTCTATATATGTCTCAGATTCATAAGTAAGAATTGATAAAACATATTTATTAAAAAATCTTCCTTATCAAATACATTTCTACCAAAGACACTCCAAAGTTTAATTCTATGATTAATTTCATCTATTGTGTTTTTATCTGCAGTAACAATCTGAACAAGGAACTTGTAGTTGTTAATTTCTTCTAACTCATACTTATCAATTTTTATATTTTTTTCTTTTGAGAAAATCCAGTGAACATTACTTTAGTCTCTTTAATATTTACATTTAGTCCTACTTTCTTGCTTTCATTTGATAACTCTTGCAACATTTCCTGAAGCTCCGAAGCATTATTTTCAAAAAACAATTACACTATCTTCAAAATCTAGATGACAAATAATCTTCACTTATTTTTATTCATACATCTTCCCATTTTAATACACAAAATACTTCTTTCAGAACTGCTGTAAAAGGTTTTGGATATATGGAGTCATCCTATCTTACACCCTTCTCAATATTAATCATCGTAGTATCATTATGTAGTCTAATTGTTGTTGTATTTTAATAAATAGTTTTCAGAATATGACAATATCTTGGTTCTATACCTTGATGATCCAATGCTTTAATCACTGAAGAAATGCTTATAGAATCAAATGCCTTTTCATAATCTACAAATCCAAAGCATATTGGTAACTAATATTCATTGATTCCTTCTATTCTTTTCTCAGTACTTGGCTGTGATCCACTGTATTAAAAACACTTAAATTCAGCTTGTTCTTTTGGTTGCTTAAAATCTAAAGTTCACTGAAGATGATCATATGATCACCATTTCTTATGCTTACACAAGCTGTTTACACACAGGCTAAACTCCCCATACAGTAGCACCACTAGTACAAGCCAGAGTAATCAATTGAGGCAAGAAAGTTTGTGAATTAAACCCCTATCTAGTGCATACTCATCCAATATTCCCAGGATAGTTTCTAGCTTGTGGATTTCATCAGTGAGAAGCCTTGGATCTGAGAGCACTGCACCTAGATCTTAGGATCTAATGCAACCCTCCAGAAGCCACCTTTCACCTTATTATCTAATTATAAAGCTTTGAGTCCAAAGTGAAAACAATAATATTTTCAATTCAAACTCATTAGATTCTATAGTTATATAGATCTGAACTTAGTTCAGCATCCACACTTTTTGGTGTCTTTGGTTCTTTAATAACCATAGTGACCATAATTCTATTGGGGAGAATTTAGCCTCTGTGTAAACAGTTTGTGTAAGTATAAGAAATGGTGATCATGTGATGTTTAATAGTTTAAAACCAATCCTTCCCAATAGGATTATGGTGACTGTGGTTATTAAAAAACCAAGGACACCAAAAAGTATGGATGCTAAACTGAGTTCAGATTTATAAAATTATATCAGCTGATGAGCTTGAATTGGAAAACATTAATGTGTTTTCATTTTGGATTCAAAGCTTTACAATTAGCTAATAAGGTAAAAGGTGGCTTCTGGAGGGTTGCATTAGATCCTAAGATCTAGGTACAGTGCTTTCAGATCCAAGGCTCCTCACTGATAAAAGTCACAAGCTAGAAACTAGTCTGGGAATATTGGTGGAGTAGGCACTAGATAGGGATTTAATGCACAAACCTTGCATCCATTAATTACTCTGGCTTGCACTGGTGGTGCTACTGTATGGAGAGCTTAGCCATTATAGATGAGTTGTAATTGTCATGGTAAAAATTTTGTGTAGAACGGACAAAAGACTGATAGGTCTGTAATTTCTAATGTCTTCTTGCTAACTCTTTTAAATATTAATACTGCATTATTCCAATTGTCTGCTACATCTTTATCATTTACACCTGTGGTATATAACTTTTCCAAAATTTGATCTATTTCTTCACCTGTTTCTTTTAACATATTGATTATAATTCCATCACTATTTGGAGCTTTTCTCTTCTTCATAGATATTAGAATATACATACGAGTAAATGGGCCTTTTAATATTAAATGTTTTATTTTCTCCTCATGTATATGAGATTTTAATACTAACTAAATTATTATCTTCTCAAATTAATAACTCACATGGGTGAATAAGCTGTGTTTATTTATTTATTTATTTGCATCAAACAGGGAATGAAACAATTTCTACCAGATTATGATTATTATTGACACTAGTTTTTTTAGTTTCAAATATATATTGTGATTATGTAAGTTCTATTCCTGAAAATGGTCACTATGGAATTTTTTTTTAACATTTGTATATCCTTAACTTTCACCACTTATGTATTAGTTGTTTATTAAAAGAATTTGTGATTAAAAGAGTTTTAAACCTACTCTCTTATTTCAAGGTATGTTTGTACTGCAAAAAGTACTGCTCTGAATTTTCATGATCCTAGGAAATACAAATAAATAAATTTACATCCAAATTATATCATATGTCATGACATGAGCTGATAGAGTTTATTGATTGGGTAAATTAAAAATCATATTAATAAAACTATTACTAAAAGTACAAGAGGAATTGCATAATTTATTATTTTATCTTACGATCTTCTGAGCCATTAGTTTCGTTAAATGACTTTAATTGAATCATATTATGAGATGATCCATTTCATTTAATACTATATAACCCTTGGAAATAATGATTTAAAAATGATTCTATACTTTATTTCCTGAGAGGTTAAGTGACGTTTAAGCACCATTATCTTCAAAAAATTAACTTCTAAAACTTATAGTAAGGGAAAAAATGGCTGAAAACACACCATGCATTCTCTTTCATTTATAGAATGATTAATTTTTTCAATGTTAAATATCCAATTTATGTCGTTGTTACAATATTAACAAACTTTCTTGAAATTATGATTGTGTTTCTCAAACTGCTAACCATCATGTTTATATTCATACTTCAATAAACAATTATTTCCTAGAAAGTATATATTCATACTTCAATAAACAATTATTTCCTAGAAAGTATAACTTTTCATTATTCAAGCAATCACCTTCTAACACAGTTGTAGTTGTTATCTATCTTGAACTAGAAGTGATTTAATAAGATTTACTAAAACTTTTGGCAATTGACTTTCTGACAAATTGTTTAGTATATAAAAAGTAATGTAAATATTAATAATTTTAATTGCACGTAAATGATTTTTATTGCTTATTAAATACGTAATGTTTAGTAATATAAATACTTCATGGGACATGACTAGGAATTGTTCCATGAAGTACTTATAAAACCATAATGTATAAATTAGAATTCATTAAAGATTTAATTTGTATGGTAAATATTAAAATTACAACGTTTGATAAAATTAAAAACTTAGCTAAAAAAAAATCATCCAAAGAAATTAAAAACTGAACAATGTTAAAGAATAGTATTAATACTTAAATAAACAAACAAACAAAACAAAAAAAAGAATATTAAATATAGTAAGAAATAGATTCGAACGATTTTAATAAACCCATAAATAAACTACAATAATTCACAAATCAGATCCTCCAAATAATCATTTTAATAAACTTGCAACCCCCCCCCCCAATCTATTCAACAGATTTAAAACAAGACCACTTTTTAATTTGATGAAGAGATTAGCATTAATACGCAAATGTGGGCATTAGATGTATCTCTACTTAAATGATTCTTTAAAAATAGGAATTGTAAATTATGGTAGCAATATTTCTATTTCTAAACATATTTATTTTTATTCTTAGTCCATTTATGTGAATAAATGAATTTCTATATAATTTATCTACGTAACACATGGTTGGAGTGCAATTTAAAAGTTATAATTGACTATTTATTAGTCTGCTTTCAGAACAGATTATATTTATCTGTTTAACTAGATTTATTAAAACTTCTTTGAATTAATAATTTCACTCTCTGTAGTCAAGTTGCAATCTTTAATGTCTATATAAACTTCTTAGACCATAGGTAAAGATGGATTTCTACTTTTAGTGATTAAAGGGGGTTGCCTTGACAACAGATTATTGATTGCTATTGACATTGTTTAAATAGTGATTGCTTTCATGTATTTACATTGAATACTTATATAACCATGAACATTATTAGCTTTATTATCTAAGTAATACATGATTGAAATACAATTTGAAAGCTATAATTTTAATTTGAAAGTTATAAGTGACTATTTGTTAGTCTGCATTCAGAACGGTTATATTGATTTGTTTAATGAGGTTTATTTAAATTTCTCAATTAATAATTTCACTCTCCATAGTCAAGTTGCATTAGTGTCTATATAGACCTATTAGATCATAGCTAAAGGTAGATTTCCATCTTTATTGATTAAAAAGGTTGCCTTGACAACAGACTGAAATTGTTGATTGTTAATAAAATTGATACTGTTTAAGTATTGACTGCTTTCATGTACATATATATTATTTTCTACTTTTTAGTTTTATATATGTAATATTAAATTACCAAAATCAGTTTTTAATGAATCATTCACTTTTAAATTATAGTGCCATTAGATACTCCTAACATCAATATTATCTATAAAATTAAACATGTATTTTTTTTTGCTAAAATTGTCTGCATACTCTAAAAAAACACCTATTATTGGAAATACACAGGTATGCGAAGTTTTAATTAGATTGAATGAATAAAAACTGAGTTACAAGATTTGATCTAACAGACACAAAAAACAGTGAATTAAAAAAAAGCACATAACACTGAAATAAAACACCCAACAAGTGCTACAGTATTGTAAAATTATGATTGTTATTTTTTGGGTGTGGCCAGCTTATATTTATTTTTGTCACATAAAATAAAATTCTCAGATACTTAACTACAGACAATGTTTCTATAATAATCTTTCATAATAACTAGGAAATATTAAAAGTAGCTTCCATTTACCATTTCTAGTAAACAGCCAATTGGTGCAAAATTTTCAGATTTCTTTTCATGCTCTATCTTCAGCTATAAAAAAACTAAATGTCCATTGAATAAATAATATTACTTGGTTGAACTGGCTGTAGGTTAGCCATTTGAATAACTATGAGATTATTTGATAATTTTTCATTTATATGTAGTAAAATACTCCATATTTGAACTCATATTGTCAAAAAGAAGAATATTTCAATAGCTACTTCATTCACAACTTTTCATTTTTTCAGATATCAGCTAATAAACTAATATTAGTAACTCTAATTCATTAATACAAAGGATACTTTCTAAAATGATCTTTCCCTTGGTTCTTGATAGAAAATTGTAGTAATACTAATTGCGCATGAGGGTGAGTCAAAAATTATCTGCACTCCAATTAGAAAATTGTTGTTCGATACTCTGTTTTTTCTAAATGCTTTTGCTACAAGTTTGATGTCCTACCAGTCACTACTTATATCAATTCATATGTGACAAGAGTGTGAGAAACAATGCTACACTAGTTGCGAATTGCACCAAAAAGAGAGCTTTATGCATTGCATGACAATACATGTCCACATGCCAATGTCTACACTATAAATACCCTCCCAAAATTTTGTTTTAATGTGTTGTAGCATGATCTTGCTCCATAAAAGTATCACCCATTTATTCCCCTGAAAGAAGATTCATATTTCACAAAAAGGGAAAATAATTGTGTATTCATGGCTTCCAGCTTAGTCTAAAACATTTTTAGATTAGAGAATGTGAAAGCTTATTGATAGATGGACAAAATGTATTGAAAGCAAGGAGATTAGGTCAAAAAATGATCTATTTACTTTTTCTGAAAGTTGATTAAAATAAAATCGAAAGTAAAAATGTGGATATTTTTTTTCTCACCCTCATATAAATTGCTAATATCTCATCTATTGCTTATTAATAATTGATGATAATAATAATAAATTTTTAAGATGAGGGTCATCATTTTTGATGATCCCTTTGTTACCATAAATATTATATTCAAAATTACTTTAAAGAATTTTTTTTTCAACTACATTCAAAAATATGCAAACTTACCTTGTTGGATCATAAGTTTTTCTCATCTGGGTACCAGGGTAAATTCTGAAGACTCCGCTGTTGGTACCTACATATGTCCAGAGTATTCTATCTACATATGGGGACTCTCTTGATTTCCACTCTTGTTCAATCAAAGCAGTGATTTTGACATCTGGCCTGCAATACATCAAAAACCTTCTAAAGCAATACTAATTCAAAATAAGCTCTTATAAGGGGAGGTAAATGAATGTAACCAATTCAATAATATTTTGGATTTAATCATTATCCAAGCTATGATATGTTTGTAATCTGTCAAATTTAATAAACATAAAATGCATGCACATGCATATTAGTACCAAAATTTACATAAATTATTAGTATGGTTACTTGAAAAACGAAAATGACACTATCGCAAATAAAATGTTATCCTGAAAATTAAAACATTCAATTAAAAATTGTTAAACATACTTTAAAAGTATTAGTAGAAGATTGTAAAGTGTCCAAAATGTTTTCAATTTTGAGTTTCCAATAAGTTATTAAAAAGATTTTTGTTGGCTCTACCAATCTCAATCAAAGCATCAATACATATCAGCCATGGACCAACCTGTTTCAACCATGAACTATGTATATAAAGGATACATTTTTGTAGGTTCACTCATGTATAGTTAATCATATTATTGCACCAATATTTCAATTGGTAGCTCCTGTCATCATCATCTGCTTAAGGAATGTTATATAAAAAAAGAATTATAGAAGGGTTACAAGTAACAAGTGGAAACTAAATTAAAGGTTTATTCATTCAAGCTTCCCACATTTAAACAAGTTATTTATTTATTCGATCCAGTTGAAAAGTTGGCACAGTAATGCTGTTAATTATATATGGTGAACCCAGAAAATATATCTCTTACACCTGTTACCCATGAAAATCTTTATTTTAATACACACACCATATATGTAGATAAAGTATGCTTGCATAATGTCTTAAGTCAAGGTGAAATAGATATTCTACATTGGCTTTAGCAATCTGGTAAGTTCAAGGATCTTCTGAAAGGTTTACTAACAGTGGTTGATTGACTTGCCAAAATCAGAAATTGCATAAAATATTGGATACAATTATGAAATTGTCACCAAAGGTGATTGATTAATCCGAAGTTAGCAAATTTTTAGCAGTAAGGAATCAGATTGATTAAAACATGCCATTCAAGTGATAAAAGCAATATACTGTCTTGGTAGTTTTTTTACGAAAATGTTTATGGTAGAGCTCCAGTAAACATTTTCTTCAATTTTTCTATCCATTTTTCAATATTGTACATGTTAATTGCTATTTATTTTTTCATACTTTTAAAACTATAACTGATATGCAGTGAAGATAAATTTTTTTAAAATATCTGAAAGTTACACTTATATAGTCTTTCTCACAGGGAACTCAGACCTTCTTTATAATTTCAGGTAATTTAAATTTATGAATCAAGTCTCTTTACAGGAACAGAAAATGAATATATTTATTTGATTTTTAGGAAATGTTCTTTTGACGGGATTGAACAGCTAGTGATAAAAAAACCCTAGGATGAGCCAACCGTTCTTTGTTTCTTACTTTTGGAAAAAGCAAGTTAGGGTATTTGAAGTGAATTTTGTGCTATCTGTGTTATAATAAAGATGTGTGATAAGTATGTCATTAATAACTTTATGTCCTTAGCGGAGTATTCCCAATTAATGATATCAGAATACCACTTATTATACTATCATTAATACATCAAGATTTCAGTGGATGACAGTGGCAATTATTCCCGCGCTCGACGAGGCTCCTCGTCGACATCTGAAATCACTCTAACTCAGTTCATTTTCATACGAAAAAATTCGTTAAATACGTATTGAATTCGTTTTTAAAAGTTCTGTACGATGGTGACATCTTCCGATTTATTTCAGAAGTAAAAAATAGAAAAAAACGCATTTAAACCTAAACAAAGAAGGAACATTATTTGTGATTGGTTCTTAGCATGCTCTCAGCCGAAAAAGACATTCTGATTGGCTGGAAAGAACAAAGAAACTGCCTGATCAAAGAAAATAAAGAAAAACGCTGAGATTTTCATTTCGAATACGATTTAAATTATTATTAAATAATATTTATGGAAATTAAACATAATTTTCAGAGAGAATAATAAAAAAACAAAATTATTTTCGAAAAATATTGAAGATTTTAGTACAAATATTGAAGTTGTAATAAAAAGAAATATTTACTTTTCTATAACGTAAAAGTCGATCTTTTTGTTTACATTATAACTTTTATGTTGCCGATATTCAATATCTTAGAATAAATAAATAGCAATTTATTTTTGAAAGAACTTTCGTTGTCTTCACAACCTTAAAAATTAATTATATACTTTTTATAAACGTATCTGAGTTGAATTTAATATTATAGGCGAATATGTTTTAACAATAGGCTTTGTCTTCAGTTTGTGAGTTGGCCAATTAAAAGATTTGATTTTTATCTGATACAACCAATGATAAAATTAGCGGTTTAAGGGTTAAAGAAAAAAAAAAAATGGCCGAATGTTATAAACAACCATACAGATCCAAGTCCACTATATCCACGTAGTTCATTATTAGAGGACACTATCACACGGTTATCAGTCTCATTTAGGCGTGAATATATATGCAATGTGTGAAATAATTATTTTATAGTAAATGCTATAGCAATTGATACACCGTTTAACTTCCGCATTCAACGAAGTATAATAAAAAAGTAAATGAAATTCTATTAAATTCTCTTCAGTTCTATAAAAAAGATGTCATGAATAATTGTAAAATAATCTTTAAAATAAATGATTTTTTAGTTATCTAAGTTGTAAACAAACTTTTTAAACAAAACGATGAATATGTAAGTATAAGTAATCACAGTTACGAATATAAGATTAGACATAGGTATATAATAAGCCTGTGTTTCAGTTATTACATTGTAGAGATGTCTGCCCATCCTTGTATATGTATTAAATGGATTGTGTCCTGTACATATGGGGTTCAGATTGACCTTAGGTCAACATGGGTGTGACAAGAATCTCGGCCTCAGGGTGGCCTTCGAGCATTCCATCATCAGATTTTCAATTGGATGGACGGTTGAAGAGTTGGAGTGTGTAGTAGATTGGAGCCTGTCCATTAAAGTATGAAGATTGTCTATCTTAATATATATCTGAACACTTATAGTATATATGTGTGGGAGATGATAATCTGGACCAACTAATGATTGCTGGTTTAGAATGAAATACGTATATTGGTGATTATTTATCTTTTCAGCATATATGTGATTGGGTGTATCAGTGTTATTAGATAGAGTGGAGAGTAATGGGTCATCTGAAAGTCTGTGCTCATATACCCTATATTGAATATAAGATTATTATTTCATAGTGACTGTTGTTATGGCAACATATTTGCCTTCTAACAGTATGATGGTCTTCTATTAAATTCTCTTTGGTTCTAAAAGAAGATTGACATGAGCAACTTTAGTCAGAAAAGCAAGTTTGAATCATATTGTAAGATAATCTTTAAACCAAATGATTATTTAGTTATCAGTGTAGAAAATTTCTTCTCAGTATATATATTTAAATACATAGTTATTGTCTAAACAAAACTTAATGTAATTATAAGGGATTTGAACTGAGACTTCCAAACTCCTCACAGCTATCCACTCCATCTTATACAACTGATATGCATGACCACATACATATGAAAAAGATAAATGATCTCCAATATAAGTATTTCGTGCTGAACCAGTACCAGTTGGTCCAGGTCACCATCTCCATTTATTTTCTTCATGTGTATGTGGTCATGTGTGTATCAGTTGTATAAGACGGATTGTATAACTGTGGAAAGTTTCAAAGTCTGAGTTCAAGTCCCTTATAAATATATATATATATATAAATTTGCCTTTTAAAAAAAGATTGAAAGTCAACATGTTATCTGTTAAAAGAAGATAAAAGTGGTTAGTTTGTATTGTTAAATAATATTGATTTTGAAAGTAAAGTTTCTTTAGAATTGAATAATAGACGATATGCTATTTTAGATTTGGATCCTGGTAAAAAAATAAAATGTAAACTGATTAAGATTATAAAAATTAAGGAAAATAAAAAGATTTTTGATAGAGCTACTTATTTAAGTTATTATCCTAGTGATTATGTGGCTCCAAAGGTTTTCTTTAATTTGAAGTCTCATAAAGATAGTTTTCCTTTAAGTTGTTTTTTTGATTTTACAGTAGGAATTGTTGATAAGATATCAAAATTTTTAATAGGATTTTTTAAGGACTATATTAAATTAGGTCAATTTTGTGTTTCTTCTTTTGAGACTTTTAATAGAATAAATGTTTTTGTTTTAGATGATAATTGTGTTTTTGGTAGTTTAGACATTGAAAATATGTATCAATCAGTTGATAGATTAAAAAGTATTGGTGTTTTTCTTTCAATTTTAAAAAAAGTTTGAATGTTTTTCTGCAGATAAGATTATTTATGATTTGCTTTTGCTGTGAGTAGATTCAATGTATTTTATGTGTAATGATGTGTTTTATAAAATAAACTATGGTCGGTTTATTGGTTATATTATTTCTCCTTTAATGTGTTCTGTCTATATTGATTTTTTGGAATGTAGTGTTATTAATCAATTTTCTGTTTCTTTAAAATTATTTGTTACATATATTGATTGTTTGTTTGTTTGTTATTCAGAAAGAAAAATTAGAGGAATTTTTAGATGGATTGAATGCTTTTGATTCTAGTATTAATTTTACTATTAAGGGTGATAGTTTTGATTTTGTAAAAGTAAAATTTTTGGATTTAAGTGTTAAGAAGGTTGATAATATTTTATTTTGTAGTCATTTTATAAAACTTAAGAATTTGAGACATATGATTAGGCCAGATAGTTATCAGCCTTTTACGCATAAAAATATCTTTATTGAATTTTTGTTGTAGGAATAGAAGGCTTAATAACTTTAGTAATAATGCTGATATTCAAAGAGGTCAATTTGCTGCTGATTATGTAGAATTAGGTTATAATCATGAATTTATTAGAAATATTGTATTTAATAATAATATTTATAGTTATGACACTAATAGGAAAAAATTTATGGTTAGTAAGGATAAAGAGTTTATGTCTTTACCATTTAAGTCATCAATTTATAATTTGGTTTATCAGAATAGTCAGTCATTTGTTAGGAGAAATAAAAATGGCATGGAAGAAAGGTTCTGATTTGAATTCTTTACTGAATGGTTCAAAACAGTTGATTGATACTAAATCTATTTCTGATATTATTTATAAGATTCCTTGTAGTTGCAGTAAGATTTATATAGGTCAGAGTAAATTTAGCCTTAATGAAAAGATTAAAGTTCATATAAGTCAAGTTAAACATAAGTATCATTACTCAGCTTTATATATTCATGAATTGAATACAGGTCATAGAATACTGTTTGACAATGCAACATGTTATTTTTTATGAAAAGAATGAATTAAAGAGAAGAGTAAAGGAAACTTTAATGATAAAACTTCTTGAATCTGAGGCTATCAATCTTATGAAGACATCCTTTGATATAAAGGGAAGTTGGTTTTTGAAATGAATTATGGGAAGTTTTGTTTGTTTTGTATATATTTGTTGTTTCTTTATTTTGATTTTCACTTGAAAAGGTCTATGTGTTCAGTAGATGAAACCATGGTCGTGTGTAAGGATTTTGGTAAAATTTGGATTTTTATCTAGTATTGTATTATTTTATGGTTTTGTATTTTATGTATATATCAAGAATATTATGCATTTGTTAAAAAATAATATAAAGGTTTTAAAATAATAACTATAATTCTTATTAAAGAAAAACCATAAATAGAAATATATACTCAGATTCTCAGAATAGATAAGCCATTCATGTTAAGCCTATGTAACAAAATGCATTCACATTCAAATATAATAATAATTAATATATTCATAAAATATTAGTAAATGCTCATTATTCAATTGTTTACATTCTAATAATAATAATAATAATGATGATGATGATGATGGAAATAGTTAACCCAGCAGTTAAAGCTTAATCATAATCAATCTCAGCTGAATAAAAAATTATTCGATCCATTGACATATAGTTTTATATAGACTCCTGTAGAGGGAGTGAATTCAATAACTGTATTTCTTATATGGCCACCATGATTTACTGGTTACTGATATTTTATGTACAGTTTTCTGAAATGAACTATAGAGAACATGAAACTATTTTTGATATTAAAATAAATCAACAGTTTATATACAATCTATAAAAAAAATATTTCCAATGCATAGAAAAAAGATAATGCGGAATTAGAATATAGATTATAAGTATGAATTAACTACTTATTTTTTAATCTAGTGTTGTGCTGACCTCTTTCCTCATACCTCCCAAATATTTTTACTATATTTCACTTAAAAGATTTTATTGTTTTACCACTGACTTTAAATATATACATAAAATTACATAACAATTAAATGTATACAAAAACAGACCAGGTGGCCAAACTTCATTTAACCTCAACATACTCCTCTTAGCAAAAAGCAGAATTCTTTATACCTTTCAATATAAATGAAGCTAAATTTGCTAACGATGTTGATACCAGATATAAAAATGGCATAATCAATTACAAAATCATATTAATTAAATAGAGCATAAAGACAGTGACTTATTTTTAATAGCCTTTGATTAATTATCAAATCTAAAATCAAGTAATAAATATTAAATAATAATTTCACATTGCAATTAAATGTATATAATGTGATGTGATGTACTGTGGCTTCTCCTTAAATGAATCCAAAAATCTCAACAATTATGCCCAGAGAAACCTGTTAGCCACTATTTTCCATTCCTTACTCTAAGTTTTCCCATATTCTGCTCCATCCCATTTCCACAACATAATCTTTGTCAACTCTATGGCTTTTATATCTAAATCTCCCTTATCTTTTCCCAAACCCAGCATAAAAACCAATAATCCACTTTCTGTATAATCACTTTTTTAATATTTATTCTTCCATAACTTCATTATATGTACCCTTTCTGTTTTCAAGCATTTACATTCAATTAATAAATGCCTAATATTTTCTATTCCTTCCTTACATAAAAATAGAGATCTGATCAAATGCCATCTAGCTGTGAAATAATTAAACAAATCCATCACACTTTCTTTAATAAACTAATGAATAGAACAAGCTATTTATTCTTTACACTTTTTAATACAATAATTCCATGATCAGATGAAGTTTGATCATCTCTGCTTTAATTCTATATTTACTTGCCATGTGAAGTCATTTGCCTAATATTTGATTGTTAATACAAGGGTTGTAAAAAATAAGACATTATCTTTATCCTCTGTCTAATTAGATATGATATCATAATTGATGGTGCCATATATACACATGGTGGTAATATTAATTCCACTGTGAAATTTCAACACAATTGACAATTTTAGTTTGTTTGCATTAAAAAAACACGAAGAATAGATGGTCTGCTCTATTCTTTTGTTTGCTAATGTGGTTTTGCCTAATTATTTCAAAATGAGATAAGAGTTTGGCCATCCATAACAACCATTAATATATACTTCTAAAATATTTAATCAATGAGTGCATGTAGAAAGGCATTATTTACAAAATGAATATGGTGAGATCTGATACAACAAAAGTTTATAGAGGGAACAAATTTGGTCCTGATTTACTTTGTGCTCATGACCACTTTGAAATCTAAAAACCCACTGCTGACACATCCAACTGATAAATGACATAAATATTGAATAAAAGTACTTTAAATTCATATTTTAGAAATTATAAGCTAATAAAAATAATATGCTTTATTTTATTAGAGTTTTTTTTTTTTTAATTTACCTTCATAAAATATTTGAAATATGATGGCGCAAAGCACTGGAATATGCCGGGAGAGGAAGGATGGTTTGGCCAATCCAAAGGATCATCCAAAAGATGCAGAAGTTTGATCAAACCAACCTTATAATTTCCAAATACTAAAATATTATACTATATGCCCATATGAAATACAGCATATTATTTTTACTAGCTTATAATTTCTAAAATATGAATTTAAAGTACTTTAATATTTATCAGTTGAATGTGTCAGTGGTGGGTTTGACTGGTCTTTAGATTTCAAAATGGCTGTAAGCATAAAATAAATTGGCACCCACTTTTTCCTCATTAAATTTTGATTTACATCTTACCATTTTCTATCTCTAATGATAAAACTATTACACATATTTTTTTAAAAAAGTATTGTCCTAGATGAGCACACTGTAATAATTTTAGCCATAATCCACAAGATCAGAATTCAAAAGCTGTTTATTGATGTCAAAAAAAGAAATTCTTTGGATGTAAAATTATGATAACCCCATGGTGGATGTCTAATTACCTAACATAACATTACTAATTTTCTAGTAAAAAAATATTGCCAATATATTTTTAAAAATATTGTTCTATATGTGTATACTGTAATAATTTTAGAATGAGCCATAAAAGAATAATTTATTGATTTAAAAAGATATAATTTTGTGCAAAATTATAAGCAAAAATTTAAGTACTTTGGTATGGAATTGCTAAATAAACAAATGCTATTGGATGAAATAGCAGATGTTACAAATAGTGCCATTGGCTGATATAATAAGCACATGACTTTTCAAAATACATTAGCTTTGAATAAATCATTAGCTATTTCTATTATTATATTTTGTGAGCTTATTTTCCATTAATTTTTATTCTGCAATTTTTTCATCTTTACTAGGTTTTATTTTTTAAATTCTTTTTATACACATACAGGTATTAATTTTAAGCATAAGCCAGAAAAATAAAAAATAAAATCGATATTGAATTAGAAAAAGATCATTTTTAAAAGAGAAAACTGTAAATAGTTAGTGATTTAAGTTGTGAATACAATATGGCAGTACACAGACAGCGAAAAGAATTTCCAGATCAAGCAGTTTACATTTCAGCATCTTAGACCAAATGGAAACCAATTGAATGCAAATCCCAAATAGAAGCAATTGTTAGAGGGCTGTTCATGTGTAAGAATTAATTTTATGGTTCACCAGATTCAAATAAAGAACTGGATTGCATATTGTTGTATAAGAAAGGATGTTTAAGTTTATTTATTGTAATTTTATGCTTTTAAAAGATGAATTTTAGTTTTCAAGTTGGTAGCCAAGAGGTCAGCGCAGCTGTCTTGCAAGCAAGCAGTTGCTTGCAGACAGTTGTCGCGGGTTCGCTTCCCAGCAGATGCTTTGACATATGAAAAAAAAAATTTAGTTTTTATTAAAATTTAACTATACAGCAGTTAACTTTATATATGTTTTTTTACATTTATACTTTTGATTTTTCCTTCTTAAGAGATTGTTTTGGGTAAAAACTGTGGTTTACATTGTGATTCTGAAATGAATTGATCATAAATACATATATTTTTATAAAAGCTACAATGAAAAGATGATATAATGAATGAGCTTCTGAACAACTTAATTCATTGTACCAGACTTCACTCTGTATATATCTATATACTACAATGGGAGCAACTGCTTAGTAAATTCTCTCTAGGGTGAGAATCTTAGGATGACTATGTCACATGCTGTGCTCCTAAATGTAACAAGAGAAGTCATATGGACAACTTGTAGGATTATATAACATTATCGTAACTAACTTTTCAAGTGATTGGTCACACTTTGCTGTATCCACTTTAATGATAAGAGACCTAGATATCTCATATTAACAATGTACATCAACTCATATTCATATTCTAAAATCAATTTAAATAAATGCTGACCAATGTCCATGTGATCTATCATTAAACATGATATTCCTATGGTCTTTAGATTTAATAAAAATCAGAAGGTGGAATTTTATTATGAATGGTTTACCTAATGTAAATGATCAAGATAACAGAAGATATCCATCTGACTTCTATGTTATCGCTGATAAACAAATGGAGTACTTTGAACTATTCCAATTTCTTCACCACAAAGTCCTTTTAAAATATTACCCACATTTATAAACTTATCACCTAATCATAAAAGTACTGGGAAAAAATGGCAAAAAAGAATGTAATCTGTGAGAAAAAGGTTTTATTTGTATTGAGCCATGGTAAAAGCCATAGAACTGAGTCTCAATTTTTAATAAAAAGCTATCTTATAGATCTTGATTTGAATATTTCACATTTCTAATAGTTCTATCAGTTATCACTTCAGATTCTAGCTCAGAGAAATCACAACACTAAGAATGGTTTGGCACACACTAACTATTCTTAACTAATTAAAGCACTAAAACACCACACAACTATCATTTATTATATTTAAACAATCTGTTAAAACAGTAGCAATTCTTTCTATACAATAGTGCCATCTAGTGCAAGCCACAAGAATTAATGGATATTAGAAGATTTGTGCATGAAAATCCCTACTTAATGCCATAAGTTAAAACTAATCTGAGGATATTGAATGAGTAGGCATTAGATAGGGATTTCTATGCACAAATCTATCAACCATTAATTTCTATGAGTTGAATAGGTGGCACTATTGTATGGAGAGTTGCTGCCATTTTAACTAATTGAACAAGTGAAAAAAAAACATTTCTGTACAAGTGAATGAGAATAATATAACAATAATCTAGGTTAAGAAATCAAGAATAGATGTATCAAAGCAAATAACATAAATAATAAAGAACACAATTATGTTTATAAAGATGTTGGTCTTAATTAATTTCCATATCATCATCATCATCATCATCAACCATTATCAATCCAGTGCAGGATGAAGGTCTCTCCAAGTTCAATCCATCTTTTCTTATCTTTAGCTTCTCTTCTCCACATCACCCCTGCACATTTTCTTATTTCATCCATCCATCTCACATGTGGTCTCTTTCTGGGTCTTTTACAACCTCTTGGAATCCAGTTCAAAATTTCAATTGTCCATCTATTATCATCTCTTCTAGCAATATGTCCAGCCCAACTCCATTTCAGTCTTTTAATTTTTTCACTGAAGTAAGTAACACCTATTTGTTCTCTTACCCATATATTGCGTTTTCAATCTCTTCTTGTTACTCCCAACACGTATCTCTCCATACTTCTTTGAGTGGTCTGAAGTTTCTGTATTGCTCTTCTATTAAATGTCAAAATCTCAGATCCATAAGTAAGAACTGGCAAAACACATTTATTAAAAACCTTCCTTTTCAAACACATAGGCATATTTCCTTTTAGTATCAAGTTATTTCTACCAAAAGCACTCCAACCAAGTTTAATTCTATGATTAATTTCATCCATTATGTTTCAATCTGTATTAATAATCTGACCAAGGTATTTGTAACTGTTAACTTCTTCTAACTCACCATAAACAATCTTTATTTTCATATTTTGAGAAATCATCCACAGTTAAATGTGGAATTATTATCTATTACATTATAATCTTGACAATATCTGATAGATGTTCCAAATTCATGTGCGTTACACGTTTATCATCAGTATAAAAAATGTGGGTTTCCTCTTCCCATGTAACTTCATTATTTATTCCCACAAGAAGTAAAAAAATCTCTTTTACTATTTCATTACAGAAAAGAAATGGGAGGGGGGGGATATAACACAATCAGATAAGCTTAAAAATTGACAAATAATGAATCTTTCATAATGGGCCTTTAATTATATTTAAATGTTTAACGCCCATACAGTTACTTTACAAATAAGTTGTGCTTGAAGTTGTTGTGATCACACACTTTGGACGAACAGCCTTTTGTCTTTACTCTTAAAGTTCATTATTAGTTTCCACAATGTGATCATTTTTTTTCATGGGTGATTTAGAACACTGGCGTATTTTTACATTATCTTTAATCTTAATTATTTATTGAAGTTGCGATCTGATTCACGGTCTGATTCGCGGTCGTCACAATACTTATAATCGTGTGTGTGTGAATACTACTTTTAAATTGGTTGTTTTAGTATTATAGTACCTAAGTTTTACACCGAACTTATTTGGATAGTAAGGAAAAATCAGTAGCTATTTCAGGAAATATTACGATATTGATAACTAATAGACCATATACTCCGATACCAAAATAATATAACATATTCGTCTGTGAAGATCTTGCATTTCAATGTATATGCTTTTTTTTTTTCCATATGTCATAGCATCGGCCGGGACGCGAACCCACAACCGTCTGCAACCAACTACTTGCTTGCAAGGCGGCTGCGATGACCTCTCGGCTAACAACGCTTGACTAATGTATATGCTTGTGAAGAAATATGTGTAAGAAAAATATTATTTCAATAAAGAGATTGAGGAATTTTGTCACCGTGTAATAATCTCTAGTGAATACAACAAAAATGAAAATCTAAAAAGTAAAATAATTTAAACAATAATCAGATTTGCGGATTTATCAAATTTATTGAATGTTTTTTTTTTTTTAAAAAAAGAACCCCTTCCTTCACACGTTACATTATTGAAAAGATAATTATGTTTGTTTTTCCGTAATAAACACTTAATCAATAAACAGTTTTTTTGTAATTATCGCTAAAATGAGATTGTTTAAAAAAAATAAAAGAAAAAATAAAACACATTATTATTAGCAAGTCGGATTCTCACGGAGAATTTAATACTTCAATATAGATTAAATTCTATTACCCCCCCCTCCCCATACCATTAAAGAAAAAAACATTACAGTTAGATTTTATTTAAAAATTGATTGAATCACACCCTTAGGGGAATGTAAACAATTGTAAATAGTAATTATTTATTTTTAAAAAATCAAAAATTCGGACCTTTCATTCATTTCCCAAAGTTTTCTTATATATTATTTAGGATTAAAATACAAGTATTATTTAAGCTACTCCTTATATACGCTTAGGCTTTTAGCAGTCATTTTTGGAGATTTTTACTTCTCTCGGTTTTAATAGTAATGGCATACAACAGACATCAATACGCAGATTATCAGAGCGATCTATCTAAGTGAAGGCCAAATAATAGCCAGAAAACAACACTAAAAATGATAGTATTAGTCTCATGTTCTGACACCAGAGGGAATCCAGTATACATAGGGTGATGAATAATAGATGGCAATAGGCAATTAAAGAAAGAATGGAATAAACGAATTGTTCAATGAAAGAAATTAAAAATATTTGGAAGACTACAACACATGAATAAAAATAGATAAGTTAAAGATAGTAGTGAATTATGCTGAGAGATAACAAAAACATTGGGCAAGAAGATTTTAGTCATCATCATCATTTTCAAACATTATCGATCCACTGCAGGATAAAGATCTCTCTAAGTTGCATTCATTTTCTCCGATCTCCAGTCTCTATTCTCCACATCACCCAGCACACTTCCTTATTTCATCTATCCATCTCACATCTGGTCTTTTTCTAGGTCTTTCACAATCTCTTGGAATCCAGATTAAGATTTCAACTGTCCATCTATTATCATTTCTGCTAGCAATACATTCAGTCCACTTCAGTCTCTTAATTCTTTCAATGATATCAGTAACACCTATTTGTTCTCTCACCCATGTATTTCATTTTCAATCTCTTCTTGTTATTCCTAACATGCATCTTCCCATACTTTGTCGAGTGGTTTGAATTCTCCGCATTGCTCTTTTGTTAAGTGTCCAAATCTCAGATTCATAAGTAAGAACTAGTAAAACACAAAGGCATATTTCCTTTTAATATTAAGTTATTTCTACCAAAAACACTCAAAACAAGTTTAATTCTAAGATTAATTTCGTAAATTATGTTTCCGTCTGTAGTAATAATTTGATGAAGATATTTGTAATTGTTAACTTCTAACACATCATAATCAATCTTTATTTTCATTTTTTGAAAAAATGCATTGAACATTACAGTAGTCTTTTTAACATTTACTTTTAATCCTATATATAACTCTTGCAACATTTCTTGAAGTTCTAAAGCATTATTTACAAAAACTACTATATCATCTGCAAAATCTAGATGATTTAAATAATCTCCATTTACTTTTACTCCCTCAGCTTCCCATTTTAATCCACAAAATACTTCTTGCAGCACTACTAAAAAAGTTGTGAAGATATGGAGTCACCCTGTCTTAAACTTTCTCAATGTTAATCTTCCTAGTATCATTATGTAATCCAATTGTCGCTATTGCTTTTTTACAAATATTTTTCAGAATATGACAATACCTGATTCTATACTTTGATGATTCAATGCTTTAATCACTGAAGAAATGATTATAGAATCAAATGCCTTTTCATAATCTACAAATCCAAAGCATAATGGCAACTCATATTCATTGGTTTTTTTCTATAACTTTTCTCAGTACATGGATGTGATCCACTGTACTAAAACCACTTTTAAATCCAGCTTCTTTTTTGGTTGGTTAAAATTCAAAGTTTGCTATAGATGACATAATTATTTTGGTAAATTTTTTTTTTCTTTATCACTTTTTTAAAATATTACTATTAATACTGTAGTCTTCCAATCATCTGGTACGTCTTTATCATTTAGACATTTGATATTTAACTTTGCCCAAATTTTTTCTATTTCTTCATTTGCTTCTTTTAAGATGTCAATTGATTATAATTACATCATTTCCTGGAACTTTTCTCTTCTTCATAAATTTAACTGCATGTCTCACTTCATTTAAATCCTGGGCAATTCATAAGATATAGTAGTTGTAGGAGGTACTTTTCCTTGTTCTTTATTGCTATATAATTCTTGATAGAAATTTTCTACACATTTCATGATGTCATCTTTCTTTTTAATAATAGTTCCATCTTTTTTTTTTTCTTATTGCAGAAATAAGTTTCCTACCAATACCAAAATGTATTTTTACACTAGAGACTTTTATTCTCATCTATAACTTTCCTTGCTAGTTCACAATTATACTTTCTTATATCATAATCAACTCTTTTTCATACCACTTTACAAAATTTGAGGTATTCAACCTTCTTAATGCATCATTTTTATACAATTTTCACATTCATTCTTTTCTTCATAAATTGTTTTATCTCAGAAGAAATCTTATTGGTCAATTGCTACATTTTTTGTACCAGCTATTTTTGTTGTAGTTTTTACAAGTGTATCAGTTATCATCATATTGAATATAGTATGCAAAGTTAATAGAAAAAAAATCATATATATATATTGAACCTGATTGAAATCCGATTAAGTTTTTTTTATTTTCACTAAACCTAATTTTTGTTAAATCTTATTTAATGTTTAAATTTTTATTATTATTTAAAAAGAATACATGTATCAAAATACACAAGCGCTTATCTGTAAAACGCTTCATTTCAGTGTTTGTCGATTTATTTTAAAATAGTTTTCTTATACCGCTTGTTTTTACTTTAAATCAATTCATTAAAAACAAAAAAACATGCAACCTAGCTAATTACATTCCTGTGGCTTTTATGTTAATTATTGTAAACAATTCTAAAAGCGGAGATTTGATTTCTATGTAGTTGTTTTCATTTCAATAATCCCTGGGTAGAATTCTTAGATAGATTGAGCGGGAGAATAATATTTGCCCTGCCTAAGGCATAGAAATTGGACAACAAGGAAAGTGTTTTGCGGGAAATGGAGCAACGTATAAATAGCCCTGAAAATTTGGAGTGTAGAATTCATTATTCGTAACTAGACAAGCTGTTTCTCAAGTGAAAGTTTATATCAGTGCGAACATTTAAATTCTTAAAGGACATTAGCTGTTATTAAATCCTTTTGCTTATAACAAGATGTCAAATAATATACGTGTTATAACCACCCGAATGGCTTGCTAACTCAACAAAAGACGGATCCCTAACTTCCAAATTTGCTCCAGTAATGCCTTAAACATCTAGAAGAAGCCGGAACCTCTTTACATCTGCCTTGCCATGGTCAAAGAACCTGAAAATGAACTTAAGTAAAAGTGCGCACTCTATGTGAACTTTGTTTTACGGAAAGGTAATTATTTTCTTTTTTATTCTTCCCAGGGTAAATTAATTCTCATTAAATCTCCGCTCAATCTTATCATAAATGTGTATTCCTAAACAATATAGCCTCATATTTAATATTTGCTGTGTTTTCTAATATTTTGTAGTGTGTCTTGGAATTTTAGTTTTAAGATTCCAAATTGCTTTCAATTTTTGTTTATTGGAGAGTGACGAATGAGTTTTATATTTTTATGCCTCGCTTTTTATGAATGCTTTAGCAGTCGTGTACATTTTAAATGCTTACCTGCAATTATGTTAATATTCAATAATTAATTTTAAACTCTATGTTTACCCTATTGCAAAACCTCCAAAATCTTTTGGCTGGCGACTTTATTGACTAATTTTCCGCAGGTGGAGATTTCGTTTCTTATATCTCTAAAAGCGGAAATTAGAATTGTTTTTTCTTTGTAATTTTATAAGTCATTAGCAAGAAGAGAAAATTTATCCATTTTTAAATTACAGATGAGTGATACTTTCGTCTGCTAAAGTATTTAAAACTTTTAATATTTTCATACTCAGGTGCACTCTCCGATAGATTTATTTTGTATTTCTTACATGTGCTTTAAAGTTATCAGAGCGTGTACTCAGAATTTGTTTGTAATTAATTTTCTTTAAATGCTGGGGCAGACATAACTGTTTTTCTAATTATTTACTTGTCCCTTATGGAGACCTTTAATTATTAATTTTAAAGTAATTTTTGCCAATCGTTTGGCTGGGATTCACCAGTTTTAATTGTTTTACTCCATTTCAATCTTATTTTTCGGTTGTTCTTGAGGTGGATCAATCACCATTATTTTAAACATAATAATAGGTGCAGTTCATACTGACATAAGGACATTCGGGGTCTGACCATTTTTGGATCTCGAAAAGCTTGTCGGGACTGGTTTCTTTGATCTATTTCAAGGACGTATTGTTTAAATATCTGAAAGTGAGAACCAATGTTAAGGTGAATCCTCTGCTGAATAAAACTTACTTCCTCCCTTTATAATTCATTTATTAGAAGATTAGTCAGTCTGTCATAGTTTTGCCTTTCGTATTTCTGGTACACGCCTGAGCTAATCATATTTGTTAACTATTAAACTTTTCTTATAAGTTATTCTTCTCTGAATAAAATTTTATTAAATATGTTTAAACTTAATTTGGCTGACGTTTGTCTTTGTACTTTTTGTCTCAATTGTCTAAACAATTTAAGATCTCTTGTTTCTCCCTGACTCTAGTCGGCGCAAACCATCATCATCATCTATTCTGATCACAGTAAACAAATTTTCCAGATACGTAGTGATCTGGTGGCGCCCTCTGTATCAGAATGGATTGATAGACGAAATTAAAATCTTTCGTCCGGCACAATATATATATATAAGAGATAGTAGAGAATGTATTATAATATATATGAGGAGTGGCAAAAGAAGCTAGATAAGTTACAATATTGAAATAAATTAATTAAAGAGAAGAAAGATAATTATGGAAAATGTATATGATTAAAAAATAGTTTGCAATTATATAAGAATAAAATATAAAAGGATATATAATAATACTAAAGAAATCAAAAGTAAAACAATCAGTTGGATAGTTAATATAGTTTATGTGAAGATGGAAAAAAATAATATTAAAATTTATTTTTAGAATGTAAGATGTTAAGAGAACATCATGATTCATTTTATGAAGAGTAGCGAAAATTTAAAGGTAAGGAGAGAAAAGCATGTAGAAATTTTATGACATTTGGTTTAGATATTTACAACAAACATGGGGAATATGAGAATAGTATGGGAGAATTACCAACCATGGCCAGAAGAATGATTTGGTAATAAGAGAGGAAAAAAAATAAACCAGGACTCAAAGAATGATTGGTAATAAGTATTAACAAAGAGATACATTTATTATGGTATGTAACAGTTTGATAAGGAGAGAATGTTCAACTTGGCTAATATGGTTTCTAGGATGGTAGCTTATGCAAAGAAACTTTATGACTTCATTTAAAAAGATGCCATTTTATATTATATCATTGCACAGGAACATATTAATAGAGTATTTGATGAACAATGTGTTGGGAAATGGAGTAGAAAGCTAGATAATTTAATAAATAGAAAATGAAAAAAATGTTATTAAAATTAAAAATATATGTTAAAAAAGACATTAATATGCTATCAAAAAGGATATATATCAGCAAAAACAAGATCACCATTGAAGTTGAAGACATTTATAATAATACTAGATGAATATTAGTTAATGTAAGTGCAAGAAGTTAAAAAAAGAAAAAGAAACATACTTTAAAAATGGAAAAGAGACTACATTTCTCATATGATTTATGAAAATATGGAACAAAAAATGTTGAACATTAGAATGTAGCAATATAAGTAACAATTGAAAACAAATGATAAAAATATAAGATATATGCAATGAAAGCAAAGATTATGAAAAAAAAGACTATAAAAGAATGAGTGACAAAATATCAAAGACATTAGAAGCAAAATAGTAGAGATGACAAAGAGAATCACTGAGAAATGTGATTAAAAAAATAGAAGATATAAACTAAGAGAGTACTTATCATGAATAACTTTACACCAGATGAGATCATTTGAACAAATTTAGTTCCCAGTTTATGCTTAACACATTTGAGAATTTTTGATCAACTAATCATTAGATTTTCTTAAATAACTAATCATAATATAATAAATAATCAATTTCTTTGGTACTATGGGATTATTGTTGCCATGAAGTAATTGTCCTGCTATAATTATTCTAACATTATAGCACTTTAGTTTTCATAATAATTTTGCTGCCCATGTTTATGATAGCAGAATGCTGTACCTTCCTCCAGGAGGGTATAAGTGACAACAGAATAATGTAATTGTGATTATTATGAAAATCTAAAATGATAGAATAATTTGCAAAGTTAGAATAATTATGGTTGGACGATTATAATATGGCATCACTACTTTTTTAATATAACATTAAAAATTCATCCATTCATTAATCAAATATAGAATATTTTACCAATCCCATGATTCACTTTGATTTTAGAAGATCATGTGACACATTTCATTTTTATAGAAAACATATTTCTAAAAAAAGTATGAAAAAATGAAAAACAAAATGAAAAAATATATTAGAATGTAAAATTTTCAGTACCTAACAGATGGTTTATAGACAGTTCCTGGAGTCATACACAGCTGAGATATTAAAGGCTCTTCACCATTAATATATATGTGATTTTCAGAGAGGGATGGCTTTTCATTTTGCAGGTACTGGTTGGGGTCACAGAAACTTCTCGGAGCTAGTAGAACTGTAGAGTGTGCTTTACTTATTAAAATTCCTGAAATAAAATTACATATATTGTAAAATGTTATAAACTTTTATCACCACATTAGAAAAACAAAAAAAATGTAAGTAAAATAATTTATAGCATTGCCTTATAATTCAAATTTATTGTTGTGAAATTATCCTCAACCAATGGACTTACCCCTACTATAATATCATCAAGAATGTATTGAACTGATGATAAAACAGATCAATGAAATAATAGATTGGTCAAGCGTTGTTAGCTGAGAGTTCATCACAGCCGCCTTGCAAGCAAGTAGTTGGTTGCAGATGGTTGTGGGTTCACCTCCCGGCTGATGCTATGACATATGAAATAATAAATTGAAATAAATAGCCAATAGTAGGTCAGGGAATCCGATTGATTCCACCAAGGATGGGGATCTTGCTATATGTTGAGGTCTATTTGAGAGAGAAAAACATATGAGATAATTATCAGATGTTCAGACATCAAACAACTGTCAGATGGTGAACATAATCACATATAGTATTCATAAGAATGAGGTCAGTGATTCATATTATTTCTAGTAAGGATAGGTATCTTGCTAAATATTGGAGTCCATTTGTGAGGGAAAACAGGTGAGATAACTTTCAGATATTCAGACATCTGTCAGATGTTTAAGATCACATATGTTGTCCATAATATTGTAGAATACAGTGAGGATTTTCCCGCATGAAGCAGGAAACTTCTAATTACAGTCATTACTGCATATGCACATGAGCCACACAGTCAGCTGGAAGTATTAGGGCTCAAAAAGGAAATCACAGCATTAGTTGTACAGCTAAAAGCTAGATTAGTATAGTTCACTACCTATAATAGAGGCGAACCATTGAAACGAAATGTTTGTATATTTTCGTATTATAAATGTATATAATAAATATCTTTAATTTATTTACAAAGTTGTGTGTTATCCTTAAGTGATCAGGATTATTACTCCAAGCTATATTACAGTATAGACGTATTTATAAATAACTTTTCAGTGTTCTAATCACAATATTTTCATCAATTTATATAATAAAAATTAAAACTTCTAATCTAGATTTTCTGGTAAATTGATATGGTTTTTTAGAACTTAACTGGAGTCCATATTGTGCTACTAGGTTTGCATTCGAGCCATCAGCCACCAGCCATAAATTACTGTCAAACTTTTGTGTAAGACTTTGTGCTTGGAAATGCTATTCACCCTTTCAAAAATAAAATAAATAGTCAAGCATTGGTGGTCGAGAGGTCAGCGACGGCTGCTTTACAAGCAGTTGTCCCGGGTTAGCGGGTTCACATCAGATTGATCCCCCCCCTCCATTCAATATATAATGCGCTACTTTAAAAATGATTGATTAACTAGTTAATTAATAAAAATTCAGTCAATGACAGATAAGGCATCATTTTTGATTGCAATCTATTTTGTTTTTCTCATGTTGAAACATACAATAAGAATCCATGACTGTATTAGATATTATAATTTCTTAATGCCCTGCATTAATTGGTGCTCCAGATGGGTCATTTCCAATGCTCAAGCATCTTATGAACTTATGAGCAAAAACTACTTGATTATTTTTGCCATGTGTGGTTTATTGCAATTATGGGGTGATTAACTCTGGAGTTCAAGATCCATGGATTCTGGTTCTATCTCTTCATCATTTCTGGTGCCCAAACTTCGCATGAACTCTGAGCAGTAAAGTATAAGACTATTTTTATTCAGCATGGCAGCTTAATGCAGTGGAATAATGGCAGAATCTGGAACCCAAAGTCTATAGATGATGATTCCTGCTATGTCATCTCTCATGCTCAAATTCTCAAGATCTCTTAAACATCTGACAACCTTTGCATTGTGTGATTAAGTGCATAGGAACGTCCCAGTTGAATTTCTCACAAACACTCGGACAGTAAAACATTCAACTATTGTTTTATTTTTTTAAACAAATTCTTAATATATTCAGTTAACAATGTTAGGCTCTACTTTGATACAGCATGGTAAAACTATTAATTTATGCATGTCAGAACTTTTGATTACATTTATTTATAATTGCTATTAAATCCCATATAAAGGGTAAAACAACCTTTAATAAAGTTTCTCATTGCAGGACAGAGGCCTCTCAAAACATCTTCCTATTGAAAAACAGTAAAAGAGAAGGCATCACTAACAAGGCTTAGGGTTTGAGCATTTCCCCACCATTTTCTCATCTAGTGAAAATTATCTAGATATCCATTTACCGACTAATACTGGATGATTAGCTCAATGAAAATGTAGAATAACATTGTGTAAAAGAATAGGAGAAATAATTAAAAATTGTATTTTTATAAAGTTATACCATATCTATTCACAACTTTGTAAATTACCATTGACCTCATTTTCAAACAATTCCCATTAAAACCAATATTGATTTCCCCAAAAGTTTACTCACGGAGTCACCTACTATGCTTATGATCTGTGTTCAAATCTGAAGTAAATTCAAAAAGTTTTTAAAAAAGGTCAAATTTTACTCAGACCAGATTCAAACCCCAGTTATAAGCACGGTAGTCATAAACATTGCCATTGTATCTGAGACGCTTAATAAATGCAATGAATAAAACTTTTGAGAAACTATTTTGTATATATTTTGTTTGATTGCAATGAATTTGCAAACATATCAATAACAATCCTATTATTTGGACAATTTTTACCTTAAGTATGATGATGATTTTTGAAAATATGACTTTGACTGATATCTATATTTTCTAAAGTGAGGAAATATTTTCAAAGATTATCTACTCACCACGAATAGAAAGAAGTAAATTTATATGGTTTGAAATAAATTGAAAACAAGATGAGTTAAAAGTTGATGATGATAACAATAATGACAATCATATATCTTCCTTACTTGGAAGTTCATAAGAAATTCAAACTCTGGAAGTGACAAGGTCGAGACAATGATACATGGACCCTAAACTCCAAAGTCTGTCATTCTACCACTACAGCAAAGCATTCTGGGATCTCAGAAAGACTATAGTAATTGAATGATTTATTATTCAGGAGATTATAATAAATTCAAGTCACAAAAGTGACAGAGCTGGGCTGCAATTCATGGATCTTGAGCTTCAGTGTCTGCCACTCTACCACTGCAGCGAAGCATGCTGGGAACTCATAAAGAATATAGTAATTAAGTGGTTTATTGTTCAGCAGTACATAAGAAATTCAAACAACAGAAGTAACAGCCTGGTTGCGATCCATGGGCCTTGAGCTTCAGGGTCTGTGAGTCTACCACTGATAAAAACTAAATTTATAAAAAGTAAGAAATACATTGTCATATTTGATGACATAACTAATGACCCAGTTAGGCAAATACTTTAAAATTTTTGTGCTGAATAGCCAAACTATGTTATTAAACAACACACACATTGATTCAGAGCTGGTTCTTCAGGATGCTTGGAGAGAGAACCAGTCATCTTTTCATTAAGGCACATTGTGTATATAGAAAAGCAGTTGTTAATCTTTTTCATTCCTTATGACAAATCATACTTAGGACAATCTTAGAATTATATGAATTTAAATATATAAAATATGTATCATACTGTCACTTTTTATAATGCAATAAATTTTATTAACTTCATAATATTTTCTAACAATTTCAATTGACAGACAGTCTTTCCAATTAGTCAAAGCTATAAGAAAATATTGTCAAGAAATGGAATTATACATATATAATCAATCCCAATAGAGATAACAATCAACAATCTCAAACTTTTGTCAAGGCAACCCCCTTTAACAATACTACCTTTACTGTTAAAAGGAGGTTGCCTTGACAACAGTTTGAGATTGTTGATTGTTATCTATATTGGAATTGTCTAGGTGTTGACAGGTTTCTATTGGTTACTTATAAACCCATTTAGCTTTGAGCATTATTACACTTATTTTTTAAAAATATATACTGTATATAGAAAAATTACACTAAGAGATTAAAGTGTAGTCAATTTCATTAATAAGTTCATTTTTTATCATTTGAAAGACACTTTTTTTGAGATCTCATGTTGTCTACTGATCAGAATGCATGGCCATCCATCATTTAGGAAAAATTAGTGTTCTATTCCTGCAAGAGGACATCAGTTTTTAGTTTTGTGGTTTAGTAACATGGTCCGATAGTAGAATCAAGCGCTTAATAATCTTGAATCAAACAAAATTTGTCACTTTTGCTACTTGAATACCATAAGCCACTGAACAACTTATCGTTGATGATGATGATTATAAAAACAAATACTATCATTTACAAGAAAACAAAAGCTATTTCTTAAAGATTCATCAATGATTTGTTTAGTGTTTTTTAGTAAAGAGTTGAAGATGAATTTAATTTGATGAAGGTCACCAGTAGAAGTTTTAGCAGTATGATTTCTTTATTGCCGATTCATTTCTTTCTTAAAAGAAAATACTAAAAACAAGACGTAGACTTTGATTCTTTATTGGGAGTCTTCAAACGATTGGCGATAATATTTTCCTGTATCGATTTTTTTTTTTTTTGTTTTATTAAAGTTATGGGGACATCTTTACTGTCAGAGATAACTTAAATTATCATCATCAAATATGCAAAAAAAAAAAAAAATCACAATAATATACAGCTAAATTATAGAACATAACCACATAAATTAAAAACAATATGATAGAACACTTTTAAAAAAATAAATAAATTTAAATTTCTAATTTTAAACACTATGCATTTTTTTCTTTCCTATTTAGAAAATTAGCATATATATTCTATGAAATATAAATTTTATTATACATTTCTGAATCAATATGACCGTCATTAAATATGCAGTCAAATCAATAATTTATTTGTTTTTAGAGAATTTATTTTGTGTTTAAAGAATTCAAATTAACAGTTTTTTCAATTGAAAAATAATTTACATTTTTTACTTTTGTATAATATGAATTCTGTTAAATTTACTTTCTTTTAAGTGCTAATTATTTTAATGTGAGATATAAATACTTTTTTCTTTTATTAAAACGCACACACACACATATATATATATATATTATCAATTTAAGTGCCCTCTGCTAAATTAAAGTGAAAACATGAAATATATATTGTAACCTAGTGTTATTGACACTTGGTTTACTTGGCATTATTTCTGCAGGAAATTAATGCTATTCTTTAAAGAAATAAAAAGATAAAATAACAATAGTAATAATTGATTAATAAAGTATGCTATTCACTCACTTTGGCATGTTTTGGGTGAATAACTAATAGATTTAATAACTCAATGTCATTTATAAAGAGAGAACATGAATAATTTAATTGAGATATTAATAATTAGAGCAAATTAATATGGTATAAAAGCTAAACAGTAATTGATATTGGATGGGTAGAGGGGAGAGTGGATGAATGTCTTATCATAAAGCACAATAACTTCTGGTAATTTCTTTTTGTAAAAAAAAAATATATATATAATGTTTAAAGAATTATACATCACTGATTGTTAATTTAATGTATTATTATTTTTTTTATATTGTCAAATTACTTTGTAATCCAGGTAGATAATACTGAAAACTATATGATTGTAATAAGTTTTTCCTTTCTTTTGTTTATGTTATAATCAAATGATTATTTTTCTGTAAGAGGTCGCTAAAGTAAAAAAAAAAAATATATATATAGTCTGCTTTTAGTTTTCAAGGAAGGAACAGTGCTGAAATTTGGTAACTCAATTTTTTCATTTTTATTTTGCAGAAATAAATGTAATCAAAGTAAAATTTTAATAATATAATGCGTGGCTAAATTTTTTTGATAAGATATCCTGATTTTCTGTGCCATCTACCTATTTAAAGACCTTTTATACTTAAAATTTTATTGTCTCACGCTAAAGTTCAAAAATGACAGATGTAACTAAAAGAGTCATGAAAAATTATATTATATCTAAATTAAGGAAAAGAAGCGATTTCCAAGAAAAGATTAATTATTTATTAACTTTATGTCATTTATTGATATTTTCTTGGTATAGAAAGAAAAAAATAATAATTGAAAGAAATATTTTGAAACCAAGGAAAATCAACTAGAAACATTTTCGCGCTCTTTCTAAATATTGTCTGCCTTTACAAGTAATGTAGTTACATACGTTAAAATATGTTTTATTCACCAAGAATTGTCTGGAAATAATAATAATGATAAATAAGATTAAATTATGCACCTGTATATTTTTTTTTTGGAAAAAAATATAAACTTTCTCAGAGTAAATATAGGAAGAGTTATATAGGGGCATTCTTACGGAGAAGTTACCGTTAAAAAAATTTATAATTCCTAAAGTATGAACAAAACCAAATATCTTAGTGACTTAATGATAAAAATAAATGATATATTATATTACACATCAGTTGGATTTATTAAAACTTCCTATACATGTAAATCAGCTGCAGTTATTATCAGAATAATCTCGGAAAAATTGCGCATTTCCGTCCATAAGTAAGCTAGCTAATATGAATTGTACGTATCGTCAATAATAAAAAAGAAAAGAATTGTGTATGTTTATCGTCTATCGTCAACTGTTCATTATGTTAGAATATGTATATTTTATTTTCTTTGGATCCCAAAATTGTAGCAGTTTAATTCAAGTGAGAATTAATCTTCAATTATGCTATATGTTTTTTTTTACCTAATTTTATAGAAGCACAAAATAAAAGAACACTTTTATTTAAAAGAAGTGATAAAAATGCGTTTATTGTTTTTAAACTTGCTTTGTGAAATACGACTGGATAAAGCTCTTTACCTGGACCAATTGTTCAACAAAAAAAAAAAAAACATTTTCTAATGAGAGAATATGCACGTGTTAATTAATGATTGTTTAAAACTAAGTTATAAATGATATGTATTTTTTTTTTTGTTATATCACATAGGTTAAAGTCTGTATGGTCAAGTGATATTTAATAGCCTTGTAATGACAAAGGTATGTTTTAATATAATTATTATAGGTTAAGTTGATATTTAACACGAAAGAAAAAAATCTATAAAATATGTTTTAATTATTACATACAATTGTAGGTAGAAATTTTGTATGTTAGATACGTAAAAGAAAAATATTTAGATATTTAAGGGGTAAAATAAATATTGAAAATTATCAGAAGTAACTAAAAAAAAAAATGCTATAACAAAATATTTCTTGTTAAAGTTTTGAAACGAATTTATACTGTATTAATTGAGGAATTTATTCCTAATTATTCTTAAACAACACATCCACTTTATTTAGTTTAAGATAGTATGCTACCAACTATTTTTGAATGTTCCTTTATTAAAATTAAAATTATTATACTTTTATTCTATGATGTCCATTGATTTCAGATGTTGATCAAAGTATACCCGGTAACATAAGTTTATTATAATCAGTGTATTTACTTATCCTGCCCAGATATAGCATTGATATATGCTCAATATTCGCATAGGTAATAATTATAATGTATTTATTTTGTGGGATGAAAAATAATCTCCCCAAAAGCTTTGTTTTCCATGAGAGGAAGATTTTAAATATAATGTTCAGGTATGTTTATAGCCCAAGTGATCGATTCTCATAGATAGGACGATCAAGAATTTATCCAGCATTTAGTATGCTTCATTCGTTTAAATCCCAGGAGAGGATTGTATTTGATGTGTGTTCGTTGTATGCCCAAGTAAGAGGCAAGAAACCACCAAAATATTTTAATGTAGTAGATTACTTTACAGACCTTCGTGGTTATTCCATATTCCTCATGTGAAAATAAAGATAACTCCACCATGGAAGGTGTTGATTATTGTGCTTAATTTTGAAAGTTCGGGCAAGATAAAGGTTATATTGGAGGTGTTAGTTCCTCAAGATCCACTTTAGTATAAATAGTGCGTTAGTAACTAGGATCGATATCTGTATTGTGCTGCTAAATATTGCTAGTATGTGACAAGTAAATCAATGGAGAAAGTAATTAAAATTGCGTAATTTAAAACGCTTATAACATGAAGGAATATTCAAATGCAATATTTAATTCTGGTTAGTAATTAAATAATACTCATATTTAAAATTACACGTATGAATAAAATTTGTATCATAACTTAAGTTAGCATTAAGTTAAATGTAAGATAGTAAGTAAGATGCTGTAATATTCTCAATGTTCATTAAACATAAAGTCTGTGGCAGTTATCTTGTAGAATAGAAAATAGCTATTCTGCAATGATTGCATTATACTATATTGATTTTTATCACTAAGTTTTTTCAGATAGCAATAATTTTTCATGAATATGTTTAGGGGGCAGATACAAGTAAGTGATGCCATATGAATATATATTAATGATGTCGCTTCTTATATATTTACATTTTATTGACGTATTAATTTTCATTCGGACAGTACATTTAATTGCTTGTAAACATCTTGGTTTCTGAAATATTTACTAATTTTCACAGAACATATTACTTCTCGTTTCTTAAAGTTGTTACTAACAATACTACTTATTAGGAGGCTTTCTGTCCATATTTTGATAAATGATAGTTTTAAAAGGTTATTTAGTCCAATTATTTTTAAAGAGTATTTATCACTTTCTAAAAGAATTTTTTTCATGAATAATAATATTTTTATAATAATACCTTTATTGCTATCCTCAAGAATAACATCTGTAAAAAGATCTGCTTAATGAATATCATGAATGATGTGGACACAATTTGAATATTAGAAAAGATACATAATATGTAATTAATCATTGAATGTTTTCTCAAGTAAATGAAAAAACAAATACAATAATTGAAATTTTATATAAATGTTTATTTATAAAAGTAGTTATATGTAGAATTTATATTTAATTAAAAATATACATTTATGAATGTATTAACAATTTCCTATAAATACCAATCACTCTATTGCTAACTTTATGAACTTTTGATATTTTGTATGTATGTATTTCTTTCACATTTCAATAATTTACACATAGATTATATGGTAATTGATGTATGAAAGTTTATTAATGAGGTTGTGTCATTGAATGATACAATTGATTTTCCAAGTCCAAGAAGAAGTTCTATATTAAAACAGGTGCACAAAATCCACTTTATCATTTTAAATTATTAACTCTGCACAGATGCCTACTGTACATTTAAAATTAAAAATCCTATGATAACATTCCATTACATCTTCGCATTTTTCTTTAGAGAATAAAAAAACACTATTATGAGAAATTTTTTAAAAAATTTATTCAAAATTCTACTAGAATACATTTAATGTTAATATGGAATACAACTAAATGTAATTAATAACAAAAAAGCAAGGTTGTCATCGGATCTGTACAAATGTTGGGAGTAACGTATTTTCACAAATTTTCTAGAAATATGCTTTCATGTGCCGCACCTGCCTTTAAGCATTCTTTTTCTGAAAGAAATCCTAGAGACATTCACTGCAACTCTGTATGCAGCCCATTTTTGCAAAAAGAGTATTAACTGGAAGGGTGCCCTTCTAGGATTAAATCTAGAAAGAGTGTTAACTCGGCTTAGCTGCGCACGGTGTGGTTTTTCCGATGCTACAGCAGAGAGAAATGCCGAGTTGTTTTTGTGTCATGCACTATATCATAATGCTGCTTTATGTATTTGATGTTTTAATATCGTACTAGGTGTTTATTTTGATCGTGTCGTAAAATTATTTAAATTCTTTATCAAGTGCTTGTTTTTTTAAGACTGTACTGTTACATTTTATCAATTTTAACAGTATCATGATTCAAATTTGTATTTCTCCTAAATTCTTCGATTAGGGTGGACTAGCCGTTAAAATTAAAAAATGACGCTTGTTGAGTCATGTTTCAGCGAGAAATTTTCTCCGAGACAGATGAGTACGGCTATTTTCCACAATAGAAAACTTTAAAAGATGGGAATTGCCAGACACAGGCCAGCACTGGAATATTTCTACAGCAGAAAAAAGAAAAACATCCTGCTGCTGAAAGAAAAGATTGGATTGTATGGCAAATATATGCAGATTTGAGGTCCGAAAACATCTGCCGACTGAAAGGTTCACTTCATGAAGCCAAGCTTGTTTGAGGGATTCTAAATGACCTTCATCAAATGTCAAAAATAAAAGAAGTAACTTCAATTTTTATTTAAACGTATATCCCTTCTTCTCCCGATAATTATTGGATGCGGCAATCAAAGAAAAATAAAAGAAGTAACTAAAATTTTTATTTAAACATAGCCCCAAAACCCCCCCTCTTTTCCCAATAATTGTTGTCGTCTGCAATCAAACGGTCAAATATAAGGAACGTAATTATTCTTTAATCGTATAGAAACAAAAAAAACCTCCCACTAATTGTCCTGGCCAATCAAATGTAAACCAATCGAAGTAACACAGCAAATTATTAGTTAAACATAACCCAAATTACTACCCGAACGTACACCTGAAAAGACTCGTTCTTGTCAATCAAAATTAAAGAAACCTAGACATATTGTCCCATTGTCAATCCAATATTATTTAGGAAACCCAAACAATTTATAAACGGAAAAAAAAAAAGTCAAACCGATTAAAAGTAACTTAAATTTTTGATTTAAACATACATACCAACAAACGCAAAACTCTTTCTCCCAATAACTGTTGTCGCCAATCACCAAAACACCCACCCCTCTCACTAATTATTGTCAGCAACCAAATGTACACCACTACTAAAAGTAACGTAAACTATTATTCTTTAAATGGTTACACCTTCTCCCACTAATTGTTGTCTACAATCGTACACATAAAGGACACCCTTTCCAGTAATTAGTGTCGGGAACCAAATGTAAACTGATCAAAGTAAGACCGCGACTTATTATTTAAACGTAACCCAAATTACTATTTGAATCTACACCTAAAAACACCCGCTCTTGCCACTAAAAATTAAACAAACAACACCTATTATCGCCCCATTGTCAAAAATTATTTGTAGAACCAAAACCATAATTTATAAATGAAAGGAAGTCCAATCGTCGTCCATCAAATGTAAACTGATAAAAGTAAAGGTTTTAAATTTTATTTAAACATAAACACACTTCATACAAAAAAAAAAACACTTCTCCCAATAATTGTTTTCGGCAATCAATGTAAACCCATCAAAGTAACGTAAATTGATGATTTAAAGATCCATCTAAAACCTCGTTCTCTCTTGAATTTGTCAACCCAATTTTACAAAAACAGTATTATTATTTTTTTAGAAAAAACACAAATTACTATTTGAACACACACTCAAAAAGACCCTTTGGTAAAGAAACTATTATTATCCCACTCACAAAATTATTATTTGGGAAAAATACTTCAGAAACGAAAAAGTAAACTTTGTAAACAAACCAAAAAAAAAGTCAATATTAATAGAGAATCGCTATCCCTGAACTATATATTAATGTGTTTTTCAGTTATAGTCGCGCCACTGGCGGCTGACATGAGGATCAGATGACAACCCAAAATAAAGATTAATGTAAATTTTTTTTGGAAAGTAGGAAAGGATACCAGAGAGACAAATCCACTATATTTTGTTCCATATTCCCTGTAGATTTATATAATAGTTTTTTTTCCTATTAAGCTGTGATTACAACAAAATACATATTGTTTACTGAACACACAATTACAAATAAAATGTTTTTATGTGTACAGTATACATATATAAGAATATTGTAATATAAACAAAATTTTAAAAAAAATAACACAGAATTCTTAATTATAAATTGAGAGAACACACATTTTTTTATATATTTATTGTGCATAGTTACCCATTTGAATTCATTCAAAAAACAAAAGTAATAAACTTCCTATATTGTATTTATTTTTTTAAATAAATTGGTTAGCAAAATATCAAATTTTCATCATAATTAAAATATGCTCTGGGTGAAATCATTTTACTTCCATAATTTCTTTTTCAAATAGAAATGAAATAGTCTCTTTATGAACAGATTATACTTCCATTAATTGTTTTGTAATACATTAAAGATCAGCCTTTTCAAGCTATTGTGCATGCGCTTTTTACGAGTGTTAATAATAAATGAATACTTTCATTCCCAACACAAGATATAGTATTTATGAAAGAATAAAATGAATCCATTTATTCTTTCCAGCCCAAATGCTTATATATGGGCAAATCTTAAGTACTTGAAATGAAAGCGTGAGGATAGATCACTCACTTTAAATTACTGTTTACGATGTCTGAATGAATGACGTCGACGAAATTATCTAGAATTTACTAAACATCACTCTCAAATGAAACTTAAACATATGTAAATAAGCATTTATTTTTGTAGCGCTATGTTTTATAAATTGTAATACATTAAAGATCAGCCTTTTCAAGCTATTGTGCATTAACACTTTTTACGAGTGTTAATGCACAATAGCTTGAAAAGTCTAATCTTTAATGTATTACAATTTATAAAACATAGTGCTATAAAAATAAATGCTTATTATTGTTTTGGTGTTATTTCAATGTAAGTTGATGAAATATTAATAAACATTATACATATATGGAGCTCTGGGTTCTGTCATATCATAAAATTTATTAAATTTAAAAATTTTAATATTGAAACATTTATTTATTTACATTTTTTTGTTTGATTATTTACATTTCTTTTATACTATATAGTGGAATTTGTGTATATTGATACATTCGTATATCCTGGTTTCACTTTATAAAATTAAAAAAAACTTTAGTACAAACAAAAGATTATAAGATTTAATGAATTAACAATAGGATGGCTAGATTACAATCAAGAAAATTTCAGCACAGATTATATGTACTGAAGATATATATTTGTTACTAATATATGCCAAAATGCAAAACAAAACAAAAATTAAACAATGCAAAAATACATTTATTATATTTACATAATAAAATACATGTTTTTTTTTTGATTTTCAATTGTTATTTAAAAATAATTACACAAGGAAATATAAAAAATGTTCTTTTCAAATAATTAAAATATAGATGTGCTAAAAAAATACTTCTCTACCATTAAATTAATTAATTAGAATCTTCTGTAGCTGGCTTTGCAAAACACTTGTAATATTTATCACAAACAATATTGCTATGACCCTGACATAATTAGTTTTCACAATTTCGCCAATACTGACTTCAGAGTTTATGATATTTTATATAGAATTTATTAAAAAACACTCTTACAAATGTATTATAACCAAACCAATGGCTTAAACATTATTATTTAACATTAGTTCTATACAAATACACTGAGAAGGGGCTGTGTTTTGCAGATCAACAGTGACTTCTGTAGGAATAATGAAAGTGATAGAATAGCTAAAAATATTAATATTAACATGGATACAAATATGTACAGAAAGGTTTGTTGTTAATATAAATATGGAACAATTTGACCTCCAAATATATATTGTAGCCATTATATTTTGCTACATCATTATATGGTTGTAAGTAATAGTAAATTTTAATAAAAACATGAAATTTTATATAATGTTTAGTAAAAACCTGTTATTTAATTTTTAAGAAAAAATAAAATATATTACACCTGGGTCTCTTTTTACACGGACTTATTTAACACGATTTTGAAGTTACGCGATTCAGGTTTCACTGGAAGTTGAACTCCGATAATACGCTATTACTTTAAATAATAAATTTTGTGCAATTAACGTTATATTGAAAGTATTGTAATAGCACATTACTATTGGTATTCGACTTTCATGTTAGTAATTTCAATATTTTCCGTGCTTTATAATAGTAAGATTTTATGCAATAATGAAATTAAAATCATGATTTCCACATTTTATGTATATACACATTAAATTTTACAAGATTATAATGTAAATTTGTTCAAACATTGTGCGTGTTAATTTTGTATTTTAAATCACATTCTGTTTTTGCTTTTTAAAAAAGAACGTAATCAATTATTAATCATTTAGTGTCCGCAAGTTTATTTTTAAAATGTGAGTAATAGCAGTGGGCACAATTAAAATTGAAAATTAAAGACAAAAATAAGAATTTAATTTTAGTTGTTAGATTAATTACTAATTACGTTGTCACCAGAAAACCATTAATTAACACAACATGAGAGTGATGTTGGCGCTAGTTGTATTTTGTCTTGTGAAGAATCTGATTTTTTTATCAGTTTGCAAACGAACCTGTTTACCGGCAAATAGCGATAATAATTAAAATGTGTATAAAAAAATATAAAATACTGTAAATTATGCATAAAAATATATTGCTTTGAATAAAATTAAATATTATAGTTAAAAAAAGTTTGTCTTGTATCAATTTTTTTCAAATTTGAAATTTTTTATTAGTCATATTTTATTTCCTTATTTTTTTTTTGCGCAAATTTTAAAGTAATTTTACGTTGGTGCTTTAAATCACAGTTGATATCCCCCCTTTTTCAAGGTAAGTTACGTCTATTTTTGCACGATTTCATTTGCGCGTGTTTTCTGAGGAACCTATATCACATAAAATGAGAGCCAGGGGTATTTCTAAACTATTAAGAATTTTAAACTTCTCACTCAATATTTTAATATACAAAATTAAAAACATGTGAAGCACTTGAAAGAGAAGCTATAGAGATTACCATTATATGCTGCACACACCCTTTTTGCCTATGGAAGGAGATAGTAAGACGGAAAACAGTCTCTTCCTATGGAGTTTTTTTATTGTTCTTTTTGCCAGACAGATGTAGTATTCCTGTCTGAATGAGAGTCAATGTCTTCTCTAACCATGCTGTTCAGATGTACATTCCTGACAGTAAGGTATTTGTGCTGTCATATTCATGTTGCATTGAATACATCGATGTATCAGATGGATTGACATCGGTTTGACTGCAAACTTTTGGCCTAAGGTTAAATAAGGGATAGAATTTTTTTTTTCAAATGCAATCTATGTAGTGTATTTATACTCGACACTCTTAAAAAAATATTAAATTCATCTGTACAGATGGTTTAAAATTTAAATTAATAATTTAAAAGTTAATATTAAAATCTAAAATAATAAATGTTATTCCTCAAATTTTAAATATTATTTATGTGCGTTAATAAATGTTTGTGTGTTAATTACTGGCAGTGACTTCTTTTATTTAATTTTTTTTTTATATTTAAGATATAGATTAAATAAAGTTATATATTGAATCTCTGTGTCTCACTGAGCTAGTGACTGGGGCTAACAGTCTATATATATGTAAAAGTTAGATCTTAACAGCGTGTATCTGCCTACTCTATAAATTGTCCAGGTTCAAATGCCTGGTGGCACCCTGTAGCAGCAGATATGGTAAGACTCATCTTGCACACAGACCGTTATAATTGGCACTCAATGCAATGTTAAAACCACGGAAAACATGTCTTTCTCCAGCCTGGAGTCCAGTAGAACAGCAAAATCTGCCCGTGAAAATAATGTCTGCATAACAGCTTGAAGAATCTTCATCAATATCTAATTGTCTCCAAGTATAGTACCAATGGATAATAATCAAATTCCTCAAGAAATGTTTTAACCAGTTAGAGATATCCCATTAGATATATTTCATTTGAAGCAGCAAGCAGTATACCCTTTCTAAAATCCTAGGTAAAAACATTTTCTTATTCTCATTAATATAGTAGCCACCACATTCATAAAAATTGGTGTGAATCCTCCAAGAGTCAAGGATATGAATTCTATAGCACATAAAAATGAACTATTAATTTGTGTGTTTTAAATGTCAAATACTATTAATCCTGTATTATAGTTAATATGTGCGTGATCATTAGGTAAATACCAGTGTTTTTTATTAAGATTTATAAAATATTTAAAAATAGTATATTAAGTGTTAATTAAATAAATTGTCTTTAAACAAAAAAAAAATTATAATGGTCTGGGCATGCGAGATCAAAGAGTCTTACTGTATCTGCCGCTATAGGGTGCCACCAGGCATTTGAACCTGGAAAATTTATAGAGTAGGCAGATACGCGCTGTTAAGTTCTAACTTTTACATATATATAGACCATTAGCCCCAGTCACTAGCTCAGTGAAATGCACAGATTTAATATATAACTTTATTTAATCTATATCTTAAATATAAAAAAAATTAAATAAAAGAAGCCACTGCCAGTAATTAACACACAAACATTTATTAACGCACATAAATAATATTTAAAATTTGAGGAATAACATTTATTATTTTAGATTTTAATAATAACTTTTAAATTTAAATTATTAATTTAAATTTTAAACCATCCGTACAGATGAATTTAATAATATTTTTTTAACAGTGTCGACTATGAATAAACTACATAGATTGCATTTGAAAAGAAAATATTCTAGCCCTTATTTAACCTTAGGCCAAAAGTTCGCAGTCAAACCGACGTCAATCCATCTGATACATCAATGTATTCAATGCAACATGAATACGACAGCACAAATACCATACTGTCAGAAATGTACAACTGAACAGCATGGTTAGAGAAGACATTGACTCTTGTCCAGACAGGAATACTACATCTGTCTGGCAAGAAGAACAATAAAAAAAACTCCATAGGAAGGGACTGCATTTACCATCTTACTATCTCCTTCCATAGGCAAAAAGGAGGGGTGTGGCATATAATGGTAATCCTGCATGTAGCGGACCTCATACTACATTTACTAATTACACCAATATATCCAATCCATTGACCCAATCTAACTACGAAACAAATAACCTAAGATTAACCCCCCCTTAATTAATTAATATAACTTTACAAATCTATATAGCCATTCACGCCCGACTTAAATTTAACATTTATATAAGTTTGCACAAATGAATTTTATAAGTTTTTTTTTTTTATGTTAAGTATAGATCGGCTACATAGATTACATGGTTAAAAACATTTTAAAATAAACAAACGATCAAAACAGTGTCATTGATGGAATTGCAGAGGTAAATTTACAAGAAACCCAATGGCATTCATCATAAGATGATGCATTGGCACCAATAACTTTAAAAGATATCTGAATAAATACATTTTAGGTACTCAACGTAAGGTATTATTTACCGAATGTCTATATATTTTAATCAAATATAAAAATTAAACATTAATGAATCTATGCAAGCATCTATACCCAACTTAAATTTAATGCATTTAAATAATTTATACAATAAATATTAATATAAAAAAATAGAAATGATTTTTAGCAAACTCAAATGTATAAAAATTAAACATTAATAATTAATTTGAAGTCAGATAAAAGTTCATTTCAAAATTTAGGTTAACTGAATATTAAAAGCTTGTCAAATCTTTAAAGTTCTTAACTACTTGTAGTAAAATTTTTCCATTTATATCTTACAGTAGAAGAGCTCCCGGTTCCTGGTGTCAATTCCCACAAAGTCTTTATTTAAAGACCGGTCTATCAGAAGGTGGCCTTAGCTAGTTCAATCCTGGTATTAGTCATTTCCATTGAAATAAGAGAGTGACAAGTGTGTCTTATCATCCTTCTCACAAAATCAAGCTGGAACTGTTTTAATTTGAATATTTTTTTATTTTATAGTACTCCTCCGGATTCATTGATCAATGGTTTCCTGTTCCAAATTTTCATTATGGTCTGAGCTTTCATTGCTGCTTCTATGGGACATTAATTTATTTTTGTTCTCTTATCTAAGGGCTAGTTTGCTTTTCAATTAATTTATAAAACAATCATTTCCATTTACAAAAATATTTTATCATTAGATCTTGTACTTTTTTTATAAAAAAGTACGTTCAAATATTTTTTTTTAAAAAAAAAAAAGAAAATAATACTTTTAAAGTTTTCATTCCATCTGCAATATATTGTACCAGACCAAAACTCCCCTGCAGATTTCCTAATCCTAATCTTGCACTGAGCATGAAGTGAACAAGATTTAACAGGAAAAGAAATGGATACATATTTAGCCAATTGTCTGTATTCATGTATATTAGTACGTCCAGCTAAACTGATAGAAAGAGTGGATGGACAGGACTCTTCCAGTTAAAAACACCCTTTAGTTGATATCCATTGTGGCTAGCTCAGTCACTCTACATCTAGGATCTTCAAATGGGTAAGTTAAATGATTATTACAGGTACGTGGTTGATAAGGAAAGAATACATTTTTATCCATATAAATAATAATACGAAAATGAAACAAGTTTAATATTATGATTAAATATTTATTTAATCCCAAATACCCACCACCTGTTTCATACTAATGATATAATAAAAAAATACTAAATAATTAATGATCACAAACCCATATATATATTCGAGGCATTGAAATACATAAAATACAATTTTAAATAAGAAAAATAATAAATCCCTAAAGCTATTTACAATGTTTATAAGTAATGGAAGTGGTCTGAGCTCCTTTTACCCAGTAGAAATAAATTTTACTTTGTGTGATTTGATATACAGATATGAGATTTTCAGTCATACAGGCATACGCTTTTACTGATGACTTTAAAACCTTTTTATTGATAGAAATATGATAATAAAAAGAACTATGCATACATATATTTGCATTATGAAATATTTAGCTAATTTAATATTTTTCAACATGTCAATAAGGTTGCGTTAGTTCAGACACTATATAGTACGCAACATGAGGTATTGTACCTATTTCCTTTATTCTATGGATAAATTCCTATACATGTATATATGTGCAGCACAATTATACACTTATTACTATTTTAAATATAAAGTTATTAGAGGACTTGCTTAGTGGGAATCTATAATAGATCAATCCCTTCTTACAAGCATCATGAGGTGCAGCAATGATAAAAAAAATAATGTAAAAAGGATATATGGTTAAATACATTTTTAGATATTCAACATGAGATATTGTATTTACCGAATATTGTAAGTGTATGTATGCATATATAAACATGTATATTTATATATGACGAATTTTAGGAGTAACAACAAGAGCAAAACGAATAGCAACATAAAAAAAATCTCATTGCAACCTTTGTTGAAATACTAGAATTTGAAATAGAAAAATTGATTCAAAAGATTTAAGTAAAATCTTTATGCCCATAATTACCGTAAATTAAGTAAAAGCTTTATTATTTATGCCTGTAATCACAGTAAATTCAATATACATATGCGAGAGACAACTCTTTTAAATGACTAATAATAATAAAAAAAATAATGATATATTTAATCGGAAATATCGAAGTTAATTATTTCAATATTAATAAGATATCTTAAAATAAACTTATGTCGGCGTCTTCATTCTTCTATGGGCTCTGAGTGGGCTTCAAGTCAACTGGCTGTGTGGTGAGGATTTCATCTATTCAGGCATAGGCAAGGCGGCTGAAACTGGCGATCACATCTTGGCAGCTTGGGATAGAGAAAGGGTGGTGCACTGGTTGTTTGTCTATCCCATGGTTATTTTACTAGACTCTCTGGTAGATTGCTTCATATTTTCCTCTATTTGTATATGATAATAATTTTTATTAAATGTTCATTTGCTATCTTGACTGGTTCATTTCTATCCCATGGTCATTTTACTAGACTCTCTGGTAGATTGCTTCATATTTTCCTCTATTTGTATATGATAATAATTTTTATTAAATGTTCATTTGCTATCTTGACTGGTTCATTAAATCCTTAAGAAATCATTAGTTCTTAAAAGAACTGTATAATGGATTTCTTTAAAAAAATGTCTGCAGTAGTCGTGTCCATAAATTAATCTCTAAGTAGCTGGTTGATTGAATAATTCTGGAGCCAAAGTAGTGAAGCTTGCCCAGAATGACTGCCAAAGAAAGAATGAATCCTACAACACTGACTAACTTATCAATCCCACTCATAAGAACCAATTCAGATAGCCATCTGAGAAGAATGAATCAGCCAATCCTTTTAATTTAGCTTATCACTTAGATTATAAACATTCTTTTATATCTTTCCGATTAAATTCTACATTTTAAGTTTAACATAATGACTTCTATCTTGAATAACCCAGACCAATTGCTTACAAAATCAATTCAAAAGAATTTTTAAAAAGATAACAGTTTAATCATAGCATTATCAAACATTTTGCTTTTGATCAGATTTTTGCAAAAGCAATCAATTTTTGTTTTCTTACAGAATAAGATAACAATTTTTAGAAAAGTAATTAAAACAACAAAATATATATATATATATAAGTATGTTGGAACAATTTCTTTTCTCTATTTGAATTTTTCAGAGAAAAACAAATACATAAAATGATATATAAAAAATATACAAAATGGTAAAAAAAAATACATGAGTTTATTATATGTGTACAATATTTTAAATTGGTGTTTGTGTGTATTCTACTGCTCAGACTCAACTTCCATTATTAATATAGCACATTTATATATTATGTTGTGCTTAATATATCTAAATTTACATGTTTATCTGCTGTAATTTTCTTTACAGCAGACTTTGTGTAAGGTCATTTGATAATGCCTGGCACAATACCTCCCTCTCCAATGAGACTTAAATGGGTATGACCATTTAAAGTCTTAAGATTTTATTTATACAGATATTATGAACTATACATGTGAGATGATTTCTGGAGTATCATGGATGCTATGGTATGGGTTTTAGTGCATGAGCATTGTATGTGCCCTTTATTCTGTGTTCTGTTTTAATCCAGAAAGCATTATTCCCACTGCACTCCACAATTTCAAAAGGGCCTTCATAAAGGTTAAAAAAAATTTTACACTGGAACTTTTTGGGAATGCTCACATGAAGCGTTCTGACCATCACTCTATCCCCTACCTTGAACTGGTAGTTTTGAGTGCTGTGTTTCCTTTTCTTTCTTCTGAGACTCATCTTGTGCATTTGAGCTAGAGCCTTTTTTTTTATCTAATTCCATGTCGATTGTTTTGTCTCTGCTCCCTGGGAAATTTGCCTAGAAGTGTTTTGGTACAAGTTTTCCAAAATGTAGCTGTGTTGGAGGGAATCCTGTGGATTCATATACAGACCAGTTTATATAATTTAGTATCTGAGGTAGCTGTTTTACCCATCTCTTATGGTTTGTTGGTAAGTATGTATGAAACAGCCTTCCCAACTCTCGCATACCTCTTTCACAGGGATTACTTTGGAGGTTATGGATTGATGTAAGTATGTGTTTGACTCCCCACTTAGTAACCCATTTGTTCCATTCTTCTGATACAAAAGGGGTTCCATGGTCTGTCAGGATCGTTTCTGGTTTCCCAACTGTTAAAATGTGAGCGCTCTAGAACCTTTATAGTTTCAAATGTTGTAGCTCTTGCTAAATGGTAGGCTGCCACACATTTGGAAAAAAGGTCATGTACAACAAGTAAATATCTTTCTATTGAAGGGTGGCAGAAGACCATAAAAATCCATGGCCATTATTTCCTTCGAATTGTTAGGGATGATTGATTTCATTGGAGTTGTGTATGCTCTATTCAGTGGTTTTGCACATTAGCATATTTCACATTTGTTCAAAATCTTTATTATGTCTCAGTGCATCCCAGGCCAATAGAACCAGCACTTGAGGCAATATTCAGTTTTTGGGGTTCCATAATGTCCATATAATCTGTGAATGTAATCAGTGAGAAGGCCCCGAATGGCTGGTGGTACCATCACTCTCCATTCATCAATGTCTTCTTGAATTTGGCAATATAAAACCCCCTTTTCTATCTTGTATCAACATTTCTTGCCTAGGGTACTGTCATCCTTCTGAGGAGATAGTGTATACAGTGTTATGATCTGGTTTAAGTCCTTATCTTCATGCTGTCTCTTTGACATTTGTTTTAGATGTTCATCTATGTCTTTGTCCTTACATGACATGCTCATCATGTATGCATGATCTATTCTCAGGTGTTGTTTTTGAGTTTGAATGGGATGGTGACTGAGGATGTCAGCCACCACATTCTCAGCTCCTTTGCAATGTTTTACCATATAATTAAACTTTTGGAGAAACAAACTCCAGCAAACTAGTCAGCTATTAGTGAGATAGCTGTAATTTAGAAATTGAAGACTCTTGTGGTCTGTAATTACTATCACTTCAGAGCCTAGTAGCATAGAGTGAAATTTCTCAAATGCCCATATGATTGCAAGAGCTTCATTTTTTGTAACTGTGTAATTATGTTCAGGTTCTTTCAACAACCTGCTTATGAAGTACAGGACCCCTATCTGACCATCTTACTGAACTTGGGATAGTGTGACACCCAATCCATATGCACTGCTATCAGTTTGGAGTATAAAGGGTTTGTCGAAGTCTGGGTATGCCAGCACTACTTGTTGTAATGTTTATTTATATACATTGCAAATATATTGGCATTTGGTAAAAGCTAAAAAAAGTAAATTTAGATTTTTTTTTGACTAATTTTTTTAAAAAAAAAAAAAAAAAAAAACGTACAATGAAAGTTTAATTTTTCTTTTGTATTTTTTTTTACTCAACTGGAAATAAAAGTAGAATTAGAGAGAACAAAAGAATTCCAAAAGCAAGTAAAAAGATAAGCTAAAAGAAAAATATTTTAGTTAATTAAAGATGGCCAAAAAACTTGATAAAAAAATGAGAACTTAGTAATTGAAAAATGATAGACTGTATAAGATTATAAACACAAAACGCCATGATATTAGCATGCGCAGAAGTCCAACAATGGGACCTCTAGTATAAAAAGGAGGGATTCGGTTGGAGGAACGTCTTGGTTTAGCTGATATTCTTTTGGTTGGTTTTGGATTAGAGAATCCAGACCACTCTACAATGAAAAAGTTATTCATACAAGAGTAGACCGGAGCTTTAGCTGACATCATTACCGATGGACACCAGAGAAGCTTACGCGACTAACCTATGGAACCAGCACCAAGATCAACTAATAATCAAAGGCCGTGAGCTCAATTCAACCCCGAAAAACTGCATAGTTATCTACAACCTTCGTGAATTCACAAAACTTACCGGTAAGTTAAGACTACTTATTCCTGATTGTGACAAAATTAAGCGATTGCAAACAAGTCTTAAAATAATCTCGATAGAGACTTTCATTTTTTCTGTACAAGAGACTTTTGTTTATACCAGAACTTTTTAATTAATTATTTTATTTTATTGATTGCGTCATATTTGAATTAATATGTGTTCTCTCTGATTTTCTTGATTAGGAATTCTCATTTTAACTTAAACAGATTTTTAATCTGTTATAATAATAAAAATATTTCTAATATCAATTTTCATTTGTCCATTATTAATAATAGTTATTATTTTTTTATTATTAAGTTTATTAGTAGTTTAATAAGATTTAAAAATGTAATTTACCTTTGCCAATAAGTTTGAATAAGCCCAGGAATAATAATCTTAAAAAAAATAATTCTCGTTACGGTATGATGTAATACTGATTAGTTTAAAAGTATTTTTTTTATTTGTGAGATGTTATATGATGATTTCAGCGAATTCTTAGGAATTCTGGTGCCCAGAAATAGGCCGAGTTGATCAGGAAATATAGCTATGTTTTTAGAATAGAAATATAACTTCTTTTTTGACATAGCTTGATCAACTCACATGCAGTTTATATTAGCATGTAGAGGCCTAGCAAAACGGAAAACGTTATAATGGCGACCCAACTCGAGCTTCGATTTAACAACTACAACCTGAGATAAGTTGTAATGATAAAGAACGTTACAATGATGACCCAAAGAAACTCACAGCCAGAAAATAAATAGTAATTTTAAAAAAAAAAAAAAAAATTATATAAACTAACGAACTAATTAAACCCTGATTATTAAAATATAAAAAAAAAATATTTTTTTAATATGACTTCCAGAAAGAAAAAATGTATGTATATTTTTTTTGATATGTCTAAAATAAAACACGATCGTGGCTGATGTAGACATGTCACAAGTATTTGACCGGGTAGGTGGTTACTGAAGAGGGGGAAAACATAGCCCCAAGTCCTAGTACGCAGTATATTAACATAAGACCACCTTTATATGCCCATCAGACTATTTCTAGCAGGGATCCCAATAAAGGGGAAGGCGGACCAAGTTGCCACGAGCCTGTAAGACTCAAAACGATGAGCAACGCTCGTTAGTGCTTATAACTTGGGCTTCTTATCGTTACTATTACACTTAAGCAGAAAGGACACAGATGAATATTGAAATATTTTCCATTCCCGCCATGTTAGACCTAAAAGTGGGCGTTAAAGCCGAACGTCGCTTGTTGAATGAGTCTACAGAATATATCAGCACGCTACTACAAAAAAAAAAAAAAACACGAATATGAATTTAAAAAACTTAAGAATAAAATTAGTGTAAACCCCTATTTTATTCTCATCTCCTAGCACTGGTGGTATTGTAACGATTATTTATATACGTTGCAAATATATTGGCATTTGGTAAAAGCTAAAAAATAAAAGTAAATTTAGATTTTTTTTTGACTAATTTTTTTTTTAAAAAAAAATAACGTACAATGAAAGTTAAATTTTTCTTGCGTATTTTTTTTACTTAACTGGAAATAAAAGTAGAATTAGAGAGAACAAAAGAATTCCAAAAGCAAGTAAAAAGATAAGCTAAAAAAATAATATTTTAGCTAATTAAACATGGCCGAAAAACGATAAAAAAAAAGAGAACTTAGTAATTGAAAAATGATAAAGACTGTATAAGATTATAAACACAAAACGCCATGATATTAGCATGCGCAGAAGTCTGACAACAGGACCTCTAGTATAAAAAGGAGGGATTCGGTTGGAGGAACGTCTTGGTTTAGCTGATATTCTTTTGGTTGGTTTTGGATTAGAGAATCCAGACCACTCTACGATGAAAAAGTTATTCTTACAAGAGTAGACCGGAGCTTTAGCTGGCATTATTACCGATGGACACCAGAGAAGCTTACGCGACTAGCCTATGGAACCAGCACCAAGATCAACTAATAATCAAAGGCCGTGAGCTCAATTCAACCCTGAAAAGCTATACATAGTTATCTACAACCTTCGTGAATTCACAAAACTTACCGGTAAGTTAAGACTACTTATTTCTGATTGTGACAAAATTAAGCATTTGCAAACAAGTCTTAAAATAATTCCAATAGAGACTTTCATTTTTTCTGTACAAGAGACTTTTGTTTATACCAGAACTTTTTAATTAATTATTTTATTTTATTGATTGTGTCATATTTGAATTAATGTGTTCTCTCTGATTTACTTGATTAGGAATTCTCATTTTAACTTAAACAGATTTTTAATCTGTTATAATAATAAAAATATTTCTAATATCAATTTTCATTTGTCCGTTATTAATAATAGTTATTATTTTTATTATTATTAAATCTATTAGTAGTTTAATAAGATTTAAAAATGTAATTTACCTTTGCCAATATGTTTGAATAAGCCCAGGAATAATAATCTTAAAAAAAATAATTCTCGTTACGGTATGATGTAATACTGATTAGTTTAAAAGTATTTTTTTTTATTTGTGAGATGTTATATGACGATTTCAGAGAATTCTTAGGAATTCTGGCACCCAGATTAAATAAATTAAAAGCTGATTTCATCAATAGCACAATTTTCAACAATTAATAGGCCAAGTTGATCAGGAAATATAGCTATGTTTTTAGAATAGAAATATAACTTCTTTTTTGACATAGCTTGATCAACTCACGCGCAGTTTATATTAGCGTGTAGAGGCCTGGCAAAACGGAAAACGTTATATTGTTTTATAAAACTTTTCTTAATCTCAGCGAATGCTTCCTCTTGTTCACTGGTCCAGTTCCAATGGGTATCTTTCATGAGTAATCTTAGTAAAGGTTCCATTCGGTCAGCAAATTTTTCACAGAATCTGTTGTAAAAGTTGCATAGTCCTAAAAAGGACCGAATGTGCTTTCGTGTTTTAGATACAGGGAAGTCACTTATTGCACTGATTTTATCAGGTGAGGTTTGATTCCTGTTTGTCCCACCAAATGACCCAAAAATTCTATCTCCTCAGATATCAATATACTCTTTTTCAGGTTGATTTTGATTCCTTTAGTTTCGCATTCTGCAAAAAATATTTGTAAGTGTTGGAAGTGTTCTTCCAGAGATGTGGATGCTACCATGACATCGTCCACATATATTGTTAAAATTTTCTTGATTTTCTGAGACAAAACTTGATCCAGACATTGTAATAAACCTGCACCGCTATTAACTAAGCCAAAAGGCATTCAATTAAATTGATATGTGTGGCCTCCATATATAAAAGCTGTGTATTTGCGATCTGTGTGATGTAATTCAATCTGCTAGTAGCTAGCAGTTAAGTCAAATGTGGAAAATACTATTTGTCTTTAAATTTCATGAATAATTTTTGCATACGAGGTGGAATAGTACAATCTGGTATTGTCACTCTGTTAAGTTGGTGTGCATCAAAACATAACTGCACGGATCAATTTTTCTTTCTAACCACCACTAGGGGATTACAGTATGGGGAAAAGCATTTATCAATGATGCCCCATTTCAACATTTGTTCCAGCTGTTTCTCCACCTCCTCCTTAAATTTGTGTGGTATGGGGTAGGATCGCACTTGGAACGGTTCTCCTGGTTTCAATCTGATTCTTTGTTTATATCCTTTAATGAGCCCAGGACTATCAGAAAATATGTTTTTATAAGTATAAAGCATAGATTTGAGTTTTTCTGTTTCAGTGGCAGAAGTCAGTTTTGCTCCATTTGCCTTTTCTTCCATCAGCTCCATGTCCAGTTGGGTCATACAACATGCCTCAGTATCATCATGTAAGTGGTTTAGCATTTCATTTTGTTTGTCATTACACACTACCAGCCGATGTTCATAATCTAAAATGCATCTGTTTTTATGTAGGAAATCTGAACCCAACACAACTTCATGGATAAGACTGGTCATTATTAAGAACACTTGATATACCATCTTATGCTGTATGTGCATCTGTACCCAAATTTGCTTAGGCAGAAGTTTTGCTTTCTGGTTGTTTGCTAATGTTATTTGTGCTGTCTTCAAAGGTAAGATTTCTATGCTTGGGTTTTTTGCTACAATGCGGTGGTATAGATCTTCTGATATTACAGATATTTGACTGCCCAAATCCAGCATGGCCATGACTTCAAGTCACTCCATTACCAGACTGATCTCTGGACAACTGTGGAGCATATTCAGGCACTCTATCTTCCCATGAACATATCAAGTTTGATATTTCTTTGTCCATATTAGTCCATGGTTTTATGATGTGGCCACAGAACTCTTCATTTTTGTTCCTGTTTGTGTGATTGGTATGTTTATCTTCCCAAACATTTGCTGATAGCTTATATTGTTGGCTCATGTCTATCTCATTTAATAATTCATCCATTTGTTGCACTGAATTTGTACTTGTGGTGAGCACCATTTGTTCAACATGAAGTGGCAAATTACAGTGGATTATCCTGACAATTCGCCCCTCTGATATGTGGCATGCTTTCAGTGTCTGAAGTCTTGCTGCTTGTCTTCTGAAAAATTTCGAATAATTTTCGCCAGTATTCTCTTTATATTTTTCCTGCATGACTTGTTGCAGGATCATATCTTGGCACTGTTCACTCCAAAAACTTTTTAACAATACCTTTTTATAATCCTCAAATGTTTTGGGATGGTGGAACAAGGACTGCCACCATGTTAGAGCATCGCCATGGAGGTGATTGTAGGCAATTGCCAGTTTACCAAAGTCATTAATTTGATTCACTTGGAAATATGTTTCTAAGCTTTTAATATGCTCGATAGGGGCTTCATCTGTTTGTCCCTCAAATATCTTTATTTTTAAAAATTGGTTTATATTGCACGAGTAAGATTGTCCCTTTTCTCTTTCGTGTATCTCATTTTTAAAGCTATAAAATCTTGTTTTGATTTCCTTTGACATTTCACGTTTGAACTCCTCCATTCTTTGGTTCATGTATGCAGTGTTTTCCAAGAGTTGTCGAGTCAGTTCATTTATCTTTTGTGGTATTCTGGCCATTTCTTGTTTTATATTCACTAAAGTTTCTTCCATTATGTTTTACATTTAAAACATAGTTATAAGTATTATTCAGGGCTACGTTATAAGTATTTACATTCGGTATATATATACGTTTTTAGTTACTGATCAGTTAAATACAGAATCGGTAACATTGGATATTTTATTTTTATTATTAAATTATTTTTTTAACTATTTGTCTTATTTTTAAACACGCAGTACACCGCGCACCTAACTCTGCCTTATTCCTTTTTTACGCCCTGTTCCAATTATTCTGCTCATTTTTACCTACGTCTATTTAATCTTATTTATAGATAAAAAAAAAAAAAAATCAAGTTTAACATATAAAATTCTATTTCATTATGCTAGTATAAAACACATTTTACTTTACTTAACTTTTTTTTTTTTTTCATACCTAATATTAAAACAAAACAAAAAAAATCTTCAAGTATAAGTTATTTTAAATATTACGCAATTTTGAAAAACAGGTCTTATACCTATATCTAAAATGTCTATTTTCTCTCTTTTTCAAAACAAAACAAGAAAACAACAAATTCAACTATAAGTTTTTTTTAAAATATTACACTATAATAACCTATTACTTTTATTTGTAAAACCTCCAACCATTTATATACGCTATAATACCATTTATATACGCGTATATACAGTGTGTGACCTACTTTTCCCCCACTCATTCGTTTAATAATTTTTATATACTTTATTTCTATTTTAATTACACATGAGACATCAGTTTTTACTCAGTTTAAAATGGCAACTTTATTTATCTAATAAAATGTTAGTGACTCTGTTTAAAGTGAAAATTGTTAAGCAATTATTAAGATGAAAGAATCTACACTCTATATAACAAAATATCAAACATCAATATATTACATGTATATTTATTTAAAATAACTTCGAAGTCTATTTTATTTATCCCATATATTTATAGAATACAGTGTGAGCATTTGATTTATTGCTAACAATTTGAATCATAAATGTATCTTAATTTAAATATTTGTCGCTACAAAAAATAACACTATCATTTTGGAACTGCAAATTACTGAGTAAAATATTTTACATTATCTAAGACTATGTTTTAAAAAAATAGAACAAACCAAGCGTGTCACGGCCTGTTACTTACACTATACTGTATATTTAAAAACAACTAGCAATTGAATTTTATATAAATTCTCTTATATATGTAGTCAAACTGTTAATTTAGTTTTTAATTACAACTACATTAAGTCTATATAGACATACGGCATGTAAATTATTTTTACCGTAATTTACACATTTATATAATTTTAACTTGTTCTTTACTTAATCGTACCATTTTTACATTTAAACCATGTTAGCGCCAGTTTTACTGTACCAGACCAAAACTCCCCTGATGATTTCCTAATCCTAATCTTGCACTGAACATGAAGTGAACAAGATTTAACAGGAAAAGAAATGGATACCAATTTAGCCGATTGTCTGTACTCATGTATATTGGTACTTCCAGCTAAACTGATAGGAAGAGTGGATTGACAGGACTCTTCCAGTTAAAAACACCCTTTAATTGATATCTTATTTGAATGCCCAAATATTTAGAACAATGGCAAGTACACACCTTTGAAAAATCTATTTACAAAATAGACCTTTGCTCGCCACTTCTAGAAAAGAATCAAAAAATGAATTTTTCACCCTCCTAGAAGGATGTGCAATACCATATGTTCAGCAGAGCATAAGAATAAGATTTAACACCCCGGTAGAGCGATATCCATTGTGGCTAGCTCAGTTAATCTACATCTAGAGCCTTCAAATGGGTAAGTTAAATGATTATTGCAGGTACGTGGTTGATAACGAAAGAATACATTTTTATCCATATAAATAATAATACGAAAACGAAACAAGTTTAATATTATGATTAAATATTTATTTAATCCCAAATACCCACCACTGTTTCATACTAATGATGATATAATAAAAAAAATACTAAATAATTAATGATCACAAACCCATATATATATTCGAGGCGTTGAAATAGATAAAATACAATTTTAAATAAGAAAAATAATAAATCCCTAAAGCTATTTACAATGTTTATAAGTAATAGAAGTGGTCTGAGCTCCTTTTACCCAGTAGAAATAAATTTTACTTTGTGTGATTTGATATACAGATATGAGATTTTCGGTCATACAGGCATATGCTTTTACTAATGCTAAAACCTTTTTATTGATAGAAATATAATAATAAAAAGAAATATGCATACATATATTTGCATTATGAAATATTTAGCTAATTTCATATTTTTCAACATGTCAATAAGGTTGCGTTAGTTCAGATACTATATAGTACGCAACATGAGGTACTGTATCAATTTCCTTTTTTCTATAAATAAATTCCTATACACGTATATACGTGCAGCTCAATTATATACCTATTACTATTTTAAATATAAAGTTATTAGAGGACTTGCTTACTGGGAATCTATAATAGATCAATCCCTTCTTCCACGCATCATGAGGTGCAGCAGTGATAAAAAAAATAACTTAAAAAGGATATACGGTTAAATACATTTTTAGATATTCAACATGAGATATCATATTTACCGAATATTATAAGCATATGTACAAATATATACACATGTATATTTATATATGATGAATTTCAGGACTAACAACAAGAGTAAAACGAATAGCAACAACAAAAAAAGAATCTCATTGCAACCTTTGTTGAAATACTAGAATTTGAAATAGAAAAATTGATTCAAAAGATTTAAGTAAAAGCTTTATCATTTATGCCCGTAATGACCGTAAATTCAATGTATATATGCGAGAGATTTAAGTAAAAGCTTTATCGTTTATGCCCGTAATGACCGTAAATTCAATATATATATGCGAGAGACAACTCTCTTTTTTAAATGACTAATAATAATTAAAAAAATAATGATATATTTAATCGGAAATATCAAAGTTAATTATTTCAATATTAATAAGATATCTTAAAATAAATTTATGTCGGCGTCTTCATTTTTCTCCTATGGGCTCTGAGTGGGCTTCAAGTCAACTGGCTGTGTGGTGAGGATTTCATCTATTCAGGCATAGGCAAGGCGGCTGGAACTGGCGATGACATCTTGGCGGCTTGGGACAGAGAAAGGACGGTGCACTAACTGGCTTCATATTTTCCTCTATTTGTATATGATAATAATTTTTATTAAATGTTCATTTGCTAGCTTGACTGGTTCATTAAATCCTTAAGAAAGCATTAGTTCTTAAAAGAACTGTATAATGGATTTCTTTAAAAAAATGTCTGCAGTAGTCGTGTCCATAAATTAATCTCTAAGTAGCTGGTTGATTGAATAATTCTGGAGCTAAAGTAGTGAAACTTGCCCAAAACCACTGCCAAAGAAAGAATGAATCCTACAACACTGACTAACTTATCAATTCCACTCATAAGAACCAATTCAGATAGCCATCTGAGAAGAATGAATCAACCAATCCTTTTAATTTAACTTATCACTTAGATTATAAACATTCCTTTATATCTTTCTGATTAAATTCTACATTTTAAATTTAACATAATGACTTCCATCTTGAATAACCCAGACCACTTGCTTACAAAATCAATTCAAAAGAATTTTTAAAAAGATAACAGTTTAATTATAGCATTATCAAACATTTTGCTTTTGATCAGATTTTTGCAAAAGCAATCAATTTTTTTTTCCTTACAGAATAAGATAACAATTTTTAGAAAAGTAATTAAAACAACAATATATATATATATAAGTATGCTGGAACAATTTCTTTTCTCTATTTGAATTTTTCAGAGAAAAACAAATAGATAAAATGATATATAAAAAAATATACAAAACGGAAAAATAAAAAAAATAAAAAATACATGAGTTTATTATATGTGGACAATATTTTAAATTGGTGTGTGTGTTATTCTACTGCTCAGAATCCACTTCCATTATTAATATAGCACATTTATATATTATGTTGTGCTTAATATATCTAAATTTACATGTTTTTCTGCTGTAATTTTCTTTACAGCAGACTTTGTGTGAGATCATTTGATAATGTCTGGCACAATATGTATACACATTTAACAACTGTTTAATTTTTTAGCTTTTAGTTTTTATTTACGAATTAAAAAAAAAATTTATTTTAATTTTAAATTAATGTAACAGCATATACCATTACAATATATATATATATATTGTAACAGAAAATAAATAATAGAAAGACAGAGAAAATTATTAATTATTATGATATATTTAAAATATGTTTATAATCTGCCATTTGTAACAGTATGAATAATATTGTAACAGCATACAAAATAATGTAATGATGAAAAAGGCTGCTATTTTGTAACCGTTTAATATATAGATTAGTGATAAAATGATAGTTGCTATAATTCAATAACTAAATGATAAACAGGATATATGACATGCTCTAGCAGTTCATCATTTGTAACCGAGAAATTAAATGAGAAATGAATTCACTGTGTTAACTAAAATACAATTTATAATTAAACAAGAATGACACTAACATATAAATAAAAATATATGCATATCATGCTCTATCTGGGTGTCTATTTCTAATTAATTAAATATAACATTATAGCCTGATTGCAACTATCCTAAACGTTAATTCTGTCATGCTAATAATGAAATAAATAAATTATCTCATTTTTCCATATAAAATAACCAAATGAAAATTAAAACTGTCATCATTAAAGATTTAAAATATTTAGATATTGGGGAAGTGATTTGAACAATAAAACATACTGGCCATTGTCATCAAATAAAAATAATATTAAATATAGCAACTGAATAAAATTACCCACTGTGAGATCCCTGGAGTGCTTTATGCTTAACTCCAATAATAAGTTCTTTTATCTGAGAATCCTTTTCATTCCTCTTTCCATGTATGTACGACCATTCATGGTCACACGCACACACTGGTGCTGTTTATAACAACTTATAAAAAATATATATAAAGTTAATATTATGAAGTTGGAAAGGGAATAAATCACTCTTTATTCAGTTTAGTTAAGTACATGTGTTTTCCCATGAGCACCACTAGATTGTTTTAAATCTGTTTAGAGTGTACTGAGTTCAAACTCATTTGGTACATTTTTACTACACATGACTTGGATGACTAATGAAAAAATGACACTCTTATATTTTACTCATGTCAATAAAATCATAAGATCCCCATATCACAAGATTTTATATAGATCAAAGACTCTTATCGATATTTCTAGCTCATTTTAAGTATATTGATGAACAGACAAGTATAATCTTATTAATGGCTTCCAAACAAGCATCATGAAGACCATTACTGATATGGATGGCCATGAGAAATGGTTACTTAACTTAATTATTTATCGCAATATAAAGATAATAATGATGATGATAATAATAGTGATGATGTTACCAGCCATAGCTTTATAATGAACTCACAACAATAAATTTATCTTTTCATAAACTTATAGGCATTTCTTTTTAAAATCATCCTATTTTAAACTGAGATTTAAATATAACACTTTTTAGCATTTATACACGTTTATATTTATTTATTCCAAGTACTTTTATAGTTAAAACTAGGATTCAATAATACTAGTGATGATGACTGATCATAACACCTCTCCCCACATGATATTCACCTTTCTATAAACCCCTATTTACTAAATATATTAATTACATTAAACATTAGATTTACTGATTATAATTTGTTTAATGATGATGGTGATCATAACTCATGTACAGTACTATGTTTAAACAGTTTTAATCAATAATATGATATCCATCTTTGATGAGGATGATCAAAACTCATGGATGCAACATAATTTTAGCTTTCTATTATAAACCTATAATTATTAAAACTTGGTTATTATCAAGAATAATCCTTAAATACTTAAAGGTAAATCAATATTCTAGCTTACTTAACATTTTGCAGAGCTTGCTTAATATTTGCTAGTGCTGATGATTCTTAATATCTGCGAGCAATGATGATGATCATTTAAAACAATAGAATCAAGACAAGAAAATAAACAATATTTTTAATAATAACTCAGAAACTAATTAAGATATATAATTATATTTTATTAATACTATTCTTCTTTCTTTCTTTAAAATTAAATTTACTAATTAGATAAATGGCCTATTATTACATTAATTAAATATAGAACTAATACAAAAATTTATATATACATAACCAAATAAACTTAATATACAAGTTTGTCCTTTTGGATATTTTAAAATAAGCTGGCTTAAAATGACATTTAAAAAAAAATTTCATTGAATGCTTACTTAAGACTTTCCTAACTTATTATATCATAAAAATAAATTTCATATGTAACTTGTGTGTTTTATTTCACTTCCATTCAAATGTGAATCCCTGCTTTATAATTTACCATATTTAAACTAATCATGCATAACCTATTCTTTTGACATGTTTGTATAAGCAGTTACACATGCACACACACCCTGTGATATTTCAACATATATTTTTAAAATGTGTTCCCTTTATATTAGGGATTAATACATAAATCACATATATAAAAAATATTCTTGCAACCTTGAGCAAAAGAAAATAAAATACATTATATCAATTTTAATATGCAACAAGATAAATAAAAAAAAACATTATAAATGCATATATTTATAGGTTGCTCATTATCATAATAAATGAAGAACAATAATAAAAAACATTTCAATATTACAATATGTAATATAAAAAAATAAAAAAAAAATAATGAAAATTTAAGTTTAAAGATTTGAACTGTGTTTGTGTTATGTTATGATATTGAGAATAACTATTGATAAACAAGCCTTTAATGTTTCTGTATCAAAAGAAAAAAGAAATGCCTTGATGAATAAATTAAGGTTTACTTTTAATAAGTAAGAATAAAAGATCTGTTAATGAAAGTTCATAGTTACCTGATTATTTTCACTTCCTATAAATGTCTCAAGTTCGAATTTTCAGACTGCTTGTCTCACGTATAGCTTCAATAAGTTGATTTGCTCCATTTAAAAAAAAGTTCTTGCAGATACTTTTAAGATAAACATGAATTAATTTACTTGCTTGTTTCCACAATTTTAAAATTATTTATTGTTGATTCTTTTGATAACACTGAATTCATTGACTGGCTTGCTTCTATCATTTCAAAAAGAGTTATTACAAATACTTTTAGATAAGTATGAACTGGTGGATTTGCTTGTCTCTACTATTTCAAAAAAAATCATTGTAGACACTTTAGATGACTATGAGGAAAACTTTATTCATAGTTTCAAACTTGGCTATATATGGTTTTTTATTCATCTTTTCTTTCTTCTTTTCTCTTTCTTCCCCTTTTCCCTCCATTCCAAGTCCATGAATCCATAATGGGCCAGGAGCCAGAAAAGAAGAATTTCAAATAGCTTGTGTGGTTGCCTTTAAACTCGATCATTCTGTTGGTTATAAAGAACTTTTGGTATAAGTCCACGGATAGATCAGTGAGTTAACTCATAGATGTCAGTTTTAGGAAGCAGAACAAATGGCTTTAGCAATGCAAATTCATTGTATTATACGCTGCAAAATATATTAATATCATTTTATAGAATTGTCAATAACTTCTTCCAAGAAATTCAATTTTGTCCCATTTCTTTTTCTTAATCCTGCTGGGAATTACTTATATATATGCACATCCTCGTGTATACTAACTTTAAAACAAGAGTCATTTTTTCCTTCCTCAATTTTTAAAGAGTGAAAAAAAATCAATCGCTCACTCTCTTTTAAAAAAATATGCAAACTGTCCATTTCCATTGGTTTTCATGAACTCAATCACTACATCTCTGTCTAATAATAAAGAATAAAAACTGATAGCTACTTCTCTTTTCCCAATAACATTAAAAAAACTGACAGCCTACATCTCTTCTCTAATAACATTAAAAAAGACTGATCTTAGTAATATTAATGATTGACTTTCTTTTAAAACTACATATTGTTAGATCACTCTCCCCCAAACAAAAATTGAACTGACCTCTAAATATTGTTTCATTCCTTTATATTGCGAATCTTTGATCAAAGAAAAGGATCACCTGGAAATCTTATCTTGAGATAAAGATCAAAGCTTCACAAGTTTGACGTTCTGTCGCAATTAATAAAAACTTAGGATTAATTGTTACATTTATTCTTTCCAAGCATCTCCTCCCACTCTAGATATCTACAATCTAGATAACACAAAAACAACAAAGCCTGCAATCTTAGTCATTAAAAGATTTGTGTAAAAATGTTTTATGTTTAAAATATTCATACTCACACGTGTACATTTTCATATCCTAATCTACTAACCATATAATTGGTTTTTTTTACACCTTCCTTTCTTAATGTTTTATTTTACAGAAATAAAACTAAATAATTGAATATATTAATTATTTAACAAGAAAAATAGTATATTAAAATACCATTTCTTATAACATTATATTCATTCACTACTTATTAATTTATCAACTATATATTATACATATAATATACATACACATAAATCTCTATATAAAAGAAGAAATTTTTTTTTCTAATTAAAGAATGTATATGTGAGAAATGAGAACATACATATATGTACAATATATATATATATATATATATATATATATATATATATATATATATAATCAGTAATCAGTGCTCAGTTTATATTAAGATAGAAAATCTTCATACTTTAATGGACAGGCTTCAATCACTTCAAGCTCTAACTCTTCAACCATCCATACCATTGAAAAGTGATAAGAGATAGTATGGATAGTTGAAAGGTGCTTGAAAGTCTGAGTTCAAATCCCTTTTATTTACAATTACTCTCCAGGTATATGAAGAGTGCTTGTATTGCAAATATTACACATTAAGTCTGCATCCTGCCCATCCCTCTTCTATGTATTTAAATGGATATGGTTCTGTACATTAGGAGTCAGAGTGACTTGAGGTCAACATGAGGCTGACAACAATATTGGCAACAGCATAGGATTTGGGCTTTCCATCAGATTTTCAATGGTATGGATGGCTGAAGAGTTGGAGGTAGATTTGCTATCTTAATATAAACTAAGCACTGATCATATATGTGTGTGAGAGACGATAATCTGGACCAACTGATGAGTGCTGGTTCAGCACAAAATACATATATTAATGATTATTGATCTTTTCTACATGTGTGTGGTCATGGGTATCAGTGATATTACGTAGTGTGGATAGTTTAAAGGTTCTTGAAAGTCTGAGTTCAAATCCCCTATATTTACAATTAGGCTCCAGGTATATGAAGAATACCTGTATTTCAAATATTAAATATTAAGCCTCACATCCTCCACACCACTCTTCTATGAATTTAAATTGGATATGGTCCTGTACATGAGGGGGCAGAATGACTTAGGTCAACATAGGCATGATAACAATACTGGCATCAGCATGGGATTTGGGATTTCCATCAGATTTTCAATTGTATGGATGGCTGAAGAGTTGAAGATTGAAGTAGATTGAAGCCTGTCCATTAAAGTATAAAGATTTGCTATCTTAGTATGAACTGAGCACTGTTTATATATATATGAGAAAGATAATCTGGACCAACTGATGAGTGCTAGTCAGCACAAAATACATATATTGGTGATTATTGATATTTTCTACATGTGTGTGATCATGTGTATCAGTGATATGAGATAGTGTGAATAGTTGAAAGGTGTTTGAAAGTCTGAGTTCAAATCCCCTATATTTACTTTTAACTTTACTAAAAAATATATTTTATAAAAAATTATAACTTTAAAATAAATCAAAGATATGACCAGATTAGATAGGACAAGACTAAAGACTAAAACTGTCTAGACTTATTGAACACCTACATTTATATTTTTCTTATCCAGTGATTTCATTGATTGATCCAAGTTTTTCTTAACCATAACCCTTTATTTAAACATTAAAATATTTTTAATAACCTGAATATTAATTTTAAAATAGAAAATATTTAGATAACATAATAAGAAATAATAACGTAAAAGAAAATTTTCAAAACTATTTGCAACATTTTAATGTTTCAATTTTTACTTACAAGGAATTAAAAATTAATATTTCTGTCTAATACATGTAAGCCCAAGGATGAATATACACTTTATAAACATGTGACACTTTTAAAACATTCTAAAATAATTTAATTACTAATTATTTAAAATAATAACTTAAATAAAGAAAATTATTTAAAATATAATAGAAATATTATATAATATTAAATGTTGTAATTAAGCTATTGCTTTAACATTATATCCTTTAAATGTAATAAACATTAATTAATTTTATCTTTCAAATAATATATAATATATTAATTTTGTCTTAAAATTATATTAAAACAACTTTTTAAATATTTAAAATATCTTTATACATTTTCTATCTAACAAGTTTAAACCTATTTTACTCACAAAATTAATATAAAATAGTATGGACCAATATAAATTTAAATTTTTTTTAAAAGACTGTGACAAATAGCATGGGCACAATATATATTGTAATGGTATACATATGCCATTACATTATTTTAAATTTAAAATAAAAAGATCGTAAATAAAAATTGATTTATTAAAAAGAAAAAAAAAATTAATTATAAAAACTGAAAATTAAAAGTTATATTTAACATGTATAATCACATAGATGGAAAACTTGAAAACTATTTTTTTTTAAAGAAAGTATTTGAATGTACTTTTTGTAAAAAAAAAAAAAGTAAAGATATAAAGATTAATATTTTTGAATATAGAAATAAATGATTTCTATCATGTTTAATCTTGGAAAATAGAAATTATTGATTCATTAATTAAATGTAAAGCAAACTAGCCCTTGTGGCACTTAAAAAATTGAAAGGTCAGATAAGAAAATAAAAAAATTAGCTTGACCAATGGAAGCACCAAGCCACAGCATGGACCAAAAAAGAGATTCTAGGATTAGTGATGTCTTGCTTGATCAATCTGGGAAAATGCTGATAAGAGGCTAATAAAAATATAAAAGCCAAAATAATTGAATTCAGGGGTGGTTGTTGTCTGAGAGCTGACTATTATAACTATCTGTATTGCAGAATCCATGATTCATGAGTCTGAAATAGATTTAATTTCCTGACAACCAGCTGAGGCCTCCTGATGACAGCTATGGACCAAAAGGAATGGCAAGCAAGGGCTTTGTTTCAAAGAAGGACAAGCAATCTATGTAAGTGATCATAAAGATGGACTTCTAAATTTGCAGAATCTATAAAGTATGAACTCTTGTGTTTATCTAATAGAAACTTTTCCAAATTTGCAATTAGTGACTGAAAATAAGAACTTTTATCTGACCTAAAGAATTCAAAATCAATTATTAATATATTTTTTTGCATAGGTTTAATTAATCATTTCCATTTCTTTTTTTGTTATGTGTTAATTAAAATGTATTAAATTTAAGTTGGGTGTAGATAGCTGCATAGATTCATTAATGTTTAGTTTTTTTTGGATTTTCATATGATTGAAATATATATATCGATAAATATGACACCTCATGCTGAGTGTCCAAATGTATTTATTCATATATCTTTTAAGTTATTGTTGTCAATGTGGCACCTTATGATGAGAGCTATTGGGTTTATTTTATTGTAAATTTCCTTCAGCAATTCTCAATCAATAACTTTATATTTTAATCGTTTATTTATTTTAAAGGTTTTAATTTCAGGCTATTTGTTTCATAGTTAGGTCAATGCAAGTGGAGTGATATATGGGTGTTTATATCAATGTAATGTGAAGCATGTTTAGCATACATGGAAAATCCCAATTGAATGCATGACCCAAAGATGTAGTCATTGCTTTGCAATGTATGCAGATGTATTTCCTGCAACATTGACTTCTTTTAGTTCTATGGATAGGGACTATAAGTCAGCAGATAGACTGCTCTCCCCCATTTGTAGCAAGTCTCTTAAATATTTTATTACATGATTCCCTTGCCAGACAGATGCACATTCCTGTACTGGACGAGGATCATGTCCTTCAAATAATATCACACTGTCGGATGCACATTCCTGTCAGTGTGATTTTATACTAGCATCTTCATATTGCATTGGTTGCATCAATATATTAGGAAGCAGGCATTGGGTTGGCTACAAACTTTTAATCTGAGATTGAATGTTTGATTTTGAAAAGTTTTTAACTGAGTAATCTATTGTAACAGTAAGAATTGTCCCTCCATGTAACAAAATCGAGAACACAGGCAAATAAACTAAAGCTAATCAAATCTGGATGCTGGGATCCAGAATCTGGCCAACATTCAATCCTTTCATCTCTGCTCAATGATCTAATACCTATGGATGACACTTCTCAACTTACACAGACATTGAATTTAACTATGGTCCGGCAGTCATCCAGGATAAAACAAGAGACTCATAAATTGACTAACATAACACTGATTTGGTCAGATATACACACATATGACTAAGTGATTAATTAATATATCAACGATTGATTATGGAATTTAATAGAATGATCTACATATAGATATAATGATGTACATAAATCTAGAGTTGGGTAAAAATGAACTCATGGACAATAAAGATATGAAAACGAGTTATAATTTTAAATATTATTAATTTAATAAAACAATAACAAATAGTGAAACTAAAATATACAAAATTATGTAATGAGAACGTGAGATATTACGCTCGCAGGCGTTACATAACTAATGAGATTAATGTTACATATTATCCCATTATAAATGTTTAATAAAGTGTAGTGTGGTATTGAAGTTTATGCCTATATTAATATGCCAAATTTCTAGCTCTTGTGTAGTCTGCTAAATCATATGGAACTTAATAGCTAAAGTTATATAACCAACTTAATAGTGCTGCTGTGGGGTCTATCTATACAAAGTTAAGTCGAGCACATAATTAGGCTCAGAGATATGCAGGTTAGTGTGTTAACCTAGGTTAGGGTATGCACGAATGCTAGATAAGCATTTAATATAAAGTGAGAGAAAACTGGTTTCTGATAGGTTTACCTATATACTCTATGGCACGTATTAAAATATTAATAAAGCTAGAAGGTGTGAATGAGTCATTATTCACAAGCTTCAGCCTCAAAGGCTCTGTTACCCTACAACTGCCCAACTTGCTACAAATAGTAACCTTAGTAGTTCAGGGAGTTGGATAAGCATTAATTATGAATAATCTAGGTCCTTGTGCCCTAGTTCTAAAAGAGTGTGCTTTACCCGAACTAAGTAGATAAGGGTGACCTCCACCAGCAACTCATCAAGAATCATGCAGCAAGCAGATAATTGTACATTGTGTATTTAGTAAGGACACATCCGCAACTTATACATATATAACGCAAATACATAAAATTATATTAGCATGCCTTAAAAATAAATAGCGTCTATTTGCATATCTATACAACCCAGTTCTCAAATTTAGTATTTCAAATATACTATTTAGGGTCTAAATTAATTAGTAACCTAGTTTAAGATTATCACCTGCATCTCAACATATATAATCTAAGAAGGACAAAGCATATTTGAGGGATAATTATGAATAAAACATTAAAATATGCTTTGAGAATATCTCTGGAGCTAGTTCCTATGATGTATGTGTTACATATATAAATAGTTATAAAATTATAACTAGAGTTAAGCAAACTACAATTTTAACTAGAGAATGACTGATCATTAGAATATTAATACCCAAAATTAATCAGTAAAATAAAACATGATCTCAAAACAGTGAGTGAGAAAAATAATAATTCAATTATTTAATATTTATTATGGCAAAGATTTGAAATTATCTTTGCAGATTGATAAGCTAAAATTATACTTATAAATACTCACGGTTTCAAGTTATTTGGCATATCAAATACATATAATATTAAAATGATATAATTATAGAATAAATTGAATAGATTAGAAATAGGCATAAAAGACCACAGAAAATTATACATTTAGTTTAAAATAGATTATTAGAGTTTTACATTTTAACAGAGAATTCATTATCTCAAGTTTTACATTCAGACAAGATTTAAACATTAACATTTAAACCTTTCCTTGTAGACTTTTAGAAAAGGTGTTTGGAAAGGTAAGTTTTTTGAAATAAGAATTGAAAGTCACAGTTTATGACCAGAACTCTGAGTGAAAATTTATCAATTTACCAGTCTGTTGTCTTCATTGCAGTTCTGAGCACTTGGGGTGATAATAAGTTGACACTTTTCACGATGATTTAAAGTTAATGGGGATTTTTCCATGGGCTACCTGGCTGGTGTACAGCATTATGTTTTATTGGACTAAAGTTCTTTCCATCCCCAGCAAGGGGAGAGAGGTAAGGGGTCACCTACTTTACCCTGACATTTTAAATGTGAAACGAACCTGGATTCTGTTTACAATTCACTTATTATATATATGATCGATCCCTGGCAACAAAACTTTAAGTATTTATATTTTTCTAACTCTGGCCACCTGTTTATTTTTACAAGCTTGTCCGCATTTATTTATTTTAGAAAAACATTTAATTGCTAAAACTAGTAGAAAAACCCATTACTTTTAGAAAAACATTTTTAATTATGACAACTAATTTAGATTTTGTTTTTCTGCTTTTTCCTCCAGTTTATTGTGACAACACTATAAAATTCTGTGAATTGCTATTAACATTTTAGATTTATAAAATCAAGTTCACACTATTTTAGGACTATTGCGTGACCTAATTTTAAGAGTTGTTTACAAAAAACACTAAGTTGCTTCGATAATTAGTATAAAACTAATTTTATTACTATACATGTAGAATAACAACAATGAAAATATACATATGCGATTTCACTAATATAACAATAAAATTGGCTAAATAATTTAAACTAAAATATTTCTTAAACTAGAAATATTTCAAAATGAATACATATCTGTAATATATACATATACTATTAAATTAGACTTACCGTTCGCATATATAAGCGCAATTTTGCATATATAGCAATTTGAAGTTGTTTAAATGGGTACTCTGAGAGAGTTTAAAGCTGGCATAGACATAGGTGTAGGGGTAAAATATGTGAAACAGGCAGATGGATGAAACTGACTGCTTCACTATGTAGCCTATCTATACTCAACATTCTAAAGTAAAATTTATTAAAATGTCCATCTGTGCAGACTTTCTTAAATAATAATTTAAAATTTAAAAAAAAAAAAATCTAAATTTTAAAGTAATATTAAAATCAAGATAAATTTTATTCCTCAATTTCAAATATTTATATATGTGCGCTAATAAATAATTTTTGTGTGTTATTACTGGCAATGGCTTATTTTATTTATTTTTTTTATATTAAAAATTTATTTTTAATTTTAAATCTTTCTTGAATGAAAACTATGTGTTATAAATCTCTGCGTCTCCTTGAGCTAGTGGCATAGGCTAATGGTCAATATAAAACATAGTTGGATCTTAACAGTAAGTATCTGCCTACTATATAAATTTTCCAAGTTCTAATAGCCTGGTAGCACCCTTGTACAACAGATACAGTAAGACTCTGATACAACCCGACCATTATAACATATATATATATTGTGATGATTATTTGGTATCTTTAAAATAATAATACACATAACTTTAAAATTGTTATTGGCTTATGAAAAGAATATTATCTTAAATTTACAGTATCAAGCAAAATTTAAGAAAGGTATCCAATATGTGTTTTGATATTTTATAGTGTTAAAAAAGGATGTCATTTTATAATAGTAAACTTTATTATCACATTCAATACTGAAATAAATTTTGATTCATCATAAGATTTTGTCATTGTCCTTTTAGAAATTTATTGGACACCCTTAAATAATTTTTTTAATGCCTTTATGCTAAATCAGTAGAAACCTGATTTTGGTAATATTTCAAGGAATTTAGTTGCAATAATTATACCATTGCAGTGAAATATTCAATTTTCAACATTAGCTGATAAAATAATTAATTTTTTGAATATTAATTATTAAACCTCTTTTTTCAATAATCAAGGTTAGAACAATTATCTATGTACTGAAAATTCAGAGGCTAAGAAAATGAAGTTTCTATTTTTATTCTATTCCAATTAATAATTTTTCATCAACTTGATACATGTTTCTGAAATCTCTTGCAAGCAGTTTCAAAGATCATAATGACAAAAAATTGAAAACAAAATTGGACCTTGTATACATGTTTATTTAACATCAGTTTTAATTTTAAATAATCTTAATTTTTCATCTCTATTATAACACTTCTATCATTCTATCCTATAGAAACTTTACATATGCATAATCTTTACAGACAAACAATATATTTTATACAATGGCTCAGCGTTGTTCAATCAATCTTAAGCTATGACCAAATCAATGAAAACAGTATTTAAATCACATCTTATTTCCAATATGTGATGATTTCCAGATTTTATTATTTTTATTTTTCTATTTTTGTTTCTCTTTTTCTCCTTTGGTGTTAATATGTCAATATTCATCTAAAAGTAGTTATTAAGATGAAAAAACATGTTTATTGTGCCTTCTGATTCTCTAAAATCACATTGAGCCTATGAAAAACGTTAATCTGGAAGCAATGTGTTTAGCAAAGTCAAGAATATAACTACGGTGCAATGGATAGCAATAATATTCCAAAATAATTGAAGCAGTCTTATATATCATTTTTGTTTTTATAACTTAAAAACCAAAAAGCTTTACTAAGTTAAATGTTATGAGTTCATATATTTCTAAAACATTACAATATTTTTAAAGTTATCATTAAAAAAAACATATTTTAAAATGTCTCAAGTATATCATAATGATTTATAACCTTTCCACTTTTATGATTACCAAGATCATTAGACAAACCATTATGTTCTTCATCTTTCTGCTTGTGATATTATAAAAATTATTATTGCAAATGCACATTTCATTGGCCAAGTTATATGAAACCAACAAATAGTAACATATTTATTGTAAAAACTATTTTATGGAGAATTTAGGAATAGTTTTTAATAGCAGATTTTATCCATTTAAAAAAATTATTAAAGTACTATGTTAATTGCTTTTATTGAAGAGAAATGGCTAAAAAATGAGTACAACAAACAACTATAATTACAACAAAATGTTGGGTTTTTTTTCCAAAAATTAAAGGTCACTCCATAAGCTAAAAGATAGCATTACAAGATGTCACTAAATAGATTAAAGCACAAGAGTGTGATATAAGGAGAGATATTTGAGATACATGGTAGGTTTGTACATTAGTCCCAAATTATTTCTCTCCACCTACTTAACTACCTTTTGGAGTAAAAATAGCAGCATTCATTTACAAATGGGTTGCAAATCATGAAAGAATGCAGGATATAGAAGATAGAGTATTGATTATTAAAATGTAATAATTTTAAAATTAGAAAGTAAATGATTAAATTGTGGGTTCTGTATATAATAAAAAGAAAAATATAATAAAGGGAAAATGAATTTTTTATGTAATTAATTTACAGTTTTAATTTTAACAAAATATAGAGAAACCTGCAGAGATTACACCTAGGAAATAAGATTCATTGCTAGCTTTATTAAGTTCTTCAAATTCTACCATTGTAATCATAGATTTGGCAGTCATAAACTATGTGGTTCATTGTTAGTATTTTCCCACATTTTTATAGAAGAGGTGATAATAAATTTCATTTATGAAACAGGTTGTCCTGCACCTGTTGTTGACACTCAAGAGAATCAAACTCAACTGGCTTTCTTATTGGATCTGGAAAAGGAAAATTATTTGGAACATTATAGGAATTGCATTTTTGCATCTGACAACTTTGATTGTAGATTCTTGGTTGAAAAATTCAAAAAAGAGATTATCATATCTCACTTTGCCTTCAGAAGGGGTCTAAATCAGATTCTTTCCTTATCTGATTGGATTGAGCATTCATTGCCACTAACCAATGGGTAAACATATAGATAAAACTCAGTCATTGGTTAGTATGAGCCAATAGCCAATGATACTCTCTGAATTCGATTACTTCCAATAAGGTTGGAGATCTGGTAATAAATAGTCAGCCTTTTTGAACATAAGGAGAGAACGTCTAATCTTACTGACAATACACCTTCTCCATTGAAACCACTGTTAACAGTGAGTATTTTCATTATTCAAAATGAGTCTTAGGTGGTGAAATTGTATCTTGAGTTATCAGAAATTCTGATCTGCTTAACAGGTTTTTACACATTTTTTATGAAGCAAAACTTTTTTATAATATCTGCCAGATTATTGATGAAAAGGGAATAGATTTGAGTGTACTAGTAATATATTTATTGTAATATTTAATTGAGTATTCAAAAGTTTAGTCTGAGAATTTATTCACCAGCAGAATATGCTAGTGCTAAGAATTTTGCATCACAATTCCAAGTAATGCCAGCCAGCTTTCTAAAAAATATTTCTAAAAATTAATTTGATATAAGCATAGATAAATGAGGAAAATAAGTTCGGCTACAATCCAGGGTTACCTCTATATTGTATTTATTGTATCCATTACGAATTTGTTAATGATATATGAAAAAGTAAGTTTAAAATAATAGATAAATCGAAAATTTTTTTTCAGAAAAGTGACAGAAAGAAAAAAAAAGTTAAAAATATATAATCAAATTTGTAAACTCCACTATGAAGAGTACTTTAATTGTAACACACTTACTGATGATGTCGGAAAACGAAAAGCTATATTCCAACGCGTCGACGCGATAGGAAAAATTATTTAAGGTCTCTGAATCAATCATATGCAGTATACTTATAGTGGTATCTTCTGTTTTTTTTAAAAAAAATATATATAATACTTTTTGGAAATCGAGTAAGTTTGTTATTTTAGCAATATCTTTGCTTTATATTTATTATTACAATAGCTTTTAATTGACCGGCATTTTATTTGTATTATATTTTTATTTATACAATTTTGAAAATTAATCATTGATAACATTATGATTAAAGCTCTTATATCGGTAATTAATTTAGAGTAAGCCATGTTCCGAACAGTAAATGTACAATGAAAACAGTAATCAATACTAGTGTATTAAATAAAGGATTTAATACTACTAACACAAACACCGAAGAACTTTTTTTACAGCAAATAAGTCAAAATAAATTTTACAAAAGATAATCTGATTACTATATAAGAATTTGCAAGCTTAGATAAAATCATAGGACAAGAATCATATTTAGTCAGTCGTAGACTAGAATTGTCATAATCGATAAACAATTTCACGGTAACTGATTAAATATAGCGGATGTTTCCAGACAATCTAATCCCCACGAACTGAAAATTGATTTAAAGATATTAAAACCTATTTTATCCAGTTGAATGGAATATTCTCTTTTTCGCTTATATGTCTGTGGTGTTGCTATTCACCTATTGTATTTACCATTATGTACTTATGATTTTCTTTGTTTGATGTTCATCAGGAATTTTTTTTATTCAGTTATTTTTTAACAGATTGACTTTGTAGTTTTAAAAATATTCAATAGATAGCATGCACAATCAGGGAAAAATTACTAGAAGCTTAAAGGAGAGTTTGGTCACTGACTTCAATCTCAGCTAAGTTTTTTATCTTTTTTATGCGAGTAATCATCTGAAATCATTGTTTTAAATACTTTAATTGTGGTATGAAAGTGAGGAGTAAATTGTGATCAAGAGAGAGATTTTTTTTTTAATTTGGAAAGATCAAAATTATTATTTAAAAAAAAAGTGTTTTGATCGCCATTTTAAAAATAAAGCAGTTTAAAAAAAAAATCTTTTTGTTGAATGTGTGTTAATGTAAGGATTTCTATAACTAAGTTGTATGTAAGATTAGTTGTTTTAAATATTTGCTACTAAAGTTTTTTTTAAATTTTAATTTAAGAACAGTTAGTTATTTTTGAGGTAAAACATGACGTTTTAGTAGCCTAAGGTACACGTGGTTATTGATCGATCGTTTTTGAAAGTAAAAGTTTTTATCTTTCTGTGCAAAAGAGTTTGAAGAGTAGGAGAGAAAGTATAAAGTCAAATATAGAATAGGTGGCTTAGGAAATAAGTAATATAGATTGCATTTGTATTTTACAATGCATATATAATCGTCAGAAAGGAATTAGGTGGGCTGTGGTAGAATGTAATATATGTGATGAGTTTTTCCACTTAAAATGCTTAAATAAGACTTGAAAAAATGTAACAGGTTTGTGGTTATTTAGACAGTGTGTAAATGTGATAAAAGAGGTGAAAAAGTGGTTTCAAAGTGTAGATAGCATAAAGAGAAAGTCAGGAGAAATGGAGCAAAATGTAGTTTAGGAAGTCAGGAGAAATGGAAGAAAACGTAGTTGAGGAAGGCAGGATAGAGTGTGTTTGTAGTGGAGTGACAAGAGATATGGATGGAAAAATAGGTAGTGCATTGGAGATGGTTGGCCAAAGAATAAGTAAGATAGAGGAAGAGGTAAAGGATGTAAAAGCAAAATTAAAATCTTTAGAGAAGTGTGAGCAGATAAAGAAATTATTGAGTAGGAATGATAAGGAAGAAGTAGATAAGGAAGTCCAGAAGGTTGTGAATGAAGCAGAGAAAGTAGACTATGAGACAGTATTGATAGGGGTTTCATTAATAAGAGAATATGGAGATATAATTGCAAGGGAAAATAGAAACTGGTATGTAAGAGTATGTTTGCCAGGAGCTAGAATTAGGGATGTTACAGATAAAGTAAAGAAGCAAGGGAATAGAGATGTATATGTTATGGTAGGGACTAATAATTTATCAGAGTCATCAGTGAGAGTACACAGAATTGATTAGGAATTTGAGTATGGTTACAGTAAGAGTAGGAATAGTTGGATTATTACCAAGATTTGATAAAACGTATGTTAGATAGAGCATGTTCTGTAAATGAGAGATTGAAAGAATTGTGTAAGAGAAATGATGTTACTTTTGTGAATGTATGGGATTTTTTTTATTGGGAAGAGGGAGTTATATAGTAAAGATGGGTTGCACTTAGGGAAACAAAGAAGTGAAGTTTTAGGGAGTCTGATTTATAAAGAATGTAGTTTGGGAAACTTGTAAAGGGGGGTGGGATTTTAAATTGTAGTGTTATTAAAAAGAAGAAGAATGGATGAGATGTAAGGAATAAACAAAGAGCAGTTGATTTAGATATAAATGTAGATGTGGAGAGGGAATGGGTCTGTAAAATTAATGGTAAGCAAGTTATTTATAAACATAATGGAGAAGAAAGAATAAAAAAATTTTATAAAAGAGTAATTAGGAAAGAAAAAATTGTTAAAATTGGGTATTTGAATATGCAAGGTGGTAGGAGACCAAAAAAGTTGCAGGAATTAAACAAAGCAATTGAAAATGAAGAGCTTAAGGTATTAGCAGTAATGGAAACACATCTAAGAGAAAAAGAAGAACCTGTTTTGGAAGATTTGGTATGGCAGGGTATAAATAGAAAAGAGAAAGAAAAAAGGGTGGTGTAGGTGTTATATCAAAAAAATATTTAAATACTTTTAAATGCCAAGAACATTTGTGGTTTGAAATAAGTTTGGGAAGACAAGAATGGATGGTGGCTATAGTTTATATAGCTACTGGAGATAGCAAAACTATAATGGAGTGGAACAATAGCATATATGAGTGCCTAGTTAAGGATATACAGAGTTTTAAAAAAGGAGGGAAGAGAATAATGGTTATAGGAGATATGAGTGGACATATTGAAGAAATTGATGGTGTAGATAATAAGAATGGACAGCTTTTGAAGAAATTTTGTCTGAGAGTAAATTGGTCTAGACATAATATATCCCACACAATAGATTAGGTATTGGTAGAGAAAGAGGGAATGAATAAAATACGGAAAATTAAGGTGTTTGGTATTGAGTTGCTTTTTACTTAAATTTATAAATTTAATCCCTTTTGTCTGCATTCATGCAGCAGCAGCTCTAAGTGCATGATATGCTCTTCTACACTTTCTGATGCCAATACAATGTCATCTACATACATTACTAATTTCACTTGATACTGTCTGATAACACCTGATCTAAACACAGGGATTCAATTAAATTTATATGCATGCTCATTATACCGATCTCCCAGTAACTGGCAGTCAAATCAAACGTCAAAAGTATTCCATTATTACAAATTTTGCCAATAACTTGTTCATGGGTGGAAGGACATTTGGGTCAGGAATAGTTAACTTATTTAATTGATGAGCATCTAACCAAAGCCAAATGGACTCATCTTTTTTTATGGTTACAATAGGGTAGTTAAAAGAGGATGAGTATTTAGAGATGATTCCCCATTTAAGCATGTTCTCTATTTGTTCTTCCACCTCACCCCTATATTGATGTGGAATATGGTGTGGCCAGGCCTGATATGGTTAAACCCTCATGAGTTTTATCCTATGCTCACTCTTGAATCACTCTGGGGATCTCAGAAAAAGCACACTCATATTTAGTACTTGCTTCCAGTCGTTCCTTTTGATTATTGTTTATAAATCTTGATATCTCTTCCCCTATCTCTATTTTTATCCTCCAGTTTGTGTGCAGTATTCCCTAGTAGATCTATCCACTTAGTCTGCTGCAAACAATTGTTTTATTGTTTAGTTTTATCTGACTTTGTGTATAGTCTAGCATACAGCCAATCTTATGCATAGTCTGATTCCAGTATAACTTTTTGGATCAGACCTTCCAAGATAAGCAGTACATGGCTATATTCTTTCTCCACTATGCACATGTTCACCCATACCTGTTTTGACACCAGTCTGGCCCTTTTACTATTAGCCATCATGACATATACCATTTTTAACAGTCTATCAAACATTTTCTGCTGGCACCTGGCTTCATGACATATACCATTTTTAACAGTCTATCAAACATTTTCTGCTGGCATCTGGCTTCTTGAATCAAGTAAAGCACTGGTTACCACCTCTTCTATTACTATTTTTACTTTCGGACAGCCCTGAGGTGCCATTATTGGTTTACTCTTCCCAGCTCCACACTTGTTAATTTGATGTGACTTTTCCCTACTGTATCTTCCCATCTGTGTTTTGTTCTTGTCCTTGATCTTTCCTCACTACCTTTTTTATCAGACTTCTTTTGAAAGCATAATATTTTTTGCCACTCTTTCATTCATTAATATCCAAAAATCTATTCCCTGTTCCTATTCCTCCCAATCTGCCTACTGCTATCCAGTGCCCTAAGTACTTTGGCTACCTGCTCCACCATTTTCTGTCTTATTCCAATTACCATTTGCTCTATATCCTTAGGAAAATTACATCCAACTATTTGTATAATTTGCCACTCGGGTAAAGGACCTGCCATGATCACGCCAATTGCCGGCAGAAAAATATGAATTGTTCTGTAGGCTGCCATTTGTCCTGCACCACCTGGTGCTTAATATTTTTCTGATATTTTCCCCTCAATAGTTCACCAGTAATGACTGTTTATATTCTCCAAAGGTCGCTGGTTTCAAGAATGAGTCATACCAGAATTGAGCATCACACTATATATGACTGAGAGCTATAGTGACCCTGGCTATTTTGTTTAATTTATTCAGCATAAAATAACATTCCAAGCTATCAAGGTGTTCATTTGGAGTCTCCCCTACATACCCCAAAAACATTTTATTTTTAGCAACTGATTCACTGCATTAACTATCTATATGCACACATTTCTTACACTTTCCTGTTCTTTCTTACACTTCCCTGTTCATTTTCTGACCTTTATTCTCTTTACTAGTTTTTCCACATTTTTTCTATCACTATTATGCTCTTCTTATCCTCCTGTTGGGTTGTCCTCATTTTCAGCTTCCATTCTCTTATTTCTTCTATCAGCTCTTCCATACTTTTTAGTTTCCAAAAAAAGTTTTTTTTTTCTTTATTATTTCTGTTTATTTCTATTTCAAACATTTTTTCCTTAACTGAAGAATGCAACTGCCTCCAACCCCCTTAGTCCTTTCTATCTTCACCTTGTTCTCAATACCCCAATCTGTATAAAATATCTATCTTTTTAAACTCTTCATTTAGATTTATTATAATTTGTTTGCTTTAGTCTCTTCTCTTTCTACACTGTACACCACTTTTGTATTTATAATGACATAATTTAGCATTTCTTCTAGACTTTATTTTCAAATTTTTAATTCTATTTAAATTACATTTACAATTGCTAGTAGCTTATGACAGTTTGGCATCCACGTTGGAAAGCTAATTGAACTAGGTGGGAGAGGATCACTCTGATTATATACATTTTTTTATCTACTCTGGCTGCACTATCACTATTGCAGCAAACCGGCCCTCCAAGTAGAGAAGCTAATACAGAAGATTGATAAGACCCGAGGCTATACAAAGTACAACCTGCCACCACATTTCCAGGCTATTGAACTTCTTGGCTGCTAAATTCAAACCCCTGCCATCCAAAGCATTTTTATTTGTTTTGAGGTAAAAACTCAGGCACCAGCTAATTACAAGTTATAATTAGCATGCTTAGATAACAGGTATACAATTTAGCACTTGATGAATTCCTAGCTAGTCTGTAGGCAGAGACAAACTATAACATATTGCTTAAGGCTTACATTTACTATAGATTATCTGTTAATGGCATAATTATATAAGAGAACTGACCAAAAAATAATTAGCAAACAAACAATTTATTTTAAAAACACTTCTAATAAAAAAAGTAATAAATTATAATAAAGAACATTATAAATTTGTTTTAAGCACTCTTCTAGGAAATATATATGACAATAAAGAATACTATAGTTGAAACATTATAAATCTAAATACACACATTAAAATATAAATTCACTATTCAAAGGAAAGCTTTGCACATATTAAAAGAATACATTATGAGAATTACATATGTACACACATACTAGAGTTCATTTGAGACAACGAATTATAGGAGACACTTAAAGATTGCTATGGCTATCACAGTTCAATAAAGTCCTTTTATATGAACATGGATCAGTTTACAAATGGGAATAAGGAAGTTTATAATTACCTAGGAGTTTTGCACTTTACACTCCAACAGATACGACTCCTCACCTTTTCCTGCTGTAATGGTCACCAACCAGTTGGAATTTTGGACTCCACTAATGGTTTTGGCTCTTGACTGGCTTCCTATTTTCATTGAGAAAAATATTCTTTGACTGGCTTCCTATTTTCACTGAGAAAAATATTCTTTGACTGTTCAGATTAAGTAGGCATGACTTCTAGATGGAGGGCTTCTGATGTTCTGGAGGACTTGGACTGAAGACTGGTTGCATATTCCAGTGACTGTCTAGCACTGCATGATGTTAAATGATTCTTCAGTAAATGTGAAGACATCTACTTGCATGCTGGGGATGCTAGTAGTTTTCCCTGCCTTCTTAGGAAACTTCCACAGCAGCAATATGAATACGCTGGCACTATTTGGTTATAATAATCTTAATCTTGATGATTAATATGCATGAAGAATAATAATGAATGGATTTTTCAATCCTTTTATATGACTCCCCTTTATTGTTTTTCCAGTTATCACTCTGATCTGAATTCATTTTCAAATTACATTCCCATTGTGTTTTAATCTGCATTTTTGTGAAGATTAATCAAGTCTTCAGATATGATACTGTTTTGAATTATTGTCCATTGTTTTCACTTACTGCAATTTATAGTTATTATTCCATTTCTTCCTTTTATCGACCAAGCAGTCTTTAAGTGGATTTAGGTTTATACGCTTTCCTTTCATATTTTGACTCAATTTTCATTTTACACGCATACATTTTTTTTCTTTAAGTCTATGGAAAAAGAGAATTCTAGTTTTAATCTTTTAAATTTTCCCCCTTCCCTACTCGAGAACTATTAAAACTTTATTATAACAAGATGATGCAATGCTTTGTCTTTTGGCGATTTGCATTTCTAAAAAAAAAAAACCTCTGTAAACAATTATATTTATATTTTTTAAAACCTTTCTAACTTATACTTCTCTTTCTTATAACTTTTCTAAATTATATTTCTGTTCCTTAAAACATTACTAGTTTCTTTTATGACTTTTAGGCCGAGTATTTAATAATAAATGATGCCACAGTATTTTTATTTTTTAAAATTTTATTTTAAAACAACCTTAAAACTAATATTTTTCATACAAATTATGAAACATATAGTGCTGTTCACTAGTGGAATAATATTTTATATCACTAAGACCACTATATTTTATTTTGTCTATGTAAAAGTTTTCAAAATGATAAAAATTAGTTACTTTTTAATTTCTAAATATGGTAATTTATTAAAATAGATAGGCCTAAATTATTATGGAATTTATATTTTATCTTTTATATGATTTTTTTAAGAGTAACAAGTTTTTTCTTTATTGGAAATACTGAACGTCTGAAAATTTAATTTTTAATCTTGTATTGATTAGACCATTTTGTTGTCAATTAATTAAAAATTTGTCCGAGGATTAAATTAGAAAAAATATATATAAATAAAATTTAGGCCAGCTGGATGCGTTATTTTTATGTTGAACTATAAATAGATTTTTTTTTTAAAAGTAAAGATTATTATTGTTTGTCAGAGAGAAAAATGCAAGCTGTGATTGAATAGTCATGTTTGAAAAGAAATTTTAAGCAGTAAAAATTAGTTGAAACCCCATCCTGATATGTGAGACCTGCACAAATATAATTCCTTAGAATGCCAAAATCAGTTCTGGGAAATAAACATTGTCATTGTATGGATTGCCAATATGATTGAAACAAATCAGATGGAGAATCATGTTCAGAGTACATCATCCTATGAGTCTATTTATAATTGATGTGTTCTAATGTCTATCTATAAAAAGTTATGCTGTGAACATATCTATGTCAAAATCCTTATACCATGTTTGTTTTCTTTTATGAAGAATATGCCTTAAGTCTTGAGCTGGTTATCAATTTTTGAAGGAAGAGAAAAAAAAAATCATAATAGATTACAATTTTGTTGTTTTTTAAAGACAAATTATCTTCAAATATTTATTTATCTTTGTAAATATATTAAAGAGAAAACTATACACCCTAGGAAGTAAGTCTAAATTTAACATAACACAGACATAATATGAACTTCAACCATTGTTTCATTTGTTTAAATAATCTCATATTAATAAAATTACATATGTTTTATGTTTATATTTGCTAATTTAAAGATAATTCAAATTTTTAAATTGTTACTGTTTTTTGAATATTTTATTACATTGCATATATCTTTTTCATTTATTTCTTTAGATCATTCATAAAAGATGGTATTGTATTTGGGATCATGAATGTATTCACAGCAGGAAATGGAGAAAAATTCACCATATTAAGGATATTCATCTTGTTTAATATTTCTGAAACCATTTTTATATAACATTTATATACACATTGTCATGCTTGTCAAAGATCATTGTGTAAAAATTGTTTGTCAATTTGGTCCATCCATTTTATGAACACATTTTTCAGTATCATTAAAAACATTTTGTTTAAATTATATATATTTTCTAAAGTTAACTGCAGATATTTTTTTAACAAAAATACATATAAGATAAAATGTACATCTAAAGCATTATTAATATTAAATTTAATTGGATAGATTTTTATAACATTTATATAAAGTGATGATGAACACTAATGATTCAACATAATTGTTTCTTTGAGTGGCTAAAAAGACAAGATGCAGCATTAATAACTGAATAGAAATAATATGTATTGGTAAACATCTTTTTATAATAGTTTTATTTAAAACTTTGTATGTTAATGTATTTTTAAAAAGTATATGAAAAACTGCATATAAAAAAACAATTGTTTTCAGCAATTCATACAAATACTATTTAACATGTTATTATAAAATGATATCTACATAAAACTGTTTTTGAAGCTTATAGAATTATAACATTTTTTTTTATTTAATTTTTAACTACATGAAAGAACGTACAATAAATATGTATTTCCAATGCATTTCGTGTGAATTCAAGATCACTTCAAAAAGCTACTTAAAAATACATTAAAAAATCCACACTGGAGAACAACTTTATCAGTGAAGTTTTGTGATGAAAAAATCTTACTCATGAACAAAGTGTAGATAAGCATGAAATAATTCATGTTGGAAATAAGCCATTTCAGTGAATCTGCTGTTAATTCAAGATGGGCACAAAACATTACTTAAAAGTACATAAAAGATCGCATACTGGAGGAAAACCTTTTCAATGCAAGTTTTGTGATTACACTGCTACATGGAAGCAAAATTTAAGAGAACAGGAAACTATCCACACAGGAGTTAAGTGCTTTTACTGCACTTTATGTGAATACAAGACAACTGGCAAATACAATTTGTGTAGACATGAAAGGACTCATACTGGAGAAAAATCTTTCCAATGTTGTTTGTGTGATTATAAATCTGCTCATAAACAAAATGTAGATAAGCATGAAATGAATCATAAAGGTAAGCGTTTCCACTGCACTCTTTGTGAATATAAAACAATTTATAAAAACCATTTACAAAGACATGAAAGAACTCATACGGGTGAAAAACCTTTTCAATGTGGGTTTTGTGATGTCAAAGCTGCTCACAAAGAAAGTATAGATAAACACAAATTGATTCATACAGGCAATAATCTTTTCCATTGCACTTTGTGCCAGTTCAAGACAACTGGCAAAAGACTTTTGCAAAGACATCAAAGGTCTCATGTTGGAAAAAAAATCTTTCCAGTGCAGTTTTTGTGATTACAAAAGTGCTTATAAACTAAGTGTAGTTAGACATGAAACCAATCATACAGGTGATAAGCAGTTTCACTGCATTTTTTGTGAATATAAGGCAAGTAACAAAAACCATTTACAAAGACATGAAAGTATTCATACTGAAGAAAACATTTTCAGTGCAGTTTTTTGTGATTACAAAACTGCTTATAAACAAAGTGTAGATAGGCATGAAGCAAATCATACAGGTGATAAGCCTTTCCACTGGGCTTTATGTGAATATAAGACAGTTAATGAAAACCCGTTTACAACGACATGAACGGACTCACACTGGAGAAAAACCTTTTCAGTGCAGTTATTGTGATTACAAAGCTGCCAATAAACAAAGTATAGATAGGCACAAAACAAATCACATTGCAGATAAGTTTTTTCATTACAACTCACAAATGATTTACAAAGACAGGAAAGGGATTATATGAAGAAAAATATTTTCAATACCTTGTGATTACAAAGTTACATGCAAATAGAATTTACAAAAGCATACTATGAAGCAAATCATACAGAAGATAAACTGTTCATTGTGTTTTATGTGAATATAAGATAGTTTCCAAAAAAACATGACAGACTCATGCCAGAGAAGCTACTAAATATAATGCAGATAAGCATGGAAGAAATAATACAGGAGATATATGTTCCATTGCAATTTCTGTGAATTCAATACAACTGCCAAATACCATGTAAAAATACATCAAAGATTCCATATATAATAAAAACCTTTCCACTGCAATTTTTGTGATTATAAATGTGTTTTTAAAATTACTTTATATAAATATGAAATAAATTGTACAGACAAAACACCATTTCAATGTAACTTTTAAATATTAGACTGGTATTTAAAATTCCCTTTAAAAATACATAAAAGAACTTACAGAACAAAAGGTTTACCAGTGCAACTTGTATAAATAACATATTGCCACCGAGTCCCAGTTAACAATACATAAAAGAACTAGTACATTAGAAAAATTTTGCCAATTCAAACTTTGTGATTATAGAACTACTCAGAAATATTCTTTATATGAATATATAACAAATTCATGAATGTAGAGATATTTCCAATGTACTTTATATGAATACAAGACACATAAAATGATATGAACATTTCCATAAATGAGATTGTCTCATACACTTTTTGTGATTAGAAAAGCTGCCTGCAGATGTGACATGAACTAAACTTTTCTGCAGACAGTGCAATTTCAAAAATTCACTTGGAAATATATAAATAAATAGTAATTTCATAAAAAGTGAACTTTACAAATTTTAGCTTTTCTAAGAAAATTATTTATGAAAAGTAATATTTCATTTTATTCATGTATTTTACCATGATGCTTTTTCAGGTGTTTTTCTTATTCGTTAGAACAGTTAAGAGGCGTGGACATATTTTAAAACATTTTAATAAAATTAAATATACAAATCATAATGTTAGAACAAATATTTATATTATAGTTACTAAAATAAATGATTTTTATTTTATTTATCATTCTCGTGATAATTGAGATTTTATTTCAGATTTAAAATAACTTTACATAAATATTTTATAATAGTATTTCTTTATATTTAAATATACATGCACATACACATTTAATTGTTGTATTAAAAGTATGTCATTATTGTAAGCAATTTTACTGTTGTGTATATATGAATATAAATATTGGTTTATTGGTCCTATTTTAACTAATTTCTCCATATATTTAAATAAATTAAATACTGCCTAATGCTATACTAGTAATAATAAATAAAATAAAAATTCATATAACATTACAATACTATCCAAAAAACTAAACTATACTATAATTCTTCCACAACCATGGTTGCATCTATTAACAAATACACCTTTATTTATGGACCAATACATTTATATAGAGACTAAAGATTACAAGTTGACCACAGAGATTGAAATTATTGATGCAAAGAAGTTTAAATAAACCTTAAACATGTAAATATAATTTGTTCTGAATGTAGACTAATAGATAGTTAATTATAATGTTACAAACAGCAATTATAAATTTCAAAGTGCACTCAAAGTATTACCTAAATAATAAGTGTAATAATGCTCAAGGCTAAATGGGTTATACATAATCATTAAAATCCAGTCAATATTTAGACAATATCAATAACAATCATCTCAAATTGTTGTCAAGGCAACCAACTTTAGTTTTAAACAATACAGGTGGAACTCATTTTTATCAACAATGTCAACTTGTCAAAGCAATGTCCTTTTAATGTATGCACATAATAATATGTGTATACAAGTGAATAAAAGTATGAAATCTATCATACTTTAAATTATGATGACAACATGTTAACATTAAATTTTGTTTAAATACATAGAATGAAAAAATCGAAATGTATTAAATAATCACAAATGTCAAGTCAAAAAAACATTTACATCTTTGGCATTCTAATTTTTTGGAATTTTAAAATATAAATATGAATAATTTTTCTAATCAAAAATTTTTTTTTTTAAGATTTCAGAATATGTTGGAGATAATTTTGCAAATTTGTAATATATAGATTTACAAAATTCTGAAGACTATAAACTTTAAAATAATGGAAAATTATTTTTATCTTAAATGCTCTTATTTACCATGCACTAAAAAGCTAGTAATTGTATCACATGGGAGGTTTAGAAATTAAGTCAATCCCTATTTTTTATAACAAGGAATAGACTTAATTAATTTCTGGACTCCCCATGCTTTTATTTCGAGTTAAATCCCAAAACACCAATTGTGGTTGAAGAAAAAAATATTTTTGTTTTTCAGTGACTGGTCAATAAAAGCAAAAAAAATGTATCTCTATAATTTTTATTGTACTTCTTATTGCTAAAAATAAGAACTTATTAATTTCTAAATATTTTTTTTCATAAATCTCTAAGGTGTTATAATTGATAATTTAGATATTAAACCCAAGAATTAATATCATATTAAATAAATTTTAATGAAATGATTTGGATATTTCATGAATGAACTTTGACAGAAAAAGAAATTGGGCAAGTTCAATGTTAAAAACAAAGAATATGTGTAACATATAATAAATTATTCAATTTTTTCATAAATGAATCAACCATCTTTTAAATATATTTATTGGAATTCTGTAGTAGAGATACTTATAATATTATATCCTATTTCTGTGTGAGAATTTACATTTAATGTATAAATTTTGTTTATTTATTAACAATGTGTAACAATTTCAATTGTAATAAATTTTCTTTTTTTAATGAATTTCTGATTTTTGATGTGTCTATTGTTTTCAGATTTTAATTTACATTGATACAAAATCAACCCAGAAGATAATCAGGGATACAAATCTTAATAATGAGCTTTAAGTTCTGTTGTTGGTAATTAATTTATTTGGGTATATTATATGTAAAATTTAAATACATGTTTATTGTGTATACTAAATTTAATGTAATTATAAGGTACTTGAACTGAGACTTTCAACCTCCCTATAGTTATCTAATCCATCTTATACAATCAATACACATAATCACATACATAAAAGATAAATGATCTCCAATATTCATATTTTGTGCTGAACCAGCACTCATCAGTTGATCCAGATCATCATCTCCCACATATATATATATATATAATCAGTGCTAGTTTATATTAAGATAGCAAATATTCAAACTTTAATTTATGCTTCAATCTTCTCCACTCTTCAGTCATCCATATCATTGAAAATCCATGGATGAAATGCTTGAAGTCCTTGTTAATGCAAATATTATTGTTATACCCATGTTGACCATAAGTCAATCTGACCTCTCACACATAGGACCTTAATTTGTCCATTTAATTATACAGAAGAGGGATGGGCAGAATATACATATATTTAAATATATATTCAGCCTGTATTCTGCCCATCCCTTTTCTTATTCATTAAATGGACACATTAAGGACCTATGTGTAGGGGTGAGAATGACTTAAGGTCAACATGGATATGACAATAATATTTGCATCAACAAGGGCTTCAAACATTTTATCCTTGGATTTTCAATGATATGAATGGCTGAATGGAGTAGAGAAGATTGAAGCTTGTCCAAGTTTGAACATTTGCTATTTTAATATAAACTGGGCAGTGATTGTATATAATGTGCAGAAGATGAGTGCTGGTTCAACATAAAATATGTATATTGGAGATCATTTATCTTTTTCACATTTATGTGGTCATGAGTATCAGTTGTAGAAGATGGAGTGGATAGCTTTAGCATGCTCGAAAGTCTGAGTTTAAGTATATTATATGTGAAAAACATAAAATTCGTTTTCTAAATTTAAGCAAATGATTGCAACAAAATATATTAGTACAGTGATTCACTCTTGCTTGTCATTATTTGAAATTTATAAATCAAATACAAATTATAGGGATGGGAGAGGTGTTAATGTCAAAAACTTCTGTAATTATATATACTCCATTACATTGCACCTGTACTATCAAAATAACATGCTTGTGTTAACATGAAATTCTAGACTAATATGCAATTGATTTTGCATTAAATGAGTTTAAATTTTAATAACAAATAGAAAAAAGAAAACTGCAACAAGCATTAAGAATAGTATAAACAATATCAGAAGATGAGTTATGAAGCTGATTAATAGAAATGGTTTAGAGAAAAATGTGAAAAAATATCAATACATAAAAATGTATTTAATGTTTTAATTTGTGAAGTGCAGATAGTTGAAACTGAAATAAATTGAGATACTGGACATCTCTTTGCGCTCATTATAATGCTTATCTGACAGCCAATCAGATGTTATGTGGCTGTCCGAATGACAATCAAACCGTAAACACACGACAACCATCAAAACATCTGATTGGCTGTCAGATAAGCATTATAACGAGCACAAAGAGATTTCCAGTATCTCAATTTATTTCAGTTTCAACTATCTGTGCTTTGCAAATTAAAATATTATTTACATACTTTACTGCAAGTTATATCATTTAAAAAATTACTGCATAGGATTTAGTGCTGTACATTTATAATTTAGACTCAGTGAGTTAATTGTAAAGATATTTAAAGCTTCACACTTTCAAACCTAAATACTTTCAACTGGCTTAGATATATAGAAAGAAAAGGGTGACCACCCTTTTCTCGTAAATTCTTTGTCATGTGTTTACGGTTTGATTGTCATTCAACATCTGATTGGCTGTCAGATAAGCATTATAACGAGCTCAAAGAGATAAAAATGTATTTATAAAGATTTATAATGAAGGAGATATAAAACAGAAAAATGTAAGAGAAAAAATAGAAAGTAATAAAATTAGATATTAAATTATTTAAAATAAAATTATTTTTGTAGCAAAATTATCAAGCATTCAATTTTAAAAATAAAAATGTATTTTCACTAAAATCATTAATAAACATAAAAAGACGAAATTAGATATTTAATATAAATGCTTTTATTATATGCTTTTAACTATTCTGTTTTCATTCCACTTCCAAATTTTTGACCTTAGTTAAACTTTGTACACATATGTATTCAGTATGATAATAGATTTTTTTAAAGGTTTAAAACAATTTTAGTAAAAATTATAATTTTATATGGGATTTAGCACTTTTTTGGTACTGTCATTAGTGAAACTAAATTATATCTAAACTTTTTCTTATTCATAATTTCTGTAACTATATAAAACAAAATGTAGAAATTTAAAGAAATACTTTTGTTCACATAACTACACTATAAATTAATACATTTTTCACAAAAAAAGGTAAAATTATATCAAGGCTAATGTATTTGTCACATCATTTGCAAATAATGCTCACTTTTTTATATTAATGATAAGTGGCATCAGTTTCCAATTATTCGATTAATAGAGTGACATTGATAAAATTTTTAAACATGATTATACCATGCATTTATTTGTGAAATATTTTTGGTGCATTTATGTGAAAGCATTTTTTTTAAAAAGTGTGTTTATATTTTTTTAAACTTGAATTGTGAAGAATATTGATAATTTTTTAAAACAAAACTCTCAAAATGACTTTTTCATTTGCTTTTCCTGTCTCCGATTCAAATCATGTTTTAGTATTTGCAGATTCCAAGCCAAATTTTAAAAGTGTAAAGAAATTCTATGGTCGGTAAATAAAGGTGGCATTAATCAATTAACGATCATTGGTGAACTTATATTTCTGGATGAAATTAATAGCAAGATAAATGAGAGTTAATTCTTATAATAATTAAAATTTAAAAACTTCTGAACGACAAATGGAGAGATGAGAAGAAAAGGATTTTAATAACTGGATCAACAATAAAATGATTGAAAAAAATAATGAAGAGATGATAAAAAATTCTATAAAAGTATGTATATGAAGATTATTATGCAATTGAGGTGTAGAACTGATAAAAATAGAAAACTGTAGTAAGAAGTGATTGGCAATGAACAATAGACTTGCTAGAAAAAGATATTTTATGTAAGTAAAAAATATATGTACTGTGTGATTTAGTATTGTGAAATTTAAGAGCTAATTGCTTCCAAACTGAGAAAAACAAAATAAAAGTAAAGTTATTAAAAGAGATCATTGATAGATTGAAAAGTCAATCTTAATATATAAATAAATTTCATTATACCAATAAGCTTTATTTGTAATAATAGAAACTGATGCAAATTAGAACAAAAGATTGTGAAAGATGAAACTGTAAAAGTTATAATTGAATCAAAGCACATGGGAGTAAGCATATTCAAATTCTTCTCCTGGATATAGATTATCAAAAGAAGTTTAAAGAATTTGTAATGTTGGTACTTTGACATATGGTAAAAGAGAGTAGGCAATATGTTTTTTCCTAGTTATGATTTTTTTTAGAATACTGTGAAATGTAATTTAATCCATTGCTAAAATGTTGAAGATAATAAACAAAGATAAATATATCACATGTTGATATTGAAAAGTACATTTGTTAATTGGTATTAAAGTTCCATATGGAGTAATAAAGTATTTGAGATCCAATTGGAGAAATTACTATATTGGCTTATCCTGTATTTATAGAAGGACAAATAATTTATTTGTAATAACTATAGTAAGACATCACCTTATTTTTTAGCTTACTACAATATTAGAAACAAGGTTAGGTTATTTTTTATTCTCTTGCTTTTTATTACAAGCTTGTTTATTAGGGAGTGGTTGATTTATAGAATCATTTTGTTTACCAGAGGATGATTGAAATTATATAATCATTTTTTAAACATTTGTTATAAAAGCTTATGAGATATAGCAAAGAACTGCTCCTGTTTATGCAGCAACTGTTTTGAAAAAAGGAGATAAATTGGAATAAACACACCTAAGTCTATTTATTTATTAAAATATAATCTTTTAATATTGAACCAAGGTCCCTTTGCAAAATTAATATGAATTGTTATTTTTATAAAGTTATTTAAAAGTTCACAGGATATAGCACACATACGCAGCTATATTTTCAAATATGGTGTTTTTAAATTTTGTCTTCAACAAATTTTATTTGTTAGTTTAAAATAAGTTTCTTATGACACTTATTTTTTTTTAAAAAAAAAATCAAATTGTAAAAACATTTCAAGTTAAAAGTTTTAATCTTTGCTTTTTTTAAGAAAGCTTTTAATTTTGGAAAGTTAATTGCATTCCTGTTTCTTTATTTTAATTACAATCCATTTTTAGTTCAATTTTAAAAGCGGAGATTTAATTTTGTGTTGTTGTTTTTCTATAAGATAATCCCTGGTTAGAATTCTTAAGTAAGGTTGAGTGGGAGATAAAGATTTGCCCTGGGCTAAGGCTTATAATTGAAAAACAAGAAAGTTTACATGGGAAATAGAGGATATAAAAAACCCCAAAAATTTTGGACAATTATTCTTGGCTTGACAAAGCTAATGCTGCTTTAAAGTGATTGATTTAGCTTATGATAATTCTACTATGTGTATTCAAACTTACAACATGCCTTGCTAACTTACCTAAGGATTGACTCCTGATTCCAAGCTCTTCTTTCATCATGTCATGAAAGTCAAATAAAAAGGATCCCAAAATATGCCTCTACACTTGCTGCCATGAAAAAATGAAGACACCTGAAAAATTTGAACTCAAAATAACTGCACACTTTTTGAAAAACTCTGGACTCTGCTTTACCATAAGATAAAAATATTTCTTATTCTTTCCAGGGCATATAAATCTTTAGTTAAATCTTTGCTCAATCTAAAAAAAATTAAATCTGTTGTATAAAGTTTTACTAATTATTCAATCTCATAATTATTATATGTGTTTGCTTTTCTTTGTATTTATAGTGTGTCTTGGAATCTTAGTTTTAAGATTCCAAGTTTGTTTTCAATTTTATTTATTGGGGAGTGTATCGTGAGATATGTTATATGCTTAATATGCCTTCTTTTTATTATTAACCCTTACTAAATCTTCTGGCAGTTTTTCATAATTTCAGTTTGCTCACCTGTCCCTATTTTATCGTCCAATAATTAATTTTAAATATGTTTAGTTTGTGTTTCTTGCAAACCACAAATCTTTTGGCTGGCAGTTTATCATGTTTGTTATTCTAGTTTTTCTGAAGTTGGAGATTTTGGTTTTATTTCTGGATTATGTAAGATTGTAATCATTCTTCAAGTTTTCTCATCTTGTATGTGAAATCAACCATGAATTGCCTTAAACATGGTACATCATGTGCTGTCCTACCGGCAAAATAATGTTCTTAGTCTCAACACATTATTCCAGGCCAAGAAATGCTCACCGGCACTGTTTCATTGATTTCCTACAAGACCGTATTGTTTTTTATATCTCTGAATTAGGAAACTAGAGTTGTTGTTCTTTTATAAATCGCCAGCAGGAAAATGTTATTAATTCCCTTTTAAATTGGATAAACATGAACTTTCCAGGTCATGACAAAATTTTGTAGTTCAAATTTTTTTTACCAGTGTTTCTTGCTGAATTATTTAAAAATTTGTTGTGAAATATCAAATACATGTACCATTAGCTGACAGTTAAAAAATTGCTTTGGCAAAGTAATTGCAGGTTATCTGAATTTGAAAACGAATATTAATCTTGACTGTTCCATGCTATTACTTAAAGATGACTGGGATCATTGTTGATTGCTAAAATCAGTGTGCAGCAGTCAGACTCTGGACCATATATTCTTTTTTCCAAAGATGATCACCTATTGACTACAGGAAGTCAGAGAACTGAAATGATAAAATTGTAGAACTTATCTCTTATTTTTTCATAATAATAAGTATATCTTTATTATTAGAACCAAAGAAAAAAGACAAATAACACCAATTAATAATCCTGATTATCTATTTGTAAAAATAAAATTGTATAAATGTAGTATATTTTGGAAGTGAGATCGTACTATTGTATGAAAAGATTCACATTCAAGAATGAGAAAAGTTTATTTTCATAATAGAAATTTAAGTTTGTTAATATAATATTATATATATTGTTTCATTCAAAAATATCAATTGTTAATGCTTTATTCATAATATAATAACTCTTACACATTTTTATTTTAATTAATTAAGTCTAAAATATATTAAAATACATGTTAGGTGCTTGATTAAATAAATTTATTTTTAGTTATTGTTAAATCTATATAGTGTTTGTGTAATTTTATCTGAATCCAAGCAAGCATTTCTTAACTTTATAACTGTCATTTAAAGATCATGTTTTACATTATGAAAGTACTGGGATGTACAGAAAAGTCAGAAAAAAAGTAAAATGCTCTGTAGTCGGAGAGCATCATTTTTTAATTGAAATAATGTTTAGAGATGACTTAATTCATTACCTATAAAGATGTTGTTCATCTGAAGAAATATAATAGCATAGAATCATCAAAGCAGGATAGTCATCATCAGTGATCTTTGTCATACAAATAATTTAAATAGCAAAATGCTATTGTGTATTGAAAATTATATTATTTAAAATTATTAGTAAGAAAAAGGATACGGTGGATATAGGAAAGGTTAAAGAACTGATTTCTCTGGAGGTTTATGATGATGGTTGAATCAGGTTGTGTCATAAAAGATAAAATATGTGCCTACCAATGCATAATTGGTTTAGACATAATGACCCCTTTCCCCTTCTGTGGCCAGCTACATTTCATTAAAGTATAAAATATTTGTAAAATTAAATAAAATTTTAAAGAAAGGATATATAAGAACAAATTAGATCAAAATATTTAATTATCTATTGGAAGAGCTAATACTTTAGCAATGTTTCACCGAATAGAGAATTAGTATTGGCAATTAGAAAGTTAACTATGTAGTCTTATGATGACAAGTGAAAGTTTGTAGATGCTGAAAATGGGAAGGAAAAGTGGAGTAGAGTAGTGATTACAAGTAGTTATCTGAATATTTATATAATAAAAATAATAAGGAAGAAAATTATATTGACCAAGCATATTTTAATAAGGATATAATATATAGTAGTCCAATAAGTTGGATGTAAGAAAAAGGTTTGTAAATGTTTATTTGGAGATTTAGCTTCAGGACAAAAGATAATGACTTAGTGGAGTAAGATAATATTGAAGATTTTTTGGAATACAAAACAATGTTGAATTGTTAAGTAGACAAAAAATATTTTAACAAATGTTTGAGGAAAAGGACACAGTGAAGAATATGTGGGAGTAATTCTCTGAAGGAAGAGAGGAAGTTTAATAACTTTCAAGAAAGGAATAGCTATGGTAGTGAAGAAAAAATTGGATTGAAATGTTTATCAAATTGATATATACAGCTTTTTTATTTTGGTAGAAAACTAATGATCTAATAAATAACCATCTATGATGAAACATTTGTTTTGCTTATATGGAAATTGATTTTGCACTTAGTTTGTATTTTATCTCTGCGCTTTCTTTGTCTACAAATAAATTGCAAAATCTATTTTATATAACTTAATTTGGTTTCTTTCCATTGTAAAAACCTATGCTTTTTTTTAGACAATTTAAAAAGTTTTTCTTTCATTTATCATACTTAAAAACATTTAGTGTTGAATGTAACTCATCCATTCTCTTTATATATATATATATATTACTTCATTATTTTTAATTTGTTTTCTGCATTGAAAATTTGATATATTCAAATATTTATTTTTACTTTTAATCTTTATGTTTACAGATTGAATTTCACAGGTTTTTGGGTATGTTAAACAAATAGATTAAATAAAAATATTTTTTTTATAATTGTCAACAGAAGAAAGATTTGATTGAGCATACAGTACAGAAAAGAAATAATAAATATGTTGGAGTGATGTGATCCCTGGAGAAAAAAAGTAACTTTATTGATCTACAAGAAAGCAATAGTTATGAGTCAAAGTTTTAAAGTTGAACAAGGATAGGAAGAGAAATTTGTCAAATTGATGTGTAGATCTTTTTGTTTTGGTAGTAAGACTAATAACATTGATTTATAAACAACCAGTGGGTAGCCTGATCTATGTATTAAGAAACTGTATAATCAATTTATTATCTCTCAGATACTTTGTTAACTGGTTGACTATGAAAGTTTATTTTGTTTTATGCAGACTTCTATATGACAGAATGGGAGAAAATGTTATTAGTACAGATGGAAAATCTGAGGCATTTGTATACAGATTGGTGTTAAAGAAGGATATCTGATTACCCTAGTATTTTTTTATCTTAATTTAGTAATTTATTTTGCCACCATACCTTTGATAAGCCATTTTAAAAATAAAATACTTTAGTATTGTTATAAGCTATTATTATACTAATTCTTATGGGCCTTTTTAAATTTCTGATGTTTTATGAGTTATTTTGAATTTTTTGGCTTAACTCCTAGTTACAAAAATGTACTAAATATTGTTTTTTGATATGACTATTTTAAATATAAAATATCTTAATGTTGTTTTTAATTATTTATGATACTATTTTTTTTATTATTTCTTATTTACTAATTCTTTTTTTTTTTTTTTTGACTTTTATGCCATTTCTTAATTAGTAATATTTTTGATTTTGAGAATTATTTGGTTTTGATCATATTTCTACAATGAAATTTAGGATAACAGTAGATGAAATTTTTTTTCTACACTAATCTGAAAAATTGAATGCCAATGGAATACATCGATAAAGAAAAAAATTATTTTGATTTCTTAATGACTGGTCTTTTTTAACTTAACATCATGGGGGGGGGGTGTCATCTTGAGCCTCTCTTGCTGTCAGTCATCTTACATTATTTACTACAATTGGGTAAAATAAATGTTAATGCATTTTCATTCTTTATAAGTACAAAATTCTAACCCCAATTCTTTTTTAAACTTGGACCTTTTATCAAAGCATCACAAAAACAATAACAAAATTTCCAAGAGAAACAAGTAATAACAAAAATAGTAAACTTAATAATGTACAAAATTATTATTTTGATGACTACAAATCAATTTGATACACAAATATGACCATATATGGAATCTGTTGGTACATTATTCTATTTATTTGAAATTTTGAAAGGATGAGTTTTAACTTTTTTGACACTATAACACTCAACAATTCTCCTAACAATCATCCCACATTTTGTACAAACATACAGACATAAAGTCTTTATCCAAATCTTCTGCATACCATGCTATCTTTCTCACCCATCTTGTTGCCATCCTTTATTTGTAATCCAATTGAATACTATTTTGGCTATTCTCTTACTATCCATAATGTACATTCAACTGAAAATTTTCATTTTGATTTTTGAATTTCTCATATAAAAACTTGACCATCCCACTTCTTCATGAATTGCCTTCTTTGCCATCCAAACATCTGCATCTAATGCATGTCTTTCTACTTCTCTTTGTACTTTTTCTAATTAAATATAACATTCCTTTACTAGCAACATAATGCATCATTACCATAAGTTAACCCTGCTATTGCCACTTCCATACAATTCTTGTTATATATTTATTATATAAAAACACTTAATTTCTTTATCAATCCCCCCACCCCCTTTTTTTGCTTTATTTATCAATTTTTTCTCCCATTCATCCAAGAAATTTCTCTGATTACTTAAAATGATTCCCAAAAAGTTATACCTATTTACATATTTAGGTTTATATCCCCCAATAAAAATTCTCTTCTCTTTCCTCAGCATTTATCAGCATTACTTTTGAGTTTGCCTCATTAAATTTAATCCCCGTCTCGTTACCCATCCTTTAGCATACCTTCAGCATAACCTCCATATCTTCAGCACAATCTCCATATCTTCCCTATATTCTGTGCATGAGAAAATATCCACAAATAAAAGCCCTGATAATATATACACTCCCTTGACATCTATTAATAGTATTTCTACCCTTCTTCCTAGTAATATCTATCTGTTTTATATAAAATTAACTAACTTATTAAAACAATACAATATTTTAATATGGAAAAATCAATGTGGAAATGTATGTTATATACTTTTCTATTCATGTAGCATTAGCTAATTATTAATTAAATTAATTAATATTTTATATATATTTATACAATTATTTTTATTGTAAATAATGTAATTAGTTTCATATATCTTTCTTTTATTAGATTCTTTAATATATTTTAAAGGTTTTATATTTATTACACAATCTATTTTTTGTCCATATTTTAAATAATGAATATATAAGGCAGCTTTATCATCTCTTCTATTAAATGCATTCTTATGTTTTTTTGCTCATACATCTAATTGTTTTCCTGTATGTTCATAGCAAACCATACTGCAACTTCCACAAGTAATGTTATATACAATTACTTTTTTATATTTTATATTATCTCTTATTTTATAATTACCTACTAATTTGTCAAGATTTTTACTATTTGATCTTCCTATGTTAATGCTTTTATCTATATAATTTTTATTTTTTATTAATGTATAATAAATCTTAGGGAAGTATGAACGTTTTATCCATTTTTTATTATTCTTAAAGCCACTATTATTATTTAGAATACAATTATTATTAATATTTAAATTATACGGTTTATAATTAAAAAATATTTTTCCAATATTCATAGGATTATATCCATAATTAGTGTATAATTTAATAAATTGTTACTTTTGTAAAGTAGCTATATTTTTATCTGCATTATATCTATCATTTTTATCTTTAAAATTTTTAATAATTGCCATTTTTTATATCCCATGTCTGTTGTGAATCTATAGAATGATGCTTTACTTCCATGCATATGTAAACCATGAAAGATGTCATTTGCTCTACTAATAAAATCTATTGTAAAGCACTGAAAACTTTGAAATTATTCAAATGGAAGTCAGTCTCCAATAATACGCTATTTCTTAAATATAAATTTCCACGCACTTGCCCACTGGTAAGGGTTTTAAAAACACACTTTAAGCATGGCCTGTAAAGGTTGGTGTCTATAGAATGTACGCTCTAAACTTAAGTGATTCATTTAAGTTTTTTACACTCTTACCAGTGGGCGAGTGAATGGAAATTTATATTTAAGAAATAGCGCATTATCGGAGATTGACTTTCGTTTTAATAATTTCTACTAATAAAAATAGAAAATGAGTTAAAACAATATCAGAGTGTACTCAATCCTGTGTGTAGTTTTGAATGTCAACTTTTATTATAGTTGTCTTGAAACCTGATGAATAAATGCATATTTTTGATGACTATTGTTCTGTAAATAAAAAAAAAATAAAAAAATAGTAACCAATCCCAAATTTTGGCAAAAATGGAGCAAGCTGAGAATTATACAAAGATTGACTTGCAAGCAGATGCCATTAAAATCTGCTGAGATTTTTATGCTAATATTGCATAAAAAAGTTTTTAATTGCAATCGTCTTATGGGTGTAATTACTATAGTTCTAAACATTTTTTATGCAATGAAAAACATGCCGTTATCTAGATGATATTTTGGTCATTGCAAATTCTGAGTAGAGCCTATGTAAAAGATTATTACCAGTTTGTAACAAGCAAATGCAGACAAATAATATAGTTGACAAATTAAAATTTTTTAGGATACATAATTAAGCAACAAGATGAGTAACTTGATTGAGAAAAGGTTAAAGCTGTTTAAAATGCCCCCCCAAGTTGAAAAGCTGCAAATAATTACATATTTATTGACCTAATAATTTTTTTGAGATTTTTTTTAAAAACCAGAAAGCCACATTTGATTGATCTTTTGAATAGTTTGTTAATGAAAGAACAAAAGTGAACCTAAGAAGTGGAGCATAAAAAAGCATTTAAACAAGTAAAAATGTTGCCATTGGGAAGATTTGTTGTTTATGACAATAATATGGACATAACTCTAACTTGTAATATATCAGAATATGGGGTAGATGAGGTCTTAAGCCATATAGTGAGCATTGGAGAAAGGTTTATTACTTATGCCTCAAAGACATTGTCCAGTACAGAAAAACTACAGTTAAATAAAGAGCATTGACTATAGTTTTCACTGTAAAAGAATTCTACCAGTAATTATACAGTGGATCTTTTAAATTTTATAAGCCATCTGTGTAAATTTCTGCAAAGAACAAAACAGCACTTGATCATTTTAACCTCGAGATGCTACACTGTGTAAATCTGCTAGCCAGATTTGATTTTGAGTAGGATAATAAAAAAAAAGGATATGGTGTATAGATTCCTTCTCATGTGCTCCAAATAAAGATGAACTTATAATAACTGATATAGGAATAAATTATATAGAATAAATAAATTAAGGAATAATAAATATCACATGGTCACTATTTCTTATGCTAGCACATAACTATTATTAAAACAGGCAAAACTCTCTCCATACAGTAGTGCCACTCAGTGCCAACCAGAGTAATCAATGGATGCCAGAAGGCTTGTGCATAAAATCCCTATCTAGTAGACCTACGATAAAGTTTGGCCAAATCATTGACCATAAAGCCTTTTGGGTCAGACAGTGAAGCACTCTGTTTGAAAAGGCTGTATTGTTATGGAAAATAAAGTTATATTTACTACAGATTATAAATTATATTAAAACTATTTACATCATGCAAAGATGGCCAGAGGAGATATTTATTTTTTATTTATTAGTTAAGATATTTATGATGTGAAAAAATGTGTTTCCTGCCAAACAACACTCCCTCTTACTATTAAGAATGTTATTTTGTTGGTAGTATGAGAGCATTGGAGTGGAATGCAGATGGACCATGCAGGATCATTCACAGGTTATTATTCCTGATATTCATGATCACATACTCTTGTCAGCCAGAGTACAAAATTGTAAAGCATACAAATACTGAAGAAGCTATCTCCAAACTATTGGAAATATTTATAATACCATGGTTGACATTATAGTGACAGATAATGGCATAGGATGTGTTTTCAAAGTTCGAAGAGATTCTAAAAAAATGCAGTATATGTCGTATTTTATCATCCACTTTTACCATTCAGAGTTAAATGGGATAGTGGAGAAGGCTGGGAAATAATTAAAATTTGTGCTATGAAAGGCCAGTGTTTTAAAGTGAAAGAGAGTAAATAAAATAGCATTGTTCCAGCACTGTATGTCATCCACAGTAAATGGTAAATCTCCAGATGAATTGATGTTCAACTAAAAAATAAAATATAGAATATTTATATTAATGCTAGACAAATAAGGCTAGAATAACAGAAATGGAGACTGCAAATTACATTGAGAGAGAGAGAGAGAATATTTTGATGAGATCAACTTAAAATATATTGGTTGAAAGGCAAAATTGACTAAAGTCTAATTATGCAGGTGATACCCTTTAGTGGCACACTAACCATCTTTGCAGATAACTTATATTAGAGCTAGAATCAATTGAAACATTATACATGGCTCATTTAGAACAAATGAGCAAACAAATAACACCATAGTGGAAACCGACAACAGAGAAAATACTTTGTTGAGAAGATGTTAGACAGTTAAAAGACTTCCCTTACACCTGAAATATTTTACTTCAGAAAAAAGTGGTATCTGAAGTGAAAAAAGTTATTGTCATATATGTATATTAACAGTCACATGTACATATTGAAGCATTTTGCCCATCTGACTAGGTCTCTGTTACACATAAAATGCACGAGTTGATCAAGTTATGGAAAAAGAAGAAAGTTTCATTCCTATTTCTAAAAACATAACTATATTTCCTGATCAACTCTGCCTAGTAATTGTTACGATTTACGCTATCGATGGAATCGGCTTTTATTTCTTTTATAAAGGTGCCAGGATTCATATAAGAATCCGCTGAAATCCATCACATCACATCTAGAAAATTTTTAAAAAAAAATGTTTTTAAAAGAATCGGTATCATATTTTACCGTAACTAGAGTTATTTTCTAGATATTATTATTCCTGGAGCTTAGTCAACACATATTGGCAAAGGTAAATTATATTTTCAAATCTTACTAAACTAATATTATGTAAATAAGCATTTATTTTTAGCGCTATGTTTTATAAATTGTAATACATTAAAGTTCAGCCTTTTCAAGCTATTGTACATGTTCTTTTTATGAGTGTTAATAATAAATGAATACTTTCACTCCCAACATAAGATATAGTATTTAGGAAAGAATAAAATGAATCCACTTATTCTTTCCAACCCAAATGCTTATATATGGGCAAATCTTAAGTACTGAAAGTGAAAGCATGAGGATAGACCACCCACTTTAAATTACTGTTTACGATGTCTGAATGAATGACGTCGACGAAATTATCTAGAATTTACTAAACGTCACTCTCAAATGAAACTTAAACATATGTAAATAAGCATAGATAATTTCATCAACATCATTCATTCAGACATCGTAAACAGTAATTTAAAGTGAGTGGTCTATCCTCAAGCTTTCACTTCCAGTACTTAAGATTTTCCCATATATAAGCATTTGGGTTGGAAAGAATAAGTGGATTCATTTTATTCTTTCCTAAATACTATATCTTGTGTTGGGAGTGTATTATTAACACTTGTAAAAAGCGCATGTACAATATATTAAACTAATATTAATAAATTTAATAATAATCATCAATAACATACAAGGAAAAGTTGGTATTAGAAATAAATATTTTATTCTAACAAATTAAAATGTTTAAAGAGAAATTACTAATTATTTAAAACTGGAGAGAACACCCGCTAATCCAGACATGGATCCATTAATAAAAAATATCAGTTAAACAATTGTTAAAAAGTTCTTGGATAAACAAGAGTCTCTTGAACAATAAAATTAAAGTCTCTATCGGGATAATTTTAAGCTTATTTTTTAGAATGGTTTGCCGACAATTTAGTTACAATCGGGAATAATGAATCATAGTTTACCGGTAAGTTTACGAAGGTTATGGGTTACCATGCATGGCTTTTTCTGTGAGAGAATGAGCTCAGCCATTGGTTATAAGTTGATCTTGTTCTATCCTAATGGTTAGTCATGAAAGCTTTTCTGGTGTCCGTCTTCAGGAACAATGTCAGCAAAGTCTCAGCCCACTCTATCATGCAGAATTATTTTCAGAATAGAGGGATCCTGGATATATTTTTGTTGTCCAGGACCAACCATAGGAAAAACAAATAAAACAAGACCTTTATCAAACTCATCTCTTCCTTTTATACTTGAGGTCCAGTTTTCAGACTTCTGCGCATGTTATTATTATCATGGCGTTTAGGTTCATAATCTTGTACATTCTTTATTATTTTTCAGTTATAAAGTTCTCTTTTTTTATAAAGTCTTTCGGCCATCTTTAATCAACCAAAAAGATTTTTCTATTAGCTTATCTGGATTAGTAATTTGTGTGTCTTTTGTTCTCTCCAATTTTTATTTTTTTAACTAGATAAAAAAAAATGTGGCCGGAAAATTTAACTTTCATTGTACGTTTAAAAAAAATTATACTAATCAAAAAAAAAAATCTAAATTTACTTTTTTTTAGCAAATACAAAATGCCAATATATTTGAACCATATATAAATAAATGGTACAATATAGTGTTTGTTCAATATATTTGTATGTTAAAAATGAATGTACAGTATATAGAAATTGAAAATTAGCAACTAAATTGTTTAATATGGACAGACTAATTAAAATAGCTTATCTAGACAATTTTTGGCAGTCACTTAAACCTATAAAAGAGTTAAAATTTAAAAAATTGCTAAATCATGATAACAATTGAAGCAAAAGGACAGAAGTTTATCAAAAGACCAAGATTATTCTGATTTGGAATTTTGAACTGTCATCACTGAAGATTTGACATGAATCAAAGAAGAGCATAGCTTGACAAAGAATTTCTCAGTGAACATTACTGTGATAGAGTTCTAAAGCAGATCTAGGCACTGTTTCAGGCTGCATAGGTCTTTATACTAGTTTTAAATAAGTCTTAGAGTATGCATGAGTAAAATTTTAATTTACACAAGTACATAGTGGCTAATTTGGTAATTCAATAAAAAGTGCCCTTAAAATTAATATAATTGTGTGGGATTACTTTGTTACATTATATTTGTTAGAAGTTAGTATCAATGCACTGCACAAATGATTCTCTATATATATGCACATATACATTAATTTCTACCAAAAAAAAGGAAATATGCCTATGTGTTTGAAATGAAGGGTTTTTAATAAATGTGTTTTACCAGTTCTTACTTATGGATCTGAGACTTGGACACTTAATAGAAGAGTAATACAGAGACTTCAGATCACTCAAAGAAGTATGGAGAGATGCATGTTAGGAGTAACAAAAATAGATCGAAAATGCAATATATGAGTAAGAGAACAAGCAGGTGTTATTTGCATAGTTTACTTCTTGAAAATGAAGGCTTAGACCTTTGAAAGCACTCGAATAAATCGATAAAAAGTTTGTCATTCGTTTGATTTACGGTAATTATATATATTTAAGTTATACGTGTGTATTTTCATATTAACACAAATATTAGAGTTTACAAATATTTTTCTAACACATAGTTGAGCATTTAAATATTAAAAGAATGAAGTGGAGTTGGGCTGGACATATTGCAAAAAGAGATGATAATAGCTGGACAATTGAAATCTTAAACCAGATTCCAAGAGATTGTAAAAGACCCAGAAAAAGACCACGTGTAGATGGATGGATAAAATAAGAAAATATGCATGGTGATATAGAGAAGAGAAGTTAAAGATCGGAGAAGATAGTTTGAAATTGGAGAGACCTTTATCCTGCGGTGGATTGATAATGGTTGATGATGAGGATACATTAATTATAACACGTATGTAAATAATTGTCTATATACAAATACATATATATTAATCGATACTAAAAATATGTATACATACTTTTTGCTTGTCATATATACAGCGTTATATGTGGAGACATTTGAGATGAACAATTGGTTTATATAATTATCCTAAATTAATTTTCTTTATCCAGCTGAGATCTATTTCTATGTTTTGGCATCAAAATGATTACACTCAATTATAAGTATTTGCTATTGAGGGAAAGACATAGGATGTAAAAGATAAAGCGTACATCATTATCATTTGTAGGTTTATAAGTTATTATTAAAATAATAAAACAAAAAAATTTTTTTAAGGTAAATAATACAAATATACGATCAAATTCATAAATATTGTACTAAAAGTAATTAAATTGCAGCAAATATTTTTGGGATATCTCCGTGAATGAGAAGCTTTATTTCATCGCATCGTCCTTCTTGTTTAAATATCTTCCATGCCATTCTGACCCTGGCAGTAAAGTGTTACCGTACTTCCTTCTGGTCTCTAAAAAAAACAACGCTCTTCGGAAATCGAGTAAGATTATGATATCAAAATTATACTTGACGTTTGTTTTTATTCATAAAATAAAGTAGAAGAATATAATACTCTACTTTATTCAAATTATGTTTAACCTTGAAAGGTAATGATTGCTAGCATTATTTTTAAAGCCCTTGTAATTAATTTTTAAAAAAGCAATAGATAAAACCATCTTTCCAAAATTCTAAAATCTATAACTATATAAATAAATCATTTACTTTTTTCAAATTATTTCCCTAAATCTAAAATTGTATCCTAATTAATAAAATACTGCAATACGTTTTTTATTATTTGTTGAATATTGTAAAGGCAGTTTTAATGGTTCTATAACAATCGGGTTAGATATTTGATATTACGTTGATATGTCTAAGTAGATTAATTCAGAGACTGATCTGCAACAGAAAGTCAAAATTACATTTAGAAATATTAGACAAAATATATCATTCTCTTAATATTTACATAATTTTATAAGTGATTTTTAAAATTGATAATGTCAGGAGAAACATTTATGTTAAGGTTGAGAATGGCACAAGACCAATACATTTAAGAAATTATTCTCGTGTGATTTCTGCAACCGTAGTCAATTATTTGGCAGTGAGTTATCAGACTGAATATATTTTTTCCTAGCGAATTTATAATTGATACAAGTGTATAGATTTATAAAATTAAAAGATCTCACAGTAGACATTTGATATAGTATATATTCATCAAACGATAATTTGATATAACAATATAAAACCATACATTAGTGCCACCCAGTACAATACTTATTAATCAGTAAAAGCAAAAAGGTTTGTGCTTAAAATCTCTATCTAGTAACTCCTCATCCAATATTCCCAGACTAGTTTTTAACCTGAGAGCACTTGCATAAACTTCAGAATCTAATGCAACTCTCCAGCAGCCATTTTTTACCTACATAGTTAACTATAAAGCTAAAAGCCCAAGATGAAAACAATAATGTTTTCAATCCAAGATTATTCGTTTGCACAGTCAGATCTATATGACTATACAAGAAAAGGAGCATGGATTGAAAATATTGTGTTTTCATCTTGGGGTCCTAATGGGTGCTAAAATGTTACATTAGATCCTAAGGTCTAGATGCAGTGTTCTCAGATTCAAGGCTTTTCACTGATGAAAGACAAGCTAGAATCTAGTCTTGGGATATTGGATGATTAGGCACTAGATAAGGATTTTATGCACAAACATTCATGCATTCATTGATTATTAAGGCTGAGTGGATCTACTGTATGAAGAATTTGCTACTGTTATTAAATGCTTGTGTAAGCATAGAAAATAGTGGTCATGTGATATTTTGGTCTTATGATAATTTTATATATAAAAATGCATATAATAAGCTATACTTAATTAAAAATAGACAAAAATATGAATAAATAATACAAACTGCACAAGATGTAAAAAATTGGTACTAATTTAGCATGCATTCTACTATTTTGGTTTCCAGGAAGAGTCCAAAAACTACTGCTGGCATAACCAATCAATAAAGGATGTGAGATAATATTGCCAATTATTTTTGTAACAAAGAGATTCAGATATTTTGATCAGTCTACATGACAAATTTCAATTTTCATCAAAAACTAAAAACACTATATATGATGAAAACAATCAAATAATTTAAAATCTAAAATATTAGTTATTAAGAAATAATAAAAAAAAAAATTAATGAATGACATGGCCAAAAAAAAAGTCTTATCAAAAAAGAATTTAACAAGTATCAGTAATTAAAAAAAAATTAGCATATTAAAAAACAGTTTTAAAGTATTTTATTTTTAAAATATGTCATTTTAAAATACAATATTTAGCAAACTTTAATAATTAGGAAATGACCAAAAAAAATAGCATATTAATCACTTGATCAAAATAAAATAACTCAAAATCAAATACCAAAATATCTGTAACTAGAAAATGATCAAAGGAATAAGCATGGTAAAATATTAAAAATAGTATTTTACTTTTGAAATAGCATGTCAAATGTATGGTGGCAATAAATTACTAAACCAAAATAAAAAATACTAGATTAACCAAAGTATTTACATGGAACACAGTTTAGCTAATATTAATATTTGACAAAATAAATATTTATTTATGTGGAAAATATATTGAAATTTCTTTTGCAATTAAAGGAATATGGTTAAAAAATTATTAAAACAACCTATGAAAGAATAAAACATGCTTTTAGCTTTAAAGTATAATGTGATATTTCATCAAAAATATTTTCTTAAATAGTATTTATTTTATGAAATTCATTAATAAATATATATACTATATGCAATTATCAAATATTAAAATAAAAGCATTATGGATATTTTGTTAAACATAAATTTAAAAAATTAAGAACCAAAAAAATCAAATTAAGAAACAAAAGCTGCACATAATATAGATTAAAATTAATTTTACAATTAATAAATGAAATTGTAAAAACGTATTGCATATGATTTTAGAGAAAAAAAAGTCATAAATAGTAGTTTAGCAGATATTTGACTAAATTAAACAAATTATTAATATCTATTAATGAAATGTAAGTCATGCGTAATAAATAAAACTATACAAATATATTACAAAAATATATTTTATTATTTCAAAGCATGTGAAATTATGCCTCCATTGTCAAAAATGTGGAGAATAGTAAAATTGAGTTAAAAAATTCACCTTTGACTTCAATGATAGCCATGGGAACAAAGACACAAAAGTTTTAGTTTAATTTATTTTTTATTAAATTGGCAAAAAATTAAAACTGGAAAAAATAACATCATTCATCTTTAATTACCTAGGTACACAGGCAATCATTTGACAATTAGTTATCTATTTCTCTCTATCAATCTAATTATTATCTATCAATTAACCTTTTAATTGTCTGTTAATCCATCTATCTTTTTTTTAACTTTTCTCTATCTGTTTATTACATACCCATATATCTTTTTTATCAATCCATCTATCTGCTTATTTATTTGCTGTCTGTTTATCTTTCTATCTATTTGTCTCTCTTTTTATTTATATATTTGTCTATTTATTGATCTGGTTTTCTACCTATATATTTATTTATACATCCAGCCATTCTTTTAGCTATCTAGTCAACAACTCATTTACTATCTCTTTATTTGTCTATGTACTATAAGCTTATCTATCTATATCTACTTATCTATTTGGTTTCTACCTACCAATCTATATATATATATATCTCATTTTTTAACTATCTGTGCATCTAGCTGCCCATTTAACTATCTAACCACTCATATATTATCTATCTGTCTACCTACCACATGTCTATCTATCTGTCTTTTTTTATCTAACTACCTGGTTTTCTATCTATTTATTTATGCATCTAACCATAAAATTAATTTCCTAAACAAGCATTCATTCATTATTGATCTGTTAATCTGTCTACCTACATATTTATATTTAAGGATATATATCTACCTATATATGTCTATCTATCTATCTATACTCATTTATTTATCTGGTTTTCTACTTATCTTTTTTATGTATCAAAGCATCCATTAACTATCTAACCAACCACCCATCCACTATCTGTTTTTGTTTATCTACTTGCATGCCTATCTACATCTGTTTCTATATAATTATCAATCACTATCTCTCCATCTATTTAACTACCTACCTATTTATTTGGTTTTCTACCTATCCATTTATGCATTTTATCATCAATTCATATATCTGGCCACTCAACCATCTGTCTACTTACCTATATATATATTTATCTGACCCTCTATTTACTTGTGTCTCTATCCATTTCTCTATGTATCTATATGTCTATGTTTCTATTTATTTGTCTCCACTTGTTTATCAATTTATCCATTCACTGATTCATTGATCTAACTATCTTATCTAGCCATCCATCTATTTATATATCCTCCCTGTGTATGTATCTACATATTAAATTATATCTTTAACTATTTAACATTTTATCTATTCACCCATTTACCCATCTCTGTCTAAGCAACTAATCATATAACTATTGCTTCTTACATCTATTAATCTATCTATATATCTATCTCTGGAATTATTTATCTACTCATCCATCAGTTTATTCAAGCATCTACTTAACTATCTATCTATTTATCTCTCTATTATTTATTTATACATCAATCAGTACCTCTATATGTTCATTTATTAGTATTTTCATTCATCAATTTATCTATTATTCCTCCAATAAATTAATTCATTTCTATACTTATCTTACTATCTTTCTATCTGTTCATCTATCTTTTTGATTTTCTATCTATCCATTTATCTATCAAACTTTCCATCTGCATAGCTAGATAAAAGAACATAGGAGACAGCCAAATATATAAGTAAGAGATTAGATAAGTATGTAGATAGATAGATATATGGATGTCTAGATTGAAATCAATAGATACATAGGCAAATAGATATATATATAAATAGATTGGATAGATAGGTACAAAAATAAATAAATGGGGAATTGATTAATAGATGAATAATCGATAGGCTATATGACTGGGCAGAAAATCTGATCATTGAATTGATTGACAGATGAATAATAGACATATAAATGAATAGATAGATATTTAAGTAAAAGAATGTTTGGATAAACTGATGGATGAATAAATAAATAGATGCAGAGGTAGGTATACAGATTGATGAATGAAATTGTAAAACAATAGACAGTTAAATGTATGATTGGATAAATAGATGGGTAAATGAGTAAGTAGATAGAACATTAGATAGATAGGGATAAATCAGTACTGATAAATCAATAGATAGATCCATATATAGAAAATATGAGTAAATAAAATAGTTGAATAGGTAAGTAGATAAATTGATAAATAAGCTAATGGTCATGGGTAAATATATATGAAGATAAATACAAGCATAAACACAATGAAATAGATGGTTAGATAAATAGATACATAGAAAAATCTGTATGTAGAAAGATAGACAGATCACTGATAAGCTAAATAGTTAAATTTAAGATTGATTATATAAATAAGTATATAGTAGAAAACCAGATAAATAAATAGGTAGGTATATAGATAAATAAACATATAAAGACAGATTGATCTAGCCATGTAGGTAAATAGGTAGGTAGACAAGTATAGATAATAGATGGAGACTTGGCTAGATAGTTAAATGCATAACTGGATGCATAAATAAATAGATAAGAAAATCAGATAAATAAATAAACAAACAAGTATATAGACATATAGAGAGATAGATAAGCAGATAAAGAGACAGTAAATAAATATATCAGATAAACTGGTAAAAGATAAATAAATTAGTATATAGATAAAAAAACTGATAAAAGATAAATCGATTGATTGATAAATAAGCAGATGAAAAGAAAAAAACTGATGGATAATTATTAGGTTGATATAAATAGTCAATACTTGAATGAATGTGTGGGTGAGTAGGAAGTTAAATAAATGGTGTTTTTTTTTTCTCTGCTTTAATATTTTTATTTACTGCCCTAAATTCTTTGAGGTGAAAACTTCTGTCTATTTTGATAGGACCTAGAAAATTATTCATTAAATATTTCTCCCTGTTTGAACATTTTATTTTTATAATGAAATTATTTGTCTATATATTATATAACAAATTTTTGCATTATTAATTACAAATGGAAGCTTTTAAGAGATAACAATCTTAAAAATATATATATTTTTAAACAAAATGTGAAAATAAATATGTAAAAAAAATTTATACCTGTAACAATGGAGCATGGATGTAATTTACCTATTTAAGAAAAAGAATGACATATTAGACATTTAAATTTTATGTTATTAAAAGGATATATTTTGGAATAGTTATCATCAAAAAAAGTGTTTTTTAAGTTAATAAGTTATTTATTGTTAGTAAAATTTTAAAGAGTTTTATTTACCATTTACATGAAAGTTAGAGTTGATGGAATATTACAGGGATTAATATGTTGCAAAAATTTTAAACTTTATTTAAACTGTTTAAATGCAAACAACTGTTAGTACCTGTGTTGTCTATTTGTGTGTAATTACTAATAGTTGTTTGTGTTTGAGAAGTTTAAATAAAGTTTACAATTTTTTAGACATTCAATGTTTAATAATAGATGATGGTTATAGTCCAACATATTAGAATAACACATTTTAATTTACTATTTTGATAAAAATGACTTCTTTTTATCCAGTAAAAACTGCTTACAGTTATATAATGAACTTTTTAAGAATTGTTCTTTTAAAAATAGTGTTTTTAATGATAATCTCTTATTAATAATGTAATTTTTGCTTTAAAAATAAGGCTTTAGAAATTGCATTATAACTTTTAATTTGTGAACAAATTACCAAAAATTAAATTGATTTTTAACAAATCTAGCATATTTAGTAATTTATCCTCAGACTAAAACAATCAGCCAGTCAGATTCTTATTTCTAATGATCTTTAAGCTATTTATCTCTCTTATTGTTTTGCCATGTTAGAACAGTACTATCAATCCCACATAAATATCCATATAATGCTAACATCTTCAGATGTTTTTTAATTAATACACTAAATTTGCAGCAGTAAGAAAAAGAAAACATGCAATCAGGTTAGAGACTGGCTTAAAACAATATAAAGAAAATAGCAACTGCAGTGCAATTGTAATGCTTAAAATATTAAAATCTATGGTGAGACATTACAAATCTTGCATAGAATTTAGCTGAAACTATATTTTTGTCACCAACTGACATTGTTAGGTCAAAGGTGAATTATGCAAATATCAAGGATGCTCCCTTTCAATGTCTTTTTATTTTACTATTGTCCACATGTTTGTCCATGGGACATAAGATTACATGTTTTGAGATAATAAAATATATTTTTATAATATGTTTTTATATTCTTATTTGTTATGTGTGACTTATATTTTATTGATAAGATAGGAGTAGTTTGGGTTTTTGATCAAATATTTGCTAAACTATTGTCCTTGAAATTTAACTTTATTAAATCCATGTATAATACTTTTTTATAGTTTTATTTATTAATTGTAAAATTAATTTGAACATATATTATTTGTGACTCATATTCCTTAATTTGTTCTCTTTTTTGATGAAATATTGGCTAAACTATTGTTTTTGAAATGTTCCATCCCCTGTATTTTTTTGTTTCACAAAAGTTCTTAATTTTTATTCATGTTTAGCAAAATACCCATAATGATTTTATTTTAATGTTTGATAAATACAGATAACATATCTATATACTGATAAACATGATAAGATATATACTGTTTAAAAAATATTTTAGATTAAATATAAAATGTAGCTATAAGCACATTTTATTTTTCTATACATTAGTTTAGAAACTTTTTAATCATATTTATTTAATTGCAAAAGTAATTTTAATATATTTACCATATACATCTTTTTCATATGCGTGTGGTCTTGTGTGTTGGTTGTATGAGAAAGGGTGGATAGCTGAATGAAGCTTAAAAGTTTGTGTTCGAATCTCCTATATTACATATATATATATAGTTATTTATTAATATTTGCTAAACTGTATTTCATGTAACTGCTTTTAGTAATTATTGTTTTTTTTATTTTGGTTTAGTAATTTATATTCCCACTATCTATTTGATGTAATGATACATAAGTAAAATACTTCAGTATTGTTTTTATGTTTTTATTATGCTAATTTTTTTTGGTCACTCCCTAACTACTGATATTTTAGTATGTGATTTGCAAAGTTATTTCATTTTGTGGATCATGTGATTACTTTCATTTTTTGGTCATTACCTAATTATTAAAATTTAATAAATATTGTTTTCATATGCCATATTTAAAAAGTAAAATACATTAGTATTGTTTGGAATATTTTAGTACTCTGTTTTTTATTTTCTAATTACTAATACTTGATAAATTCTTTTTTGAAATTTTTTGTCATTTCCTAATTACTAATATTTTTGATTTCAAGAATTATTTGATTTTCGATCACAAGTTTATGCCTATTGCTACTAAAGGCCTGTTGTTTTGCTTTTGATATCAAAATATAGACTGGACAAAATATCTGGAAATCTGTTATAAAAAAAGTTGGTAGTATTATCTCATATCTTTATTCTTTAGTTGTGTTAGTGATGGCTTGGGGCTCTCCCTAGAAATCAATGGCAGCGACTATATATAAAATTAAATAATTTTCATATTCTTATACTATTTAAGTGGACTATTTTTGTAATGGTTTTAATTCAGTTTTATTTTGTAATTTATTATGAAATTATTATATCAAATTTCTAAAATTGGCATTAATCAACTTAAAGGCTATTTTATTAATTATATCAATAAATCTTCCCCTCTTTCCCAATGTTCATTGTCAATCATTTAGGAATTATCTTACATATTTGTTCATTAAATTTAATTTTGGGGTTATTTGTCATTCCATTATATGAATCACATTTAAAATAAAAGATTTAGAATCCCAAAAATGGTTAAATATAACTTTATTATTTGAGGAAAACTAATTAAACACAGAACTGAGAATCTTTAATTATTTACAATTTCTATCAAGTGTTATATTAATTTAAATAGATAAATGATAATATCACAAAAGTTTTATAGTTACTGTATTTAATGTTATTGTAGTGATAGGAGTTTTTAATCTAGAAAATGTTTTTAAAGATAGTTGAGGATTTGCTAAAAAGCGTAGATGTTTTTTCATGCTCTTGCTCCAAAGCCTATATTTATTGATAATTTGTTACCAACGTTGTTTCTTATTTAGACTATAAAACAATGATAAGATTGACAGACCTAAAATTGATAATTATCTTGCCCAATTATTTTCTTAAACTCTTCCTATGTAGAAATACTAGATAAGCTTTTCAATTTCAATATCCTACTTATGATTGTTGTATAGTAGTTTAAAAACAAAATAAACTTAGCAATGATCAAAAATGTATTGCCTAATATGATTATTATATGTTCCTTATAAGCTTTTTCACAGAATCAAGTATTTTATGAATATATTGAAAATCATCTATCTACAAAGCAAGCTTACTTTAGGTCCAGAAGAAGCTGCTGATATTAACAATTTTAATATTAACCACTCACATTGAAAAAGGATTTCAAAATAAATTAAAAATTAATGTCAACTTTAATACTCTGTTCTGTTTGGATAAATGGTCTTGAAAATTTCTCACATTCTTAAGATAAACCATTAATTTACTTGACAAAATGTTTTACAATAGATTTTGATCAAATGATATTAAATGCTGAAAAGATACAAAATTTTAAATAATTTTCTTTCTCTCTCAACACTTAATTATCTTTTGTACTCTATGTAATATATTTTCTCATGTTTTTGTTGAAATATGCTAATGATAGTGCATATATTTCTTAGTCAAGATTCTTTTTTAAAATAGAATAATCTCATTTAATAAGGATGTAAAAAAAATTTAAAAAATTTTCAAAGACAGGTTTTATTTTTATTCTATTGAAAATATTATGCTCAATTTTTATCTACATAATAGGAAATTATCTCATAATATAAACACAACCTCTTGCAATATTAAACTGAAACACATCTTATGCTATGTAGGAGTAATCTTCGATTGTAGTCTAATTTATTTTCCTCATTTCACTAAAATTATATTTAAATTGCTGTTTTGGAATAAGTTGGAAAACTAATTGGCACTACTTGGAATTATAAAACAAATAATTTAAGGATAACACTTTTTTAGCATTGGTATATTCTGTTGGTAAATACTATATTCTGGTTTGGAAAAATATTCCAACACTAAATTCTGAATAATCAATTATTTATTACTATGAAAAATATTACAGATACATTTATGTATATTTTTTTTACACTAGCTTTCTGTTCTTTCACATATTCCACCACTAGATATAAAAATTGAAATTGCTCATGGAAGATATATAAATGGATATTAAGCAGATCAGATTTGGTAATAACTTAAAATATAGTTTTACCACCTAAGACCCTTCTCAAATGATGATCCTTTTTTGGATTTTAATCATAAAATATAATCAAAGATTTAAAGTATAAAAAGTGAAATTTTTGTGATGTTCCAAATAGTTTATTTTTTCAGGACCAGTAATAAAGTACCAGCATTTATTTGATCTTTCTAAATTCAACTGAAGTCCTGTTAATAGAATCAGAACAATCTTTGGTCACTGTGCTCATATGTTTCCTAAACAGAATTTATCAATTATTGATCTGGAAAATGAAAACTGTAAACACAATTGTTAATGACTTCTAAATCTTTGGCTATAGTGGCAGAAGTAAAGGACTTAATAAAGGCCCTGTTGTTTCTGTCTTTTAGTTGCAATCTTTAAAGTTCTTTAGCATCACATGATCACTTTTTCTATGCTTACACAAGCCTCTAAAACAGTAGCAATCTTCATAAATTAGTGCCACCAAAATTAATGGATACTGAATTGGGCTAAGATATATGACTATACATGTAAATGAATGCGGAATAAAGACATCATTGTGTTTTTTATTTTGGACTCCTAGAATTAAATAGGCAAAAGGTCACTGCTGCAGGGTTATGTTAGATCTTAAAATATAATTGCAGTGCACTCAGATCCAAGGCTTTTCACTGATGAAATCCAGAAGCTGGAAAATAGTATGGGGATATTAGATGAGTAGGCACTAGATATGAATTTTATACACAAGTCTTGCATTTTACTGATTACTAATTCTTGCATTGGATGGCACTACTGCCAGTTTTCTACCATTTTTAGTTTTCTTTTTGATGTTTTGTGAATAGTTAAGCTGTCAAAATGTGTATGATAAATAAATAGTGAACAGAAATTTAATAAAATTAATTTGACCATAGTATTGAAAAAATGAGTCTTATGAGCAGCATTGCATATTTTACCTCTGGTGGAAAAAATATAAGTCTGAAAATTACTTTGATTAAAAAAACAACAATAAATTGTAAATAATTTTATATCATAGAAACTTATTCAATATTTTTGATGTTTTATTTATTATTAAAACTATTATAAACATTTTAGACATTAAATTAAACAATATTTTGAATAATCCAATTTGTTTTCAGTAAATTATATTGCACAAACATAAATACTTGTATATATTTATATGTTATGAAAAAATATATAATTATAAAAGTAGTGTAAACAATTTAACAATAGTAAACTTTTACGACATGATGCCACCCAGTGCTAATCTTAATATATCAATGGATGCAAACAAAATTGTGTATAAAATTTCTATCAAGGGCCTATTCATCCAATATCCCCAGATATGTTTCTAGCTTGTGCCTTTCATCAGGGAGAGGTCTTGCATCTGAGAACACTGCATATGGATCTTAGAAAAGTTTGCTATTGTTATCACCAGCTTGTGTAACCAAAGGCAATGGTAATTGTGTGACATTTTGGTGGTTTTATAATAAACAATCTATATTTTAATATAATTTTTTTTAGAAGAGCTCACTTCATATATGGTGGACACTTCATTTGCTTGAATATTAATTTTCACAAACAATAATGTTGATTTTTAGTAGATTTTTCTTTTTTTGATCAAGTTTATTATTATCTACACTGACATGGTAGTTCAAAACCACATTGAACTTAAAAATCAATTTATTAATTTTAAAATTTAACATTGAAATGCTTATTAATATGCAATCTTTAATGAGTACATAATGAATCTACTTTATTTCAGTTGTCATTATATATGTAGATGAAATATTCTCTTTCTGCCTCATGATATGGCTTTGTGATGCTGCTATTCATCTGTTGCTTTTTCCATTAAGTACTTGTGTTTGTCTCTTTGTTGTTTATCAGGAATTTCTTTTGTTCATTAATCTATTAATTAACAAGTTTATTTTGCGGTTTTAAAAATATTCAATAGATAGTAAATAAAGTTGGGACAATCATGTTTATTGCACTAGACTTAATGTGAGAGGATGTTAGAAGATCCTTTATTTTCTTAGCTTTAAAATAGAATAGGATCCCATTATTTAACATTAAATTTATTTTTATCTAATATGAAGTGTAAGTTTCTAAATGTTTTTATATATTTTTTTAATTTTGCAGTGTATTGACTATAATAAATATTTTAAAAATTATATTTTTTTTAAATTTTGATGTCAAATATTTTACAATCTCAGTTTTTCATATGCTGAAATATTACAATAATTTAAACATGAGCAATAGTATATATACTTTAAACTAGAAGTAATTAGAAGGGATTTGAAATCAGATTTTCAGAGTTCCCTTTAGTTATCCACTCCATCTTATACAACTAATATACATGACCACATACATGTGAAAAAGATAAATAATCTCTAATATTCATTTTTCATGCTGAACTAGCAATCATGAGTTGGTCCAGATCATCATCTCCCCTCACATAAATATATAATCAGTGCTCAGTTTATATTAAGATAGCAAATCTTCAAACATTAATGGACAAACTTCAGTCATCCATATCATTGAAAATCTGATGATGGCATGTTCATAGCCCTTGTGTGCCAATTTTTTTGTCATACCCATGTTGACTATAAATCATTCTGATTCCACATATGTAGGATGGTTGAAGAGTTGGAGAGTATAAAACATTAAAACCTGTCCATTAAAGTTTGATGATTTTCTATCTTAATATAAACCAAGCACTGATTATATATATGTGTGGGAGATGATGATCTGGACCAACTGATGAATGCTGTTTCAGCATAAAATACATGTACAGGAGATTATTTATCTTTTTCACATGTATGTGGTCATGTGCATTGGTTGTATAAAATGGAGTGGTTCACTAAAAGTAGCTTGAAAGTCTGGGTTCAAATCCCTTCTAATTATTACAATACCATATAATACTAAATCATCTATGCACTTTACCACTATTAAAGTGCATGGATGATTTAGTATTATATGGTGTACATTTAGCAATGCAATAAGAAAGAATAATTATTATACTTCTTGAAGAAGATAAGGGAATACTGGAAGTAGAAAAATTATTACAATAATTTACAATTTAGATATAACTTTTTATTGCAAATATTGAAATATTTTTAAATGATAGGATTTCTATTATATATATATAGATAGGATCTCTATTATATATATATATAATTTAACATGTTGAAATATATTAAAATAACTATCAGTTTAAATAGAGTTTTAATATTTTAGTTATTTGTAAATAGTGAAAATAATGAAAACTATTTAAAAAAATGATTTTATCACATAAAATAAAAAAAAATGTTTTTAATTTTCTAACATGTATGTTCAATACATCATTAAACATATTCTTAATATTATATATTGTGATGGGGATGATGATCAATCCTCATCACAAGTAAGTTTCATTTTGTCTTATAAACATGCATGGGATAACTTGTTCATAACAAATCTAAATAGCAGTCTTAAGAATAGGGAAACACAAATAAATAGATATGCTGGCATAATATATTAACACATATCACATGTATATTTTACTCATAAATGTAATAAATTTCTCTGTAATAATTTTCTTTTATTTGTATATATATATTGTATATTACAATAGCTTTTTTTTTATTTATATAAAAGTTTTAAATAAAGAAGAAGAATATTTTTTATTTTGTAAAAGCAGAATTAATGAAAATGAGATAAAATGATTAAACAAAAATTTTGCTTTCTCTTATCAGAAGTACCAAAGTCTAAAAATTTTGTTTTTAATCTTGTATTGATTAGATCATTTGTCTGCTTGTAACATTGATGTTATTTATTAATTAAAAGGTGTATCTGGTGTTGAAATTAAATATATATATAGATTAAGAAAAACAAGGCCAACTGAAAACATTTTCTTTTTATATGGAACTATAAATAGGTTTTAAAAAAATAGATTATTACTGTTGATCAGGAAGAATAATATGAAGAGCTATGCTTCTAGAAAAACTTTAGGCAGGAAAAGATTAGATAAAGTTTTGTCTTGATAAACTCTGAATTGATTATGAGAAGACAAATATAATTCTTTACAGAGTACAAAAAACAATCCCATGGAATAAACATTGCCATTGAATAAATTGTCAATTTTATTACACTGCTAAAATGCTGATGAATAATTTGATCAAATCATATGAAGGAATAAACATTTCTGAGTACTCTAGTCCCACTCATTGTCATCATGTAAACCTGTTTGTGATTGATGAGAGCTAATGCTTACATATTAAAAAATGATACTGTGAAGATGTCTAAGTTAAAATTTTTTATAACAACTGTCTTTTCAGGTTTATAATATGTCTTTAGCCTTGAACTGATCATTAATTTTCAAAAAAGAGAAGAAAAAAAGAATCATAATAGATTAAAACTTTTTTATTGAAGATAAATTAGCTCCAGATATTTATTTCCTTTTGTAAATTAAATGTTTAAAAAAAGAAAAGAAAATCATACTCCCTGCAAAGTAAGATTAATTTATTGATTTTGATATATTTATATTAATGCAATTAGTTTACATGTACATATATCATAATAAAAATAATAAATTTAATGGCAATAAACTATTATAAACAGCCTTTAAATCTGCAGAAGCACTTTTGGTTAATTTCTTAAACCTGCAGAAAAGTAATATATATCAAATTTTTTGTGACTGTATGTTATCATATATATGTGAATCAAGGTGCAGTATCGAGAAGAGATTAAAAGAGCATGAATTGTTATACAAGCATGTAAAAAGTAAGAATAATGGTGATTTAATGACTGCTTTAGTTTTCTTTGATCATGAAAAAACATGTAAATATAAATTTAAATTTGATTTTGAAAGTGTGAAAATTCTTCATGAAGAGAGAAACCATAATAAAAGAAAAATTAAGGAGGTAATTTTTAATAAATAAATACACTGCTAACATTAAAATATGGAATTCTGGGGATTTGAATTGACGTTTGCTTCAGCTTTGTTTGTTTTTTTAATTTAATGACAGTTGAGGAGGTTTAAGAAATTAACGAAAGTATTTCTGCAGATTTAAAGACTGTTTATAATAATTTATTACCGTTAAATTTATTTATTATGATTACACTCTATTTCAAATATACTTAAGATCAGTCATTGTTTTAACATTTTTATACCAATTCAATTAGTGACTTTATTAATATTTACATGTATATATGCATAAGAAATATTTAATTTTAAATATATTTAATGACTGACAACATTGACTTAATAATTTTATATAAACAATTAGTGACCAGGGACATGCATACATTTATGTATATATATGGAGTGAGTTGATTTTTTTTTTACTGAAACATTTAGTTTCTTAAATTTATTTTTGTAAATAAACATAATTATTTATTATCTTTTATAAATACTGTACATAAATATCTGTATAGAATACTCTCATGATTTTTGATTGAAACCTATTTAACCCTTTTTTATTAACATTTTAGATATAGTTGTCTTTATTTATTTTTTTCACTCACATTTTATTTTTTTATGCATTTTTTAATTATAAATATTGAATTTTATTAATATTAATAAATTATATTAAGTTGAAATCATCACTTGGTGTTCAATTTATTTTTTGTCTCATTAAACTGTAAATCTAAATTATTGATTTGATTTGATTTCCTTTTTGCCACTCACTTTGAGAAGTTAAGGGTAATAAGCTTGAATCCAGGATATGCTGTAGGAGAATGTATATAAATATCTTTATAAGGACTTCTTTTAAAACATTATAAGTGGCACATAAGTCTCATATGATTTAGTGTTATAATAATATTTGGCACATAAGTCTCAATAAATAAATATAACTAATGTTTGTTACTTTAACTACCTTTGTAAATTATATTTGATTTATTTAGTGGTGTGTTCTTGTCTTTTTTAACCTTGATATAATACCATATATGGATCTGTATATTTATCATTAAATGAGTCCTATTGTAAACAGATTAAATAAGTAAACATATATTAAAATGAAATAGAATTCACAGTATAAAAATTTAGCCCACACCATGCATATAATATAGTGTATTGTTTATTTGTTGATACTAGTCACTTTATTATTTACTTTTGTTTCAGTATATACGATTAAAAACTTCTGAATGTGAATGGTCTTTTTTATAATTATAGAAATAAATTGTAATAGAAAGGGGGATCCAAACCAATATCATGTTATTTATATGAATCAATTTGCAAATATGCTGGAAACAAAGAATTATGATTTTACTAAAGTCTAAGCTAGCAAGCAAGTATTTATATACATAAAGAGAAATTAGTTTTAAAATTTTATTTTTTTGTTTTAACTATATAGCATTGATATCGAATGATTACTCTTTGAGGGGAAAAGAAGGGTTATATTAACAAATGTTGACAATACTGATCAAGGAGTAGTCATAGATATCTAAACTAATCAATTGCTTTTGTTCATATTTTCTCATTGAATAAATTATAATAAATCTGTTAAACTATAATTACAAATTAAAGATGGTCGTTTACATTTTTCTTGATAAATGATTTATCACATACCTGATGCAATAAACATAGTCATATGAATATTTCTTGAAGTGAAGTATTATACATATTCTCCTCAAGTTTGAATTCTGGGATAAATGGAATTTAGGGATGGAGAAGAAGGATAAGTGTACGTGGAGGTAGCTTGTGTACATTTATATGCAAACATGTCATCTCCTGGGATCGAGATCAAGGTAGTTATGAGTTTAGAAGCCCTGAATATGATTTCTCATCCACTCCAATGGCCTATCAAGTAAGTATGCTGATATGCAAAGCCTGGACTTGTTCCATTACAATATCCATAAAATTTAACAAGAATTCAAAACTAAGTAAAATACCTGAATTGCTAATATAAAATAAAGTATAATAAATAATTTTGAACTTGTTAAAAAAAAGATTTTTTAGTTTAAAAAATGTTTTACCATGATATTCCTATATATTTAGATAGCATTGATTCTACAGTATAAAACATCCAATGGAACTTATATTTTTTTTATTTGTATAATTATTTAACTGACAAACCATACTCATAATAATGACCATACTATTCATAATAAAACATCAACACATATCATGGAAACAATTTCACCATGTTTTCAACCATACTAGCCATCCCCCCCCCCAACACTTCTAATGAAACAAAAAGAAAGCCTGGATGCCCCCCCCCCCCAAGACTCTGCAACATAAAAAACCCAAAACAGATGTGGTTGATTTGTTGATTCTGGACATGGACCCTATAGAAACCAGTAATACCCACATGTGAACTGAATGCCCATTACCTGACTCTATAGATCAATCTACCCCTTTAATTTTTCTTTAAGTATTGGGTTACCAAACATTAATAGGAAGCACACCTTCATCATAAACACATCAATAAAATATAAAACTGTCCTAAGTGATGGCTGCATAATTTATGACAAAGATAGTGCACATATAGATTTTTAGCAATGCATTTTTCTATGGTTATTTCATTAAGTGAATGACCATAAATAAAGACTTTCTATTTCTATTAATGATTATTTATATTTAATCAATCATTTCTTTCCCAAACAGCAATGTATATCTTAATCACAGTTACAGTTCACAAAATAAAAAAATGTATTTAGTTTTTTTCACTAATTAAAGCTAGACTGATCACTTTTATTTTTAATATAATTGATAAAAAGAATGTGTTTTTGTCTTTCATTTAATTTTTCTTACCAATATTTTTTTGATCTTAACACTTTTTGTTTTTAATTAAAATTACATATTAAAATATCAATGATTCTTTTCTTCTTTTTTTTGGTTTAATAATGACTACATACCAGATTAGTGAATTCCGTTTTTACCATTTATTTAATTTAATTAAAGTATGTCATCTATATATATATATTCTAACAATATGGAAAATTCAAAAGAGTTTCATATTTCTAACAATGGTAAAATCATTTAAAGGAGTGTTAATGTATTATTGGTAATTGGCAAACAAATAAATTTATATTGCGATTTCTCGCGAAGTTATATTTTTACTAAATGAATAGATTTTGTTAAACAAATAAGTTTTGGCTAGGGGATCGATGTATAATAGGCTTCCACGTTGTAGCCATTTCTAACCAATGAAATTTAAGGGGAATATTTTCTAACCAACTAAAATTTTAAGGAGTGTTATTATAAATTAACGACAGATGCCTTTCTCAAGTATCAATTAAATATAATGCATCAATTATATATATTCTAGTATAATAAATATAGATTAAACAATTTCTAAGTATAGATTTAATACAATAATTTCTCAAGTACAATGTATAGACTAATATATTTCATACGTATAAATTAAATATAATCTCCTTCGTGCGACCGCATTACAAGCCAATTGTAACCAAATAAAAATCAATTCAAACAAACGGAAAAGTTATTCTTTATTTTGCCAATTTTGTCAAAACTTATTGAATTAATATAAAACGTATTTTGCAATCTCTCGATCGGTCATTTGCATTGCATTTCAAATACAACTAAAACGATTGGGAGAGCTTACAAATATCATATATATTATTGGATAGTTTAAGCTAATTATAACTTTACTCTAACCAATGAGAATTTTATGTAAATGATCGCACATCCAGTTATGGATTGATTATACTATATTCAAATCTATATGGCATTTACACACTTGCAGATAAATTGCATGCCAATTACAACATTTTAAGGATGGATTGATGGATACTTCATCATTCCCAGCTGACACTACTTCTGAGGCCTACTGAGATGATGATGATGATACAGAACATCTATAAGCTTAACTGCCAGGACGCCAATTTCCAACTCTAATACAATATACAGGTTAAATCTCAATTGAATACTCTTAGTAATAATATTTCACGATTGGGTTAATACACAATCGATTTAGAGAACACTGAGAACGCATTAAAATTGACATATTAATATCTTTAAGAATTTCAGGTTATTCTCAGCGCATTCCCCATTCACTATGATTAAAGCTACAATTAAATTTTATTCTAATTATAAAGTTCTATATTCATCTCCACCTTCCTGATCCACTCCCCCATCAATTTCACATCCATATGTCTATTACATTATTATTTGTTTAACTATTAAAATTTACCCTTTTATTTTCTTTTACTAGCTCATTTCCTCTCATTATCATCTCTTCTCAGGGTTTTTCGAATAATTAGGTGTGGAAATTGAATAAGCTGCGATAGGGTATTGGTGATAAACACTCCTCTCATGATCGCCTCCAAGGTAATCTCGGTTGTCTTTAATGCAGTTTAAAATCAATTTACATTAAAGCTCGGAATATTTTAAGCTTATTAAATCATTATAAACACATCATAAAACATAGTCGCAATTATAACAAAATTATATAAAAGTAAAATGCATCTAGAGAGGTTTGAATACAACGGATGGAGAAAAGATTTTATGCCCACCCTTTGCACTTGCTGTCACTCAATACTATCTCTATTGCGATTTATACTTCAGCAATATTAAATTATTGGTAATTTTAAGCATTTGAAATTAACCTTTTAAATAGTTTTACTAAATATCAGTTATGTACATGATAATTCAAATATTAATAGTAATATATTGATGTATGATTGGATTGGAAATATCTAGATAATAATAACCCATAAAAACATGGAGACACACGCAAATTTTATTTAAAACAAATAACAAATTTTATTTGACAAACTATAATTCAATATCAATACAAAAACATATACATTACATTATATCTACACTTTCTTTTTACCTTAATATAGCAAATACCAGTTTCTTCCTGTTTACAAAATACATAATCAATTTCTCCTCTAATTAAATTTAATAATTTTAATTAACAAATCTAAAGTTGATATTCCCTCGCAAATTTCTGGATCTTATCCTATCATTCCGATTAAATATTCTTTTGCCCTAATCTTTACAACAGAGATATTTGAATAATAGCAAGACTAAGTCATTGCAAATAAATTGGCATTCAGATCAAACATCATCACAGTGCACTCTCTATGCTCATGTTCTTATGACACAATAATATTCAAACAATATTACCTTTCCAGTGAAGTTCTCAACTGGCCATGTAAATATTTATTAAATAAATTTATATACGCATTGCTCGTGCCCAATCATTTGTATGTTTTATTTAATCCTTAATAGTTATTAACTTAATTATTTTTGGCTCGAATGCTAAGTCAAATCTACAAAAACAATATTCAAATACATCAATTGCACATACATTATCGGCATTCATTTTGACATTAAATTGAGTTTGCGACCTGGTATCCAATACTTATAATAATGCTTATCATGGCTATCCTCCCATACACACGTAAGGAATATCAAATATTAATATGAGACAGGCAGTGACCCGAATAAGAGAGAACCTTTTCACTAAGGTTGAGATATGCTAGGATTTTTATCGCTAGTCATATAAAAACATAGGTATACCAAATACCTCTGGCCATCAAAATAAGAAACCTTCTGATGGTGTAGAGAACACTCGAGTGGGAAAACTTCCACTGGGTTCAAATACTTTATGAATATCGCATAATCTTAGTGAGCTAGACTTCACTTAGTTTGTGGAGATCTTTGTCTATTCATACACATACAGGTCGAAACATCAAATTATACAAGTAAAACTTTCACAACTTTAATATTCTTGCGAATTAGTGTACTGGAATAGAAGCCCATAAATTTTTCAAGCATAAATCAGCTTGTTTCTGGCCTTAAATCTATGATAACAATAATAATAAGCAATAAGAAATGCGCATAAAATCTCAAAACTATTTCCATGCACTTTTATAAAATAAAATAAACATTATGATGATGCAATTCAATAGACAAGCAATTCATCTATAAGTCTCGAGCATTTGACAATAACTTCTGATGCCAACAATAATATCTCTAAGTGTTTTTTTTCTTCTTAATTAAAAAAAAAATTGTTTGTAAAGCATTTTAAATAAGGCATATCAGTTCTACCCCCCAAAATGACCATAATAGCAAAAGCACTTCAATAAACATATATAAAATCATCTGAAATCAGTTTCTACCCCCAAAATAATACAATTATAATTTTAAAGTAGATGATATACATAATACATTACAAAGAAAGAAATTTCTTTTTTTATATATATATATTAAATGTCCTACACATATAAAGAGCGAATAATAATAAAAATTATACTTATATAAGTCTTTTAGCAGGTGTCTTTCCAGGTTCCTGATTTCTCCCTTTTTTTTCCTCCTTGACCGGTTTATAATAGCATATAAGTTGTAGTAAAAAGTTTTTTTGATAGAGTTCGGTTCCTTTGCTATCATATATACAGTTTTTATTTTGCTGAATGCGTTCCTCATTCCAACTCTAAGTAGATTACCTTTAAACTTTGTAATTTTCTGCAGGTTTCAGTTAAACAGCCTTCATTTAACTTTTTCACAATATCAGTCTGTTTTTGATTGTCCTTTTCCAATTTTAATTTTATTTTGTAGATTTAAAATGACTTAAAACATATGCATCAAACTTTTGAGTTTTAAATTTTACTATTTGCATATATATAAATGATATTAAACTCAAATTTTAACTTCTGTGGTTTAACTTTTTATTACCATATGTTGAATAGCTGACTTCTGGAGGTTACAGAGTGTGTGCCCACTTAAAATTTACTCACTATACATTGTTATATTTAGCCAAATTATTCTGAAGAGACAAACAAGTACAATAAAAACAATTTTAAATTTTATAAGACAATTTTCTTTCAGTCAATGAAAGAAAACTACAACAGAACAGCCAGTTTAAAATAAAAAGTCTTTTTTTCCCCTTTAATACGGCTTTTATAGAGACATCCAGCTGTATTTATTATCTTTATAATTAATTGACATGTTCACCCTTCTCAATTAATTTTGACCTTTTTGCTCTTTCAAAACAAACCAGGCACAAATTCCATTTCAGACAGACACAATTAACTCTACAATTTAACAGTTATAATTGCCAATTAATTTTTGGCATTTTTACAGGCCATCATGTTAATGGTCTAAATTAATGGTCCACTTAAATTCCTTGGCAAGATCTGTGTCTTTTAAGGAATGATAATTAACTGTGTAATATAATACTTGAACTCACACTAGAGGTAATCTTACTTTTTCCCTTTTAATAGTGAAACCAGATATATATTACAGCTGTTTCAAACTCAGACTTTAAATTAAATTTAGCTGCTAATATTAAACTTATTAAAAATGATTTTAATTTCTTATTAAAAATTGCTTTACAACATGTAAGAAATAATTGTTATTTGTAAATTGTACCATTAAGATTTACAATTAAATTATATACACACACATCGCAGGTATATACTTTTCTTTAAATTTAGATTTTTAATGCCTTAATCTTTATTTATTACAACTATTCTACCTATATTATTATTATTATTATTTTATTTACTTTCATGAATTATTTATTTCCAACCTAGCATAAAATAATGACTATTCATCATCACTATCCTAATGTAGTTTTTAATAGTCACACATCTCCCTATCAACAAATATGTAAATCTTGCTTTTTATAATATTTTATTAATATCAATTTAACCCATAAATTAAAATAAAATAATCCTCTGGTTATAAACACATTAACAATAAATTTTTAGATTGCTTACTAGTCAAATATATGCAATCCCTTATAAATATGGGTTCAAACTCGGTCTTGACTAAAATTTTCTTATTACAAAAAAAAATGCATATATTATGAGGAAAATTTGGATGGAACCTTCTCTTTCATAACTAACTTAAAAAGATGGAGCCTTGGACAAATCCAAGGGCTACAATATATACATGCACATTAAAAAAAAAAATACTATTGAATAATTGCATTTTGTTTTAACCAATTAATTATTTTGAACCAATTTTAAATAATCCATTGCAGGCTTATTAAGTTTGTACTGCTGGTTGACTACCATTTCAGGCAATACTAAATGTGTAGACATAAAGATGATGACAAAGAAGGGGTTGTCCCTCAGAACTGTAAATAATGGTGTATAGTGTGTTAGAATTCAAAACAATATAAACATCTAATAGATATGTGGATGTAATATTAGATTAAGAAAATCACAAAAACAATAAATGGCATAAGTGAAAATTGATAATAGACAAAACTCAGATATTTTAATAATTTTTTTGATTTATTAGCTTTGAAATGACATTTAATATACCCATTTTATTTGCTCATTTAGGTTTTGGCAGTGAAATTGTGCCATCTAACTTTAAAAATATGTTTATTATTCTAATTTTTAAAAACAAAAAGAATAGTTAAGATTTCAGAATTATTGTGAAATATTATTATTCACTGCAACAAAAGTATTTTCAAAAATATTGTTGAAAATGTTGCTTTCAGTTATAGATAAATGAATATAGAAAATCAAGAAGTACATCATTTTTGTTGCCAGGAAAATTCAAGAAAAGTATCAGGGACAAAGAAATGATTTATACATTGCATTTATTGATTTGGTCAAAGCAGCATTGTTTGGAATTAGTTGATTGTCTGGCAAAATTTATTCATATTACACAGCTTGTACGTGATGGAATGAGAAGTGTTATTACTACAGATGAAAAATCTGAAACATTTGAGTGAAAACTGGTGTTAAATAAGAGTGAGTACTTACTCTTAACATTGTTTTTAATTTTTATGACAGTGGTCTTTAAAAAATAATTATAGGTTATTAAATAAAATGGAATAAGACAAGATACAGGTTTTGTAGTGGGATTTTAATTTGAATCAATTAAATGCAAAAACAATAACTTGATTTGGATTCTGCTGCTGATTGTGCTATTTTTACCAGTTCAAAAAACAATTTACATATTATTCTAAATGTTTTGAATGCAATTTAGAAAAATCATTTATTAATTAATATTCAAAAAAAAAAAAGAAAAATGCTGAGCAACTTTCATTTTAAAACAGGCAAAACTCTATATGTATTGCCACTCAGTGCAAGCCATAGTAATCAATGGATGTCAGAAGGCTTGCATATAAAATCCCCATCTACTGCCTACTCATCCAATATTCTCAGACTAGTTTCTGGCTTGTGGCCTTCATAAGTGAGGAGCAGTGCTCTCAGACCCAAGAATGTATTTTTGGGTTCTCAGACTTTTGACTGAGTATTTATTATTACCTATTATTAATGTCTAGTTATCACGTTTATACATATTGATGCTTATTATTATAAATGCTGTAATAGCAATAATATTAACAATAAGCAATATAATCATACATTTATCCATTATCAAAATAATGACACAAGCTTAAATTTAATATGACATTGAAAAATAATATATACATTAACCATTGTTCCAGTATTTAACATAATCCCATATTAATAAACTACACATATTTTACTTTAAGGTTTGTAAATTTATAGATAATTAATTTATATTCTTAAATAGTTACTATTGCAAAATGATTTTATTATATTGCATAACATGTTTTCTTTTTGTTTGTTTAGATCAGTCATAAAAGATGATAAATTATTGGTGATCATCATGATTGTATTCACAGCAAGAAATGCAGCAAAAACTCATCATATTAAAGATGTTTATCTTATTTAAATTTTCAGAAACTATTTCTGTGTGACATAAAAATTTTCATGTTTATCAGATATCATTGCGTAACATTTGCTTATCACTTAGGTCCATCCATTTATAGAAAACATTTTTAGTAGCATTACAAACATTTTTTTAAAATTGTATATTTTTTAAAGTTTATTGTAGATATTTTTCACAATAGTTTTTGCTGTAATATTCATAATATTGAAAGTATTATTAATGTTAAACATAATTTAACTGAGTAGATTTTAATAACATTTACACAAAGAAATGCTGAGCAATGAGTCAATATAATCAATAAAAAGAAAAAAACTGTATTAAAACCTTCCATTTATAAAAACATTTTTATTCAAAATTGTTTTTAGTAATTTAATAAAAAAATTTGTTTAGTAGAACGATTTTTACTTTTTAAAAAATATACAATATACTGCATATAGAAAATAATTACTTTTAACAATTAATACAAATGCTATTTAACATGTTATAACAAAATATCAATATATAGAGAAAAAAAATTTTTTATGTAGATTGAATGAAGCTTTTTAAAACAATTTCAATTACATAAAAAATTTGTACAGGAAGTATGTATTTTCAATGCACTTTATGTGAGTTCAAGACAGCTTCAAAAAGCTATTTAAAAATACATGAAAGAAGCCATACTGGAGAAAAATCTTTTCACTGCAGTTATTGTGATTACAAAGCTTTTCACAAGCAAAGTATAAATAAGCATGAAACAAATCATACTGGTGATAAGCGATTGCACTGCACTTTATGTGAATATAATACAGCTTACAAAAATCATTTACAAAGACATGAAAGGTGTCATACTGGAGAAAAACCTTTCCAGTGCAGTTCATGTGAATACAAGGCTGCTAGTAAACAACAAGTAGATGAACATAAAGCTTGTCATAGAGAAGATAAGCCATTTGAATGTACCTCCTGTGAATACAAGACAAACCGGAAATTTGCTTTAAAAGCACATGAAAAAATGCATACTGGAGAAAAATCATTCCAGTGTAGTTTTTGTGATCATAAGACTGCATACAAGAACAATTTACGAATACATGAAGCAACCCATAGAGGAGCTAAATGTTTTTACTGCACTTTTTGTAAGTATAAAACAATTTATAAAAACTATTTGCAGACACATGAAAGGACTCATACTGGAGAAAAACCTTTTCAGTGTATTTATTGTGAATACAAAGCTATATCTCTGCAGACTTTACAAAAGCATGAATCAACTCATACAGATGATAAGCGTAGTTACTGTACTTTATGTGAATATAAGACAGTTTCCAAAAGCTATTTGCAAATACATGAAAGGATTCATACAGGTGAAAAACCATTTCAGTGTAGTTTGTGTGAGTACAAAGCTATATGCAAACAGAATTTACAAATTCATGAAGCAAATCATGCAGGATATAAACCATTTCAATGTACCTTGTGTGAATACAAGACCGGTAGAAAACATAGTTTGAAGATACATGAAAGATCTCATACAGCAGAAAAATCCTTCCAATGTAATTCTTGTGATTATAAAGCTGCACTCAAGCAGAATTTACAAAAACATGAAATATGTCATACAGGAGATAAACCTTTCCATTGTACTTTGTGCAAATTCAAGACAGTTTTTAAAAATCATTTGCAGACACATGAAAGAACTCATACTGGAGAAAAACCTTTCCAATGCAGTTTTTGTAAGTACAAGGCTATATCTAAGCAGACTTTACAAAAGCATGCAAGAACTCATACTTGAAACAAATCTTTTCAGAGCCGTTTTTGTGATTGAAAAACTTCTTATATAGACATAATATAAATAAGCACGAAGCAAATCCTACTTGAGATAAGTTTTATTAAAAATTGTGCGAAATGAATAAAACTTACAAACAATGTAAAAATACATAAATGATCCCGTACTAAAGAAAAATCTATTGACTGCAGTTTTTGTGATTACAAAGCTATTCGGAAGAGTCAAATGTTGGTGGCCTAGCGGTTAGCATAGCTGCCTTCCAAGCAGCTGGCCGGGGTTCGCTTCCTGGTCAACGCATTTGACATATGAAAAAAAAAAAGCTATTCAGAAGTGTTATATATAGATTTTTTACTTCAATTTTAGATTTTTACAAATCAAATTGAGGTATTTTGTAAATCAAATTCAGTGTTTTGTAAAATTTATTTAAAAAATGGTGAAAACAATTATAATACTTTTTAACAAAATCAAAACATGGCAAACTGATCAAGATATTTAGATAATAACTGCTGCAATGAGCATGTGTAATGGTTCCAATATACGCTTCAATTACATTCACTAAATTTAGATTAGATTTTGCAGAATCTGCTAATAAAGCCATTGCACTGAACTTTATTTTGAAAAACACTTTTTTGATTGGATTTCACATTGGCAAGTATGTCCTACCAATAATAAATTATCACACTTTTGCATTTTGTAAATTGCAACATTATCTAAAATTAATCAAATATCTGCAACATGTTTTTCTTTTAATGCTGTAAATAGTTCTGAAGAAATGTATAAAAAATATTGCCATCAACAGAGACGGTGATCTGTTTACATGTTGTGCCAGGATATTTAATTGCAGCAATTACTGAAACATTATATCCTCTAATGTTTGGAATGATTATGCAAGCAGGTATATTAACTTTTGATCATGCCATTCCTTGCCAAATGTGATAAGCCTGATTCATAAATAAATATATATTTTTTTGGCATGTGGGGTTTTGTGAGTAAAAATTGGTGCATACAACTCTCATTTCCAAATTGTTTCAGCAAAATTTAGTCAGTCTACTTGTATTGTTGCAATTTTTAAAATAATTTGTAGACCTTTCAATGAATTATTAATTGAAAATATGTTTAAGCTGACATGTTCACATTCAATAACTTTCCTATGAATATTTATTAATGTTATGCATCAATTTTTCTTTCGCAAATTGTTCAATTTTTTGTAATTTTGATGCAGTCAACTTAATTTTTTTTCCAGAGAAAGCAGTTTTTACTGTATTTTGTTATCTCAACTGATTCAGCAATTGATTTACATTCTCTGTAGCATTTTATTAAAATATCTTTTTTATCTTTATGCAGTTATTGAATGATTAGACTTGTTGAACATGATAAAGATGTTAAATGTTCTTGATGAATTGATCTTGTGATTCATTAACCATTTTAAAATTGCTGTTTAGCCAGAGGCAAATCTGATTTACTAGATGACATGTCACTCATCCATGATTAAATTTTAACTAATAATATATTAAAATTTTGTTCCACTTGCTAATATATGCTCTTCATTTCATTCATTGATTTGATGGGAGATTTTCTTGCTTTTTAGGATTGATTTTTATTTCAATGTGGACTAGATTGCTTCACTGTTTTTGTCAATAAAATTTCAAAAAACTTAATCTGACTTGTAAAAAACTGATTTTAATTTGCAAAAACCTGAATTTGATTTTTAAAAATCTGAGATGGATTTTCAAAAACTTGTATTTCAAATAAAAGCCCTGAATTTTATTTACAAAAACTTGAATTTGATTTGGAAAAAGCTGAATTTGAATTTTAAAAACCTATATTTAACCATTAAATAAGTTATAGTGGAGATACATCTTTTCAGGCTACTTTCTGTGAATACAATTCAGCTTTAACAAATTATTTAAAAGCACATAAAAACTTCTAAAGAAGAAAAACCTTTTCAGTGCAAAGTTTGTAATTACAGAGTTTTTAGAGGCATAGTTTGTTTCTTCATGAATGAACTCATAGAGGAGAAAAATATTTCCCATGTAATTTATGTGAATACCAAAGTGCCACCAAGTCTTAATTAACAATGCAGAACAGAGGTCATCAGCAGAAAAACTTTTATATTGCAAACTTTATGATTATGAAACTATTCAAAAGCATTATTTATGTGAGCATGTAACAAATAATTCAGGAGATAAATGTTTTGATTGCATTTTATGAGAACACAAGGCAACTTCAAAGGGCAATTGAAAAGGAGCTGAAAGAATTCATATATGAGAATTTTTGTATTGCAATTTTTATAAATCCAAATCTGGGTGTTAATATATTTTATATAACATAAAACAAATTATTCTGGAGAAAAACAACATCAAATGTTCATTTGGAATATATTAAATAATTTATAGTTGAAAAAAAAATTCCAGTTAAGCATTTGTGATTAGCAAGCTGCCATAAATATAGTTTTTGCAGCTATGAAATAGATAAGAGATAAACCATTCTAATCCACTTTGTGCAAGTACAATGACTACTATTTAATATAAGAAATAGAAAACTACTATTTAATATAAGTAGTAGAAGTTGGCCTATTGTGGGGGGAAATGTTGATAAAACTCTTTTTAGAATAATTTATGTGATGGCAAAACTAATGAAACATGAAAAATTATATTTAAAAAAGGCTTTGTATTGCAATGTTTGTAATAATAAGGTTTTTAAGACATCTGATTTATTTATTTATTTGTAAGAAAATGTATCTTGGAAAGTATTCTATCAATGCCATTTGTGATATATAAGGCTATTAAAAAGTATGAAAGAAGTTTTAAAGAACTTTTTATCGCAATTTTAAATTTGTTTAAAAAAATAACAATTATACATGAAATAGCCAAAAAAAATTATACATCAGAAACTTGATTTCTGCATTGAATAATAGCAAGACTACAGTAGAATGAAATTTAACTGTTCACAAGAAAAATCATAACATAAAAGAAACAGTGACAAAGAAATAGTTGTGATTCCAGTAGTGGTAATGAGAAAACTTTCAAATTAATATGTCCATGATTGAATGTTTCTCAAGGTAATAAGTTAACATGTAGTTTTTCTCTGAAGTTAAATAAACAAAGAGGAAAACATCCAGATAATATCAGTTATCAATTTTACCCAATATGTATTTGATTACAGAGATGCAAAAAATTGTCAGGGAGTCATGAAAATAATCCTATGATTATTTGATTTTAGAATATCAAATTAAATTTTAACATCATTTAAAATGATTCTAATTGCTACTTCTAATAATAAAATTATTTATAGGAGAATAAATTATATATATATGCATATTGATAGAAGTGAGAGTCCAACACTTATTTATTTTATAATTCCAGAAATTTAACCTCTGTAGAAGCCCATACATATGGGACTGTATCATGCTAGCTTTATAATGGTAATATAATATACTCCTTCACCATTTTAAAAAAAAAAAAGGCATTTACAATGACCAGCAACAACTGCTTAAAAAATAAGTTGGAGATTTACATGAGTCATTATAACAAAAAGGTTATTTATGTGTTCATATCATTGAAATGAAAAGTGGGTAATTTATTTAAAATTTGCAGCAAGAGTATGTATAATATGAAAAATGTACATTTGTCTTGATACTTATTGTATTAATGTAATAGCTATTAGATGGATTGTATCATTTTTTATGGGATGCTGTTTTAGCACAGAAGTGCAATGTGGTATTTGATTTAGAGAAATATTTTTTTAATGCAGTGACTCTTTGCAGTATAACCTCACTTGGATTTGATTTGTTTTGGGATATTTTTGTTTACAGATTTTTTTTCCTACTTCATCATAAAAATGGCAACTGATTAAATATATTATATAAAATATTTCCTTTCTGAGAAGTAAGCATTCATAAAATTAAATTCACATTGTTTGTGAATCGATGTCAATAGATCATTCTAGAGAGAAAAGACATCATTTCTTCTCTTATGATTTATTATTCTGTTCACTTTTTCTACAACACTAAATAAAAAATTTACTAATCAATTTTTTTAGATAGTAGTTTTTATGAGTATGTTTTTAAAACAGATAAAGTGAGATAATATAAATATTTATTAATTATATCACAATTATTTATTGATTGATTTCTTTTTCCTAAAAACTACAATTTTCAGCGGTCAGCAACTTTTTAGATATTGAGCACCACTAAGATAATTTTTAAAGATATGAATTAATACGAGCATTAAGTATGATATACATATATATTTATATATTAATAATTTTAATACAAAAATAAATAATAATATATATTTAAAATTAGTGTGATCATTTGCTGCTCTTGATTTAAAATTATTTTACTAATCCTTGGCTCCAATGATATCACCACAACACGTAAAGGAGTTTCTATTTCAAACTGAGAGTGATACTTTTTTAAATAGCTATTACAGCTTAGAACGTTTTTCACACAAGTAGGTCATTGTGAATGGAGTCAGATTTGTTAGATATAAATATAAAGAATTACTTAAATGATTGTAGTATTGAACTTGAAGTACAAAATAAATTCGAATATTATATTAATATATTTTTTTGTAATGACTGGAAGGTTGCTATTCTTCCACATGCGCCTTACAATTACTTTCAGACAGCCAATAGCTGTTAAAACAGTGGTCTGAGAAGCGATCAGGCCTAGACACATGACAGAGATTTTTTGACAAGAAAAGAATGATACCACTCTTCTCTTATACTTAACTTTTATATATATAAGTCAGTCTTAAATATCTTGGCTTGAAGTAATTGTAAGGCGCATGTGGAAGAATAGCAACCTTCCAGTCATTACTAAATTAATAACAACATGCGATTTAAACAAAATATTATTTATATTTTTTTGTGTAAGTTTTTTGTAATATATTTGTTTTCATTTTGAGTTATATGAAAGTAAAACTAAGTTTGTATTTATATGTTTTATAATTATTAAAGAATTATGTTTTATTTTGTTTTCTGTTAATATAATGTTCATTTTATTTCATAAAAATAAATGAATGTATAAATACATATTTTTTATGTTTTATATGTGTAATTTTCTAATTTGTATCTACAAAAATTAATAAAGATTAATAACAAATAATATCCTATTCTTTAATAATTTTTATACATGTGTTTTTCTTCAAAATTCATAATAAAATTTTTGAGTTTTAGTTTACCCAATTACCAAGGGTCCGCCACAGTCAAATTTGATGCCTAGTCAATTGTACAGAATTCATATTCTTATTTTCTTACTTTTTTAATGCCACTGACTGAGTAGGGATTAATTAAACGCCTTTGAGGTAGATGTTTTGCAAGTCACAGTAGTATTTTGTAACAAATCAATTAGCAATATAATGTTCTTGTTCTATTTCACATTAATAATACAGTTTAAACAAAATTTATTTTTTATTTTAAAATTTTATTAAATGAGCTTAGCGAATTTAAATAATATCTGAATTTCTTTGTGGACCATTAAAACTATGTCATGGACCACCAGTGGTTTGCGGACTACTGGATGCCGACCACTGCTTTAGAGGACACTTTAATGCTATGAAATATAATTTGACCCACAGCTGAAATGTTGAAGACAGGTGAATATCACATATTGATCTTGAAAAGTAGGTTTGTTAATGTGTATTAAAATGGCACATGGAATAATAGAGTATTTGAGATACAATTGAATAAATGACTATTTTGGCTTATCCTGCATATATAAGAAAGAAAAATTTATGTGTAACAACTACAGCAATGCATCAACTCATTCTTTTAGCTTACTACAATATTATAAACAAGGTTAAGCCTTTCTTTATTTTTTTGCTATCTATTACAAGCTTGTTTACCAGAAGGTAAATGAATTACATAATCATTTTTACATATTGGTTTTAAAAACTTATGAGATAAAGCAAAGCAATGCCATTGTTTATGTAACAACTGTCTTGAAAAATTATTTCATAAAGTAAAGCTGATAATTTTAGTAGATGTTTTTTAAAAATGTAGATAAATTGGAAAAAAAAAACACATTTATAAATCAATTTACATATTAAAAAAATAATATTTTAATATATAGATTAAAAAAATATTTTTTTCTAAATATGATATAAAAAAAATAATGAAAAAGGATTAGTCAAAATTCATCTTATATCAGTGGGAAAATGTCTTTGACTATAGTCAAAACTATATATATAAAGTGAAATGGGAAAAACATTTTTATGACATAAAAATGGTAATGGCTTTATTTCTCAGGAATTCATAAGAAGTTTGAGTACCAGAATTTATCCTGGGACCTTCTGATCTCAAGATGGGCACTATTCCAACTGTACCAAACCATGTAGACCATCATTTCATTTGAGAAAATTTAAGAGCAAATTATGTGTTTGGCCACACCCTTTATAACAGCGGTCCCCAACCTTTTTGCACTTAAGAGCACATTCTATAATACTGGCCAGGTGGTGGGCACCATTTATTTTTTCAATGTAAATTTATAGTTGGATATTGTTAATAATAGACTTTTTTATGCTGTAAAAGTATAGTATGCCCTACAATTTGATTACAATATAATACAATAATATATAAGAAATCTTAAAAATTAAATTTATTTGTACCAGGTAAATAATTTTTTATCGTGTTCAGATAGCGGCAGACACATGAAAAATGGTCTGTGGGCACCATGGTGCCCGTGGGCATAGGGTTGGGACCCCAGCTTTATAAGTAGAATCAGGGTTGCTAAATAATTTTTAATTAGATCAATTATTTAAAAAAAGGGAAATGATTAAGCCAGTTATGAAGCTGAATAAAATTAGATGGTGAATGCATTGAATTTACCTGTACTAAAAGTGGAAAGAAAATATAAATAGAATAATGAGAAAATTATGTGTTAAATAATAAATATAAAGGTAGACAATAATTGAAAACAAAAATATGAGAACTTAAAAAAAGCTATAATTAGCTAATAAAGTATAAAAAGGTTTCTATACAAAAACTGAAAATAAAATTGCATTATAATGTACAAACAATCTATTAAATGATAAATTTAAAGATAATATGTAAAAATGAGACCTAAGTATTAAAATGCTTAAAGAAATTAAGTAAGAAGGCAATACCAATATTGAAACTGAAAATTATTTATAATATCAATAGAGATAATTTTTTAATGATAGGTTGAGCAATTTAGAGCCAATAGATCATATAAATAATGAAAAGATTTAGATTTAACTAGAGGTTATCTCATTCTCTTCAATCACTTATTATACAAAATTAACAAAGCATATGACACACTTGAATGAGAAGCTATAAAGATACACAGAAATTATTACATGCTAAGCGCTTTTGAGGCCTTTTGCCTCATATTCATAGCGGTACTGTGAGCTGCAGAACGAGGAAATGGGGCAAGAAAACAAAACAGTATGCAAAGCGTATGCAAATGAACTAGATAGTCCAACATTTGGAGATATCAAAGCAGGTATCTCGTCTATTGATGGAATTATTATTGCCATTAATAAAATATGCTTCTCTGATTTTCCACTTGATGTCATTTTTCTCAATACAGACTATTTTAGGGCTGGAAGGTTCAAACCAATGTCCTATCTTCTTGGAATGCTCTAAAAATGTTGATAAATTATCATTGTTTTTCATAGCTCTATTATATGTATACCTGTGTTGTGCTGTCCTGTTGATTATGCCTGCTTTGGTCTCTGCAAAGTAAATGGCCTGGCAACCAGGTTGTGGGCATGATATGCTGTAAATGACATGGGGAGTCTGAGAAGGTTCAATTTTGTCCTTAGAGTTATTGATTAGACGATTAGTGCATGGAGGTGTATGAAAGCTAATTTTAAATTTATTGGACAAAACCTTGATTAATTGATAGATTTTAGGTATGTGAGGAAGAGTAATATATGGAAGTTTAATATTGTTTTTATTGTCTGTGATTTTCCTATAAAATTGTTTGATTTTATTGTTAATAGTGTTGAGTTTATAGCCTGCTTGTAGTAGGTCTTTGGTGTAAAGATGTATATTATTCTTTCTATCCGCTTCAAACTTGCACAGCTGCATATTTCTATATAAAAATGCTTGCAGGCCTGCCAATTTGTGAGCTTGGAGAGTTGGAGTGTGGGTGTATAAAGCCTCTGATTTCAAAGGGCTTTATTATCATTGAATAATTTATACCTCTCTCATCATGTGTTAACCTAAGGTCGAGGTAATTTAGACTTTGGAATGCATCTTCTGCTGTGGAATTGATAGTTAGATTAGTGTTATGTGTTAACTCTTGTGTAATACTATTTATAGTGTGCTGGTTGGCTAAAATAAATATATCATCTACGTACCGCATGTATATAGTGTGAGGGCTGTCAGCTTGATATTTGGACACGATTAGTCTTTCGTAGTGATTAAGGAAAATGCTGGTTACAATTCCACTGAGGGTGAGGTCCATAGGCCAACCACTTTTCATGTTGTACCAACCGTGCTCAAATGTTGTATATATATGTTTATCCATCCATATTAAAAATTTAACGATGAAATTAATGCGTTCAGCCGAGAACGTACCGCATGTATATAGTGTGAGGGCTGTCAGCTTGATATTTGGACACGATTAGTCTTTCGTAGTGATTAAGGAAAATGTTGGTTACAATTCCACTGAGGGGAAGGCCCATAGGCCAACCACTTTTCATGTTGTACCAACCGTGCTCAAATGTTGTATATATATATGTTTATCCATCCATGTTAAAAATGTAACGATGAAATTAATGCGTTCAGCTGAGATCGTGTTGGTAAGTTCTTGTTGGATGATTTGAATAGATTGTTTTCTGTCCACCGATCCGTATAATTCTTTGACGTCAAGGGTAGTCATATAGAAGTTGTTCTCGATCGTGGCTTTTTTGATTTTTTTTTTTTCCACAACTTGAAAGGACGAATTAACAGAATAATTTCCAAAGCCCAAGCTGTCTATTAATAGTTGATTAACCATTTTCGCGGTTTGAAAATAATGGACTCCCCTAAAATCCATCATTAAACACAGCGGTTCACCAGGCTTATGGAGTTTAATGTTGGCAAATATTCTTGGAGCTTTAGTGGAAGAAGGATAAACTTGGTAGTATTCCGCAATTGAAATGCCTTTGTTTTTATGAGGACGGAGAATGGATGAAACAAATTTATCGCGGTTAAGCTTATTGTTGAATTGTGCAACAGGAGTGAGTTGTAGATTTGTAATTTGTTCATTTATTTTCCTCTTATAATCCTGAGAATTTAAAAGCACAAATCTATTGCCCTTATCTTCTTTAAGGCAAATTAAATTATTGCGATCAAGAAACTGTTTCATAATTTTGATGTTGCTATTCCAGCTATTATCTTTTATGTATAACTGTTTCTGTTTAATAGATTTAGCTATATTTGTTATAATGCTATCTCTATGCGGGTTATTAATTAAATTTGCTTCGACATCAGCGATTAGCTCTAATTTGGGTTGTTTCCATTGTCCTCCTACAAATCTAGGTCCAAGGGATAGAACCCTTGCTATCCTATCAGGTGGGTAAGGCCAGTTCTATTAACATACGCAGTTTGCTGTAAGTCAATATTTATATTTTGTTTATAAAGCTAAAAATTTGATTTTCAAAACGAAGCGTTTGTGATGGTTTATTTCTGTAATGTTGAGTTTATCGATAATCCATTGAGGGAGGGTTCTATTTGCTGTTATTGTGAGCCATCTTTTTCTTTCTTTACGTAATGCGTTCTTACATCCTTGGATGATAAAAGTCAAGAGGCGTAACTGTAGTTTATCAATGATTTTGTCACGGTTATATATAGAGTTATTTATTTTTACTTATTGTAAACAACTGTGAGTTTCTCTTATTACTAGATCATCCTACTTTACTAACTACAAGGATTGGATAGTGTCATCATATTTTCAACCTTTACATAATTTCTGACTGATATCTTTTGAATCTGGGCTCTCTATCAATGTAATATAAATAGATTTAGCAAAAATTTCAAAAGGAAAACATTTGAAATAAGGTTTGTGATTTCTATATAATCCAATCTGTGAAACAAATGCATTAATATATTAAATGTACTGATGATTCATTCTGTGTATACAAATGCAATCTTAAATTCTTCTGTAGAAAACTTTTTCTGAAATAATCCAACATCTTGTAGCCTCAATCCTGTCTTTCCTATAAATGCAGTAAAAGTTGCATTTCTTGGAGTGTCTTCGAGACAAAGGAAATGGGAACTGCTTTTCACATAAATATCATACATTCACCATAAAATTCTTTTTAAAAAAGCTTTGATGTTCAATTGTTTCATATATCCATTGTAAAGATGTCATTTTATAATAGAAAAACATTATTATCCAGCATGCTAAAGTAAACTTTGATTTTTCATATGATTTTCCTTTTAGAATTTTATGAAACACACAAAATTTTCTAATGCCTTTATGTTAAATCATCAAGGGCCCATATCTTGCCTTCATATATCATTGCAGTGAAATGACTTTATCACTGGTGATAAAAGATTTACGTTTTTTTAACATTAATTATTAACCCTCATCTTTTCAATGCCCAAGGCTAGGATAATCATCAGTATACTGAAAACTCAGAAGCTAAGAAAACGAAGTTTCTGTCTATTCAAAGTAATAATTCATCAATTTGATTCCAGTTCCTGAAGTCTCATGCAAGCAATTCCAAATATCATTGTCATTAAGTTTTAACTTGTATATATGCTTACTTAACATCAGTTTTTTTTTTACTTTAAATGCCTTAGTTTTTCATCTCTTATAATACTTCCTATTATTCCATGCATAACCGTTAGCAGACAAATATATTTCAAGCAATGACCCAAACTTCTTCAATCAATAGAGAAGACATTCTATGACCAAATCAATGAAAACAAGTCATAAATCATTTTATTTCCAACAATATTTTCCACATTTTATTATTTTTATCTTTCTATTTTTTCTTTGCTTTTTTCCTTTGGTGTTAAAATGGCAAGTATCTATGTAGATAAAAAATATATATATTTCTAATGCTTTTTGATTTTCTAAAACTACATTGAATCTCTGGAAACCATTAATCTGGAAGCAATCTGTTTAATGAAGACCTGGAAAACAACAAATTGATAACAATAATATTCGAAAATAATGCAGTCTTGTAAATACTTTTTGTTTTTACAACTTAAAAGTAAAAAAGCTTCATTAAATTAAGTGTTATGAGTTCATATATTTCTAACAAATTTCAATATTTTTAAAGATATTATAAATAATCTATGTTTTAAAATCTGTACAGTATATCATAATGATGTGTGATTTTTCCATTTTTAATATTACAAAGTCATAAAACAAAACATTATGTCCTTCACTTTTCTGTTTGTGATATTATAAGATCTCACTGTGAATCGAAAGATTTTGTGAATGTTGATTTCTAGATGAGGTAGTGGACTTAATTAGTGAAGAATTTACTAGTTTCACAATCTCAAATCAAAATGCTTTAGATTTGCCTATATAATTAGAAAGTAGGTTGAAGACAGCCGCTCTTATCTCTATAGAGTCGTAATCTTGTGTTAAGATTTGTAGAGGTCTCTCTCATGGTAAAAATGAGCACTCAAGGTGCATAGTAGTAGGGTTAAAGCCTTATGTCTTTATGTGCTGACCATGCGCTTAAAAATAATGTTTAAAAATTATTATTGCAAATGCATATTTCATTGGACAAGTTATATAAAACAAACAAACTCGTTGGGCCAGTAACATCTAAAAAAGAACAAAGAATAGTACCACACAAAATGTTGTGTAACTTACTAAACTGTGGTGTCTATTTATATGTAGTTGTTTGGATTTGGAAAAGTTTAAAATTTCTAGACATTAAAAATTTATAAACAAATGAAAACATACTTATTGAAAAAACTTTCATGGAGAATTTGGCAATAGTTTTTAATAGCAGACTTTTATCTGCTTTCAAAAGATTATAATAGAAGTATATAATATTGTTTTAATTGAGGAAATATGAACAAAGAACAAATACAATAAAAAGCTACAATTATACAAAATATTAGTTTTTCAATTATTAAATTTCATTGCATAAGTTAAAAGATGGCATTGCAGGATATCACTAAATAGATTAAACTACAAGAATGTATTATATAAAGTGCTATTGGTGATCTATGATTGATTTGTAATTTTTTCTCCATCTATTTTTCTCTTATCTATCTTTTGAGTAATAAATGGCTGCTAATGATGAAAAATTGGAGGATATAAAAGACAGAGTATTTATTATTAAAAGGTAATAGTTTTTGAATTAAAAAGTAAATGATTATGGTATGGGTTCTGTATATAATAAAAAGAAAAATATAATAAAATAGAAAAAGGAATTTGTTATTTAATTATTTTATTGATTTTTTTTTGACAACTTAACTACTAACAAAATATTCTAAAGAAATTTGCAGAGATTCCAACCAAGAAATAAGATTCACTAGCAGTTTTATTGAGTTTTTCAAGTTTGCCACTGTAGCCATAGATTTGGCATTCATTAATTATGTGGTACATAGGTAGTGCTTGTCTCATTTATATAGATTAGTGGATGATAAATTTCATTCATGGAGCAGATGAGAAAAATGACAGAGTTTTCTGAATTTGTGAGACACCACTTATATCTTGGTGAATCAAACTCAGTTGACTATTATTGGTTCTGTAAGAAAAAATTATTTGGAATATTATAGGAATTTCATTTTTTTACCACCTTACAGTTTTGATTGCAGATTAATTCAAAAAATTGGTGAAATTGTATCTCGAGTGATTGATAAATCTGATCTGCTTAACAGGTTTTTATGCATTTGCTATGAAGCAACTTCTTTTATGATATCTGCCATTTGACTAATGAAAAGAATAGGTAGTCACTGTAAAGGAGAAGACTTGGATGCACTAGTAATACTTTTTATGATAACAATTAAATACCCAGAAGTTTAGTGTCAGAACATTTTCACCAAACAGCAGAGTATGCCAGGGTTAAGAATTTTGCACCACAATCCCAAGTAGTGTCAACTATCTTTCCAATGAGGTTATTCCATGAAATTAATTTTGATGTAACCTTAGCTAAATGAGGAAAATAATTTTAACTACAATCCAAAATTACCCTGTAATGTATCCGCCCCGTGAGAGAAACGAACAAACAACATACAATAAATTACTAAAAATGATTTAAATTAGTTTCACAAATAAATAACCAGCACGAGAATTACTAAGATTTATTTAGTTAATGGTATTAAACGGTTACATCAGTTTAACTTAACCCTACATAGAGCCCTGAAGACGTACAAAATAATAAAAGATCGGGAGGATCTGTTATATTTACCCCTAATCGGATTTTTGAACATTCAGATCCGATAATCTGGGTTTTTCTCCCTCGTAAGTTCTGATCAGCAAAATACAATTATTAGCTTTGATCTCAAGCAGGCAAAACAGCAAAAAGACACATGCCCCTCTCCTACACAGTTTATATAGTCCCCCCCCCCGATTCCTTATCAGTTCCTTTTAATCTCTGCTTCTTATCTTTTCCAATTACTGCATTATTGTCTTTTTCCAGTGTTGTAATTATTTCCATTGTACATATTAAAGTTTTAATTTCTAAATATTTTATTTACACAAATTTTGGCTTTCTAAATATTTTACTTTATACAAATTCAAGTTTAACACACACACATATATATCTACTTCTGGAGTAATATTTATAAAAGTTTTTAATTACATAATAATATTAATAAAAGTTATTTTATTTTCACCGTTAGACACAACACTTCCTCCCCTCACTCCAGAAGTAGAAGTAGATCTTTTACTTTGATGTCCACATTCTGTATTTTTACTTTTGTGTTGGCTTTCGAGATTTCTTTCCAATCATTTATACCTATCAGCGATATACCCGTCCCACTATCCACTTCCATATTTATATCACTATTACATATTTTTACTTTTACCATAAATTGGTCTTGCATAGGCATTATTATATTTTTCGGTATTAATATTAGTTTCTTCATATTTTTTACAAGGCTTTTTACATACTGCTGCTAAATGACCTTTCGCCCCGCAATTGTAGCAGCTTTCTTTCTTCCACTTGCACTTCTTTGATATATGCCCTGCTTTTCCACAGCAGAAACATTTTATTAATATCTTTTCTTCAGTCCTTTCCTGGTAATTTTTTTCAATTTTATATATTGCCATTTTACTGGGCTCTTCAGCCTTGTTTCTAAAAGCGCAAGCTTGCTCTATTATTGCCTCGTAAGCCATTCCCTTTTTAATAGCCTGTTCATACGACAAATCAGCTTCAGTTAATAATGTCTGGCGTAGCCTTTCGCCCGCCATTCCCCATAATAACTGGTCTAGTAAAGCCTGTTCTACGAAATCTCCGTAGTCACAATCTTTAGCTAACTGCCTTAAAGCTATATTATAATCCTTTATTTTTTCTTCTTTGGCCTGCCTACAATTTCTGAGAGCTAATCTGGCAATGTGTTTAGAGGGCCTCGGACTAAAATAGTCCGTTAATTTTTTAATTAATTCTTCAAAACGTACTCCGTCCGTTACTGGCCCGTCACCCAATTTATTCACAATTTCAATAACTTTTCGTTCAGCTAAACACAATAGAGCTGCCACTTTTTTTGTCATTTTCCGTTATGCTGTTTAGTTTTAAAAATTTTTCTAACTGCGTGACGTTTAAAGGCCATTCATGCGGGTTTTCTATCCCAAACTTCGTAATACTGCTTTACCCTAACGACATTTTACAATTTTAGTATTCTCAGCTGAATTTGCGAAAATTCTCTATACTATCTTCTCACTCCGCACGTAGTTCGCATGCGGCTGTCAACTGCGCCAACTTTGTAATGTATCGGCCCCGTGAGAGAAACGACAGGGACAAACAGCATACAATACATTACTAAAAATGATTTAAATTAGTTTCACAAATAAATAATCAGCACGAGAATTACTAAGATTTATTTAGTTAATGGTATTAAACGTTTACATCAGTTTAACTTAACCCTACATAGAGCCCTGAAGGCGTACAAAATAATAAAAGATCGGGAGGATCTGTTATATTTGCCCCTAATCGGATTTTTGAACCTTCAGATCTGATAATCTGGGTTTTTCTCCCTCGTAAGTTCTGATCAGCAAAATACAATTATTAGCTTTGATCTCAATCAGGCAAAACAGCAAAAAGTCACATGCCCCTCTCCTACACAGTTTATATACTCCCCCGATTCCTTATCAGTTCCTTTTAATCTCTGCTTCTTATCTTTTCCAATTACTGCATTATTGTCTTTTTCCAGTGTTGTAATTATTTCCATTGTACATATTAAAGTTTTAATTTCTAAATATTATATTTATACAAATTTTGGCTTTCTAAATATTTTACTTTATACAAGTTCACGTTTAACACACACAGATATATATCTACTTCTGGAGTAATATTTATAAAAGTTTTTAATTACATAATAATATTTATAAAAGTTATTTTATTTTCACCGTTAGACACAACATACCCAAAGTAGCATAAGGTAAAATTGTGTTTCAGTCCAATATCGGGAAAGATTATGTTCAGTTGGGAGAGCATACTGTATTCATTATGAATTTGTTTATGACAACTGAAAAAGTATGATTAAAATAATAGATAAATCGAAGATTCTTTTGAGAAAGACGATAGAAAGAATTAAAAATATATAATCAAATTTATAAATTCTACTATTAAGAGGACTTAAATTGTAACACATTTTTGCAGGAGACGTCGGGAAGTGAGAAGCTATATTCCAACGCGTCGATCGAAATAGGAAAAACATTTACTGCCTCTGAGTTAATGACTTATCTTTTGTGCCATTCGGGTTAATAATGCTATCTACTTCTGGTCTTTTAAAAAAGTATAATGCTTTTGGGAAATCGAGTAAGATTGTTATTTTAGCAATACTTTTACTATATATTTATTTTTACTAATACAACTTTGGAAATTAATCATTGCTAACGTTATTATTAAAGCTCTTGCAGTTAAACTATCTTTAAGCTAATATTAAACTTATCATAGAGTTTCTTTTATTTGGGAACGTGAAATTGTTTAAAAGGAGTAATTTATACATACTTATAAATATGGGCTCTAACATTTTTCAACGCGTTTAATTTTTAGAAGATATGTCACTTATTTTATTGCTTTTTAATTAATCATAACGTAATGTAGTCGCAGAGCAATAAAATAGTGGTTTATGTAAAATATTTGGTGATGACAAAATGTTTAGAATTAAATTGCTGACTTTGATCACTAATTAGAAATTGAATGTCAAATTATTTACTTAGCGGCTAGACAGATGACTAAATATATTCAGAGTAAGCAATGTTCTGTGCAGTCAATATATAATTAAAATTAAGTAATCAATACTCGTAGTGTATTAAATAAAATAATTAATTAATGCTAGTAATACAAACACTATGCAGAACTTTTTTTTTTTTTTACAAGTACTAAATCGAAAATAAAAATTAAAAAAGGTAATCTGATTTTGTATAAGGATTTGCAAGTTTAGATAAAATCTGTAAGAGCTAACCCAATCATAGGTCAAGAATCGTATGTTTAAAGTCCGTCATACACCATCAGAATTGACTTAATCGGAAAAAAATGTCATGCTAACTTAGTAACTATACCAGAAGCTATTTTAGTATGTCGAAATACACTTATACCCAAAGGTTGAAAATAGATTAAAAGATATTAAACAGGTCATATTGCTTTCTTTGTTATTTATGTATGCCTATTGGACGAATTTATATGTAATTCTTTAGTTAACTATTATTTTATAGATTTAATTTAGAATTATTGACTATGCTTTAAAATATTTATCAATTCATAGAATATTTGTAACAAGTGAACTTATTGTTAAATTTTTCATTGCTTGTCTATCTTAAAGATATCGCTGCATAAAACTGTTGGTTGCTTTGATTGTCATGTGATCGTCAATCTCTTAAGTATATCTTAGAATTTCTTAAACTGGGGGCAGCAAATCTTATCAAGGGGAGTCGGAAATATATATTTCTTTTAAATATTAACCTGAAAATGTAAACATTGTGTTATATAATGCAACCTAATAATTACTATTTATTTTTGTGCAGTTTACTAGTTTCATCTTTGTAACAAATATTACTGTAATTAATGTGCTTGATAAATATTCGTTAAAAATATAACTCTGAGGTAGCTAATAAAAACATAATGTATTTGCAGGAATCAGTTAGTCAAAGGCAGTGAAGAAGAATCTGAATTGTACAGTGTCTCTTATTTTGCCAGAACTTGCAGAATTGTTCACATTATTTTCAACACAGATGGTAAGAAATAGAAAATGTGCAAAAAATCGTAAATAAGATTCTTCTTACATAAAATACAGATTTGTATCTTAATGATCCACACAAGCTTATGTCTATTGTCTGCTGAAAACAGCTGTTAAATGATTGTATGAGATCTGAAAAACTTAATCACCATTTGGATACTATGCATAAGAGATTTAATAGTAAGACAATTGAATTTTTTGAAAAAACAAAAAATTAAAATGGCAAACCAAGTGTTTTCAAAGAATGCTAAATTAAATGACAGATTAATAAAAATTTCTTTTGAAATTGATTTATTAATTACTAAAACAAAAAAGCTTTAAACAATTAGCAAAGATTTCATCTCATCATAGCAATAAAACTATCCATGGTTATGAAGTCTCACATCCTTTAAAAAAATTCCTTTATCCAATGACACAAAAGAAAAATAGATAGTCTTGCTGGCAATATTATGTTTGCATTATTATGAATTAAGCAAAGTACTATAGTTACCATATAACTCGATTTGTCAACTGACAATATGAATGATGTTAATGGTTTTTGTCAAATACCTGTATAAGTTGAAAATTCATGAAGATCTGCTGTTTTGTAGAAATCTCTGGTACAACTAAAGGAAGAGATATATTTGAAAAGATGAATAACTTTTTTGTAGAAAATTAGCTTGAATAGAAAAATTGCACTGGTGGAGACGCAGCCATGTTTGGCATGATTTATAAAATAATTAAAAAAGGTTTTATCAAAATGCAAGGTATATTCATTGCATTAAACAAAATTTAGTATTTTGACATATAGAAAATCACTTAATAAAATGTTATTAGAAATGTCCATAATAGTTAATTACATAAAAAGTAATGCCACTAATACAAGATTCTTTTGAATTTTATGCTAAGAAATTGACTATAATTAGAATTTCTTTTATGTCTTAAAAAAAGTAGATGTCTTTTCCATGAGAAGATTCTAAAAATAGTTTTAATATTAAAAACTAAATTGTTTTTCCCAGCAAAAATCCTACATTACCATATACTTTTCTGATGAAAATTGAATATGTTTGCTTTTTTACTTGAAGGATTTTTTTGAAAAAGTAAATGAATTAAATTTTTATTAAACAAGGAAAAAGTAATGATATATTGAAAAGTAACAATATATGAACCCTAAATACACAATTGCAATCTTATCGAAATAAACTTTCAGCACAATTTAAAACTTTAGAGATAATAATACAGAAATGTTTGTTTCTCTCTATGAATTTTTTGAAGAAAATATTTTATTATCAGCAGAAAATAAAAAAAATAATAATTAACCACATCACAAAGTCGATAATTTTGTCGAAAAATATTTTGTAACTAAAATGAAAATAATGAATATGACTATTTGCTTCATCCTTATAATTTGCATTCTCCCATGGTCATCTCAAAAAGAACTAATTATATTCATTTAAATAATTCTAAAATGACTACGATAATTCCATCACGAAAATGTAATAAATTAATATTGCTTCCTATATTGGAGAAATTTGTGAAATCATTAAACATAATATTACTGATACCAGATAAAAATGCAAATACAAAATTATAGACTTATGGATGCAAGTTTCAAAATATTTTCAAGTGAACACTAAATTTAATATCTTTTGATGCATATATATTTATTTCTCTTTGTTCTTTAACATGAGTTTCTTCTATTCAATAATTTATTAATTTACAAGTTAATTCTATTTTGTAGTTCTACTAATATTCGATAGATGGCAGATAGAATCAGGAAATTTTGAATTTCACATTCTTATCATTATCATATGAGAAACTGGTAAAAGAGTATGCATGCATGTATTTTTTTATATTTCATATTTTCAAATAACTTACGACTTTATCTTTAAATGTCAAATATTTTACTATCACGATTTTATATTTTTCATTTCATATGTTCAAATGACGGAACAAATTATAATTAGGATATTATATATTTTTATTTTATGTATAGAGATATTTAAACAATTTGTGATTATATATTTTTTATTTCATATGTTAAAATATTTCAAAACTGTAGCATTTATATCTATATTCTGTTTATTAGTTAGGCTGAATAAGAAGTGCATAGTAAAAAGGATATGAATTATGAATATATTGTGTCACTTTTACGCAGTTTACAAATATTTATAGATTCAAATCAATGGACATTGATTTGAAGATCAATAAAAACTATTTAGAAATGCATCTTACAATATGTGAATATAAAACAATTACTACAGAAATATTATTCATTAAACGGATAATCTCTTATCTAATAAAGACTAATAAAAATTATTAAATATGTTTATCTCTATATATTTGTTTGATGTGATTAATGGCTATTTCATGAGATTGTTTAGTGTAAGAAAGTTTCATTATCTACTGCTAGGGAAATATTTTACAAAATGTTGATTTTTTTCTATGTTATTATCTGTGTCTGAAAGCAGTTTCAGTAATGAAGGTAGTAGAATATTGAATGTGTTGTTCTCTATTTAGAACTATGTTGTAATCTTTAATAAATCAAGATGGTTGAGGTTTTGTCATAAAGTTGTTGAAATTTATTTTATCATTTCTACATTTTTCCATTTATTCTAAGTGATAGTATGAGAATGTTTCAACCAAAACTATGTCATTTTAATGCTTAATTTATTACTGGCTAGAGATTTTGAAATGACAAATTGTATTTGTAAATGGAAAAACATTTGTCATTCATATTCTATAAAATAATGTAGATCAAGCAGAAAAATGGCTTCTGAAAAGTATAAAGAAATGCCAAAAAAAATTGATTGAAATACTGATGTTATGTTGATCTGATTTCATCATTAACAAGGTCTTTGTTCTATTATGATAAATATTGGTTATTATTTCAAAATATAAAAACATTATTATTCTAATTATTGACATAGATCATATTACAACTTTCAGAATGGTTCTTAATAAATAATTACAGATTACTCTTTTTTAGTGATCCTGTTTGTTTTGTATATAAACATTTGCACATAATAATATAGTTTTTGTATATGTGTGAATGCTTATAATTATTAGTTATAATAAAAATATATATAATTTTTTTAAATTCACAAGTAAAAAACCAATACATTACAAAGTAAAAATTTTCTTCAGTTTTCATACTATTTTTGATATTATACAGCTAAAATAAGTGTCTATTTCATATTCTGAAATATTTTTAACATGAGCATCCTATAATTATATTTTGTTAGTATAATATCAAGAAAACTGTGAAAGCTGAATAAAATTTATTATTTTTTTTTATAAGATATTTAGTTCTTTTTATGTAATTAAAATTGTTTCTTTAAAAATGTTATTTTTTTTTTTACATTTTACTTTTTAAGAAAGTTTAGATACAATTGAATACCACTAGATGGCAGCTTCATAAAGAATATTGAATGCATTGTGTAGCATCCAATATAAAATTAAAATTTTTCCTTTTTAGCTAAATGTATACAAAGATTCAACTAAATCAGAAATTGGGAAATGGGTGAAAATTGAGTTGCAAAATTTCTCAAACAGATAGGCAAATAGAGTAAGTAAAATAAAAGAATATAACATCAAGCAACACAGAACAGAAAACTGTATTCATATATTTCATCCTTGAATTAACATATATTTGTATTTATTCTAAACAGTTTCTTCAGCTAAATCTTTGTCATGATGCTGAAGACAATATGAAATCCCAGATGTTTAAAACTGCATGCATTTTATTTTAATAAGTTTAAAGAATTTTTTTTTATATTCTCATACAATAATTGTTGTTTAAAAGTTTTATTATATTGCATATTATTTACAATTTTTAATATGTTTATTATTGTTTGTTTATTTAGGTTAACAATTAAAGATCATAACATATTGTGACTAACGTGATTATATTCACAGCAGAGGCTGCAACATAAGCTGGCCATATTGAATCAGTTCTTCCCCTTTACCATTTCAAACATTTATAAAAAATGCTGACAGCTAGTTATGAAGAAATTTTTAGTGTTTCATTAATCATCTTTTATAATTATTATATAATGATCTTGTCATTCATTTAAATACTTATTGAAAATTGGTGATCATTACAGTTTTATAGTCTGTAATAAAAAAAGTTACATGGATGAAATGACCATTTTAATGAACGCTAAATACAGAAGAGAACATTGCATACATTAATATCAAACGTTTTTTATATAAATTAATAAAAAATAATGTCAAAAGAAACTTCATTTATTATTTGATTTTCATTTCAATAAATAATGTGCAAGTACTATGGATTTTAAATTATATTGAAAATTTCAAAAAGATGACTACATAAAATTAATTCTACATGAGCAGAATAATTTTTGGAAAAACAAAATTTTATGTAAAGCTGCCTATGTGAAAACTATTTGCAGATGCCTACTACAAGTCTTATTATCCATGATATTATAAAGTAGAATGAAATTTGAAAACAATTGCTGGAAAAATATGTTGAAGTTGCTGAAAACATTTTTTCATGATTTTTGTATGAAAATTGTTACAGATCATTGTTTGAAGTTTTGTTTATCAATTCATTTTAATCTCTGAAAAATGCCAAGATTCAACTAATATTTAAAATATTGACTTTAAATTATGTATATAACCACCTTTAAACATAATTATGGCATTTAGTCCAAAAAAGTAATTAATATTAGTACAAATATTTAAAAAATTTAAAAAAAAACTTTTCAAAGTCATTTTTTAGGATTATTAATGAAAAGTTTAAATTATTTTTACTGAATGGATTTTAATAACCATTCTATAATGAAAAAGATAATAATAATAGAAAAAACAATATTTTGTTTGAGTGCAATAGATTATAAAAAACAGCATCACCAACATAATAAAAATTTTGTAGCAAATGTCTAATTTTTATCTGCTTTCAAAATTGTTTAATCATTCATAAAGACTTTGTTAGGAGTATGAAGTGAAAATTACTTTTTTAAATATATATATATGAAAAACTATATATAAAAAAATATTTGCTTTACTAATTGATGCAAAAGATATTAGTAATGGATAACATCAAATTTACAACAGGAAAATTAATTGTATATAATTTATGTGATTACAAAACTTAAAAACAATTTTAATTATGTGAAGTAACTTATATAGTGAATATGCTTTTCCAGTGCATTGTGTGTGAATACAAAACAGCTTTACAATCTCAATTAAAATTACATGAAAGAATTCATGTTGGAGAAAAACCTTTACAGTGCAGATTCTGTGATTATAAAACTGCTGTGAAATGTAATTTATACAGGCATGAAGCAAATCATACTGGTGATAAGCCTTTTTCTTGTACTTTCTGCGAATACAGAACAACTTCAAAAAGCTATTTAAAAATCCATGAAAGAAGTCATACAAAAGAAAAGCCTTTCCAATGCAGTTTTTGTGATTATAAATCTGCTTATAAGCAGAGTTTATATAAGCATGAAGCAAATCATACAGGAGACAAACACTTTCAATGCACTTTGTGTGAATACAAGACAGCTGCCAAAGCTCATTTAAAAACACATGAAAGAACTCATAATGGGGAAAAACCTTTTCATTGCCAGTTATGTCATTACAAAACATCTCAAAAGGCTAATTTGCATAGGCATGAAATAGGTCATACAAAAGAAAGACCTTACCAATGCTCTTTGTGTAAATTCAAGACATTGTCAAAAAGCTATTTGAAAATACATGAAAAAACTCATACTGGAGAAAAATCTTTCCAGTGCAGTCATTGTGATTACAAAGCTGCTCATAAATACAGTTTAAATATCCATGAAACTATACACACAGGAGCTAAACCTTTTCAGTGCTCATTGTGTGAATATAAAACAGCTGCAAAACATAGTTTGAAATTACATGTAAGAACCCATACAGGAGAAAAACCATTCCAGTGCACTTTTTGTGATTATAGAACTAGGTATAAGCATAGTTTATATGAGCATAATGCAAATCATACAGGAGATAAGCCTTTTCAGTGCAATTTTTGTGAATATAAGACAGCTGCAAGTGGTAGTTTAAAAATACATAAACAACTTCATACTGGAGAAAAACCTTTCCATTGCAACTTTTGCGATTACAAAGCTGCTGTAAAAAACCATTTAAATTTACATTTAAAATGCCATACAGGAGAAAAATCTTTCCAATGTAATTTGTGCGATTATAAAACTTCTCTAGAAAGTATATTGAAACAACATAAAAGAATTCATATAAAAAACCAACTTTTGAATTATAATGTTTATAAGATTCTTCAAAAATCTGATATACTTATACATAAGGGAAACGATACTGGGGAACAATGTTTTCAATGTAATTTTTGTGATTACAAGGCTATTAAAAAGCATAATTTACTTAAGCATGAAAGATTTCACACAGGAGAATTTTATTGTTGCAATCTTTGCAATTACAAGACTGTTCATAAACCTTCCTTAATTATGCATGAAAAAACTCATATATCTAAAAAATATTACCAATGCAGTTTATGTGATTATAAAGCCTTTAAAAAGGGTGCTATGAGTAGACATAAAAAAAATCATACAAATGAGAAATATTTCATTTCTGCTACAAACAAGATTACTGTAAAAAATAATTTAACAAATCATGAAAATAATGATATGGGGAAACAATACTTACAGAATTGTAATTGTGATTCCAGCAATACTCAAGAGAAAATTATAATAATTTCTGAAGGAACAGAGACAAAAATTAATAATTTTCATGTTAATATGTGTGGCTTTAAAACTGATTCTCAAAATAATAAAGAAAAATGTAATTACCCTCTGAAGATTGAATTAAATAAACAAGAAGATTTAAGTGATATCAGCTACAAAGTTTTTACCTGTCGCTTATGTGATTATAAAAATGTGAAGAGAAGTGTCATGGATAATCATGAAAATAATCATTTTGTGAATGATACCCTCCAGATTCTGGTTCGAATTCCCTGATTGTCTTATTCTCCAGAACATTAAATTATTTTGAAATCATTTAAAAGGAAATTTTTAATTACATCTTGCAACTGTTAAAAAAACAAAACATTTATTTATTGAACAGTAATAGGAGGTTAAACAATATTTTATCAAAATACAACAGTTTTTTTTTTTACAAATTTTTTTTTTTAAATTTTCCTTTGTGCAAATTTATTCAGAAACTTTTAACTCTGTAGTAATTCATATTCTTGAACTAACTATTCAAGGCTAGCATTAAAGTTATTACTTATTATACTATTTTTAAAAACAGACTTAAATTTATAACCATCAATCCAAGCTACTTAAAAAGTAATGAATTTAATGTCAGTCATGATATAAAAAATATTTACTCAAGAAGTGTTTGTGCAGATGGTTGAAGTGAGAAATATGTACAATACATTTATAAATATGCAACAAGATTATATGCTATAAGGAAAAATTTAGATTTATTGTAGTTGCTACTTTATGAGTCATTATAGATTTTTTTCATAGAATTTGCCTTTTTTATGAAATGAAAGAAAATTTGTTTGATTTGTGAGAAGAAAACTTCCCAGCTATTATTATCGTTTTCAGATTTTTTTTACCTGCAAAATGAAAACCAATCAAATATTTTCTAATGAATTGATAACAATTATCTCTTAGAGAGTAAAATCTATTCATTTCTTCCATAATGATCATATATTACTCATAATTTTTTTCTTTTTACATCAATAAGTAAAAGATTTATTAATTAATTTTTCAGACAGCACTACTTTTAATGAATATGTTTTAAGACAGTTGAGATGTGCAGATATGATGCTACTGTTTTTTGTTTATGTACTTTTGTTGGAAATTGTAACGATTTAAAAGAATAAAAGGAATGACATGGAAATTTTGGAATTCTTAAAACAGATTTTTTTATAGCACATGAAAATTTGATTTTTTAACATTTGGTTATAATAATATTTATCATACAGTTTTTTCCACATTTTTAAAATAAATGTTAGTTTGTTTAATTCATTAATTTTTAAAAGTAGCAACTTAATAATTTCTGAAAATATTTTCTTTTGTGTGTTTTTAATTTATTATAAATGACTTATTTCAATGTCATATCCAAGAATAATATCTGTACAAAATCATCTGTTAAATGAATGTCAGTGAAATGTTTTGGACATTTTGTGATTGAACTTTTAATTCAAAAACAATTTAGACACTTTCAAGGTTAAAAAGAAAGTCATAAATTAGAACATTTTTTGTCAAACAAATAAAATAATTTATTGAAATTTTATGTTATAGAAAAGTCTGGTTATATTTTATACTGCTATATTTAATCAATTGTCAATTTTGTTTAATTTATTGGCAATTTGTAATTTATTCCACTTTTAATAAATTTTGTTTATTTTTATGAATTTGTGATTTTTTATGATTTTCTCCAGATTTCAGTAATTGCTATAAATAGATTATCAACACATTATAACTGGAGGTATCGATGTTTATTATTGAGATTGGATCAGTCGAAATTTCTGGAGTTGTGAAACATTGTAAAATTGAACTTCTGAAGTAATGGTTATGACAAAATATAATACTTAGACTGATTCTTATTTTTCATTTTAAATATATAATGTACTTTATTACATCCAATGTTACTAATAGAACAACATTCTCACACATAATTCATTTCTCACAATATACCCGTATTGTTTCATAAAGACTTGCAATGTCTAACTTTTGCTTCATTAATGTTCGACAAAGGATTCTTAGTTTATTCATAGTTCTAGTATTTCATGTTGTCTTAGAATAACTCGATCTAAGTGTAATATGGCTAGATAAATATGAGTTTTTATCAAAGATAGCAAATATGTACAAAATTATAAAAAGCTGCAGCAGAAACAAAAGATTATAATAAGATTGAATGAGGTAACAGTGGTTGATTAATAAAAGTAGTACAAAAATAAAAAAATAGTAATAATAATGTAGATAAAATGGTGTATAAAAAGAATAAAATGAATTGAGATATAGAAGGATGAAAGAGAGAAGTTAGAATTAAATTTTAAAATCATAAAAATGAAATGGTTTCTAAACTGATAGGTTTAATTTTAGTAAACAAAATTTCTGCCTGGATCATTTTGCATTTATTTTTGTTGAACGATTCAAATCTCATTTTAATAATGGTAGATTTCAAATTAAATTTTAAGAGTATAAAGAAATTCTTTGCCATGTAGTATATGAGCCATTAATTAATTAAAGGATCTAAGTGAAAATATATTATTTGGATAAGAAAATTATGTAATAGTTAGTTAAATGATAGTGTAAACTCTCATGAAAAATAGTATGTATAAAAGAAAGTTTCTCCAGGTAAAATGAAAAAATAGATAACAATATAATGATTAATAAAAATAGTAGATAGAAAATAAAATATCTATAAGAAAATTAACAGTAAATAGGTATGATTAAAAAGGTGTAGTAAGAAAAAATAGAATGAAAGAAAATATGCAAGGAAAAGAGCATGCATATTTATATTAAAAATATCCCCAGTGAATTAAGAGTGAAATTCAAGAGTTAAAGGCTTCTGAATCGATTCATAATTATGAAAAGCATAAAAAAAAATTTATAAGAGAGAGATGATATTATGAAGCAATGATAAGAGCATATAAATGATTTGTATGATAGAAATTATAGGTCTTTATTTGTATTAACGGACAGTGATGTAGATATAAATAACGGATTGTACAGTAATGAAAGATGATGTTGGAGTTGAGAATAGCAAAGCACATGGAATTAATGAATGTTCAGTTGATTTTTTGAAAGCAGATTCACAATGGAAGTTTACAGTTGGTGATTATAATGTTATTTATGATAGAATAATCAATACATTTTGTTTCAAAAGTTGTGATTTCTTTTGAAGCAATTCTTATGCTATAAAGTATGTTTTAAAACAAAAACTATTCTTACATGTAAACCATTGTTGTGAGTACTGGACAAATATGTATATATATGTATTTCAGGTTTTAATATTTTGAATAAGTCTATAAATAATCATAATTATATAATGTTGAGAATATAAACTTATTCATGGAAACTAAGTCTGAATATTATTACTATAATTCACGTTAGATTCCTAAATAATCATTTTTAACAAAAAATTCCCATTTTTTCATATATTTAATAAACAATTGAATGGCTTTATTCTTCATAGCTTATCAAATGCTTGATTGCTTGAAGAATTAGAACTGGAGTATAAGGTTGAATCAATTCCAGTTGTGGTACTTCAGTTGCAGTGGTGGTGTGTCAGACTTTGGAAAGTAATGTCTTCAGATTCTTCCAGTTTTAGTACATCCAGTAATCAAATTTCTTATGAACTTCTGTGCAATAAAGCTATTTCATTATTTACTTACTGTCAATTTATTGATCAGATAAAAGACAGCCATTTTTCAGGTTAGAGATGTTGATGTCTAAAAAGGAAATTCATTTTAAAAACATATTAAATTTTGCAATTGGAATAATGAGGACCATTACTAATAAATACATTTATATGTAATAAAATACTAATGATTTTAATGAGCATATAAATATCTGCCGAGAACATAAACCTATTCACTGACCAAATATGTTACTAAGACAATTCTCAAGTTAGATCCCCAAGAATCATTTATCTAACAAAATAGATTGGTATTGATAAATTACAAAAGGTGGATATTATTTACAAGTTCATTTAAATGATTCTTTGTTTATCTAGCTTGTGAATTGTCTTAGTAGCATATTTGGAATTGTTTATTCTGTGAATATATAAATATGTAATTCAATATAAACTGTAACAAAACTGTAAGTAATGACACATATATATATATATATATCAATGTGCTCAACAGAGTAATTATGTTTTAAAATTATTAATAGCAATAAAATTTTCAGTGCAATATGCCAGACTTATATCAAACAACTATTTAAAAAATACATTTAGCAAACAAAATTTCCGAGCTTATTCAGGTAAACACTACTAAATCTTTGCTTTAGAATGTTATTAAAATTAGCAATATACCAAACTTCCTTAAGTTTTCTTATCATTATATATATATAATAATAATTAAAACAAGTCATTAATTTCATAACTTGCTTTTAAGTTTGCATTTTATGATCACTAGATGGAGCTTACCAATAGCTCTAATCAAGCTTTTATTTTATAAGTGCCGAAAGAGAAAAAATTCAAAATCTCTCTATCGGGGTCCCTATCTCCAGACCAATTAGTTTCGAGCTTGTGGCTCACCTCAGTGGAGCGCTGGGATTCTAGAAACTAGATCTAAAATACTAACTCAAAAGTCAGCACTTATAAAACATGTTTCTATCAATTTGAAAGCCTGGACCTATCAGACCCTTAAATGTCTTCAAATCCAGCCTTACAAACCAGATAGCTATATGGGTCTGAATTCAGCTCAGTTTCACCATATAGTAATAGCCTTTGCAATATATAGCATTGCAAAAGCCTTCAAAGGTACACTTATAAAAATTAAAACGTCATAAAATTTTGTAACTTGCTTTTAAACTGCATTTTATGATCACTAGATGGAGCTTACCAATAGCTCTAAACAAGCTTTTATTTTATAAGTGCCGAAAAAGAAAAAAAAATTCAAAATCTCTATTGGGATATCCTATCTCCAGACCAACTGGTTTCAGCTTGTGGCTCTCCTCAGTGGAGCACTGGGACTTTAGAAACTAGATCTAAAATACTAACCTAAAAGTCAGCCCTTATAAAACACATTTCTATCAATTTGAAAGCCTGAACCTATCAGACTTGTAAATGTCTTCAAATCCAGCCTTACAAACCAAATAGCACTTATAAAAGCATGATTAGAGCTATTGGTAAGCTCCATCTAGTGATCATAAAAGGCAAGCTTAAAAGCAACTTACAAAATTTACGACTTGTTTTAATCATTATAAGTGTATCTTTGAAGGCTTTTGCAATGCTATATATTGCAAAGGCTATTACTATATGGTGAAACTGAGCTGAATTCAGACCCATATAGCTATCTGGTTTGTAATGCTGGATTTGAAGTCAATTATGTGTCTGATAGGTTCAGGCTTTCAAATTGATAGAAATATTTTATAAGTGCTGACTTTTGAGTTAGTATTTTAGATCTAGTTTCTAGAGTCCCAGAGCTCCACTGAGGTGAGCCACAAGCTCGAAACCAATTGGTCTGGAGATAGGGACCCCGATAGAGATTTTGAATTTTTTTCTCTTTCGGGACTTATAAAATAAGTTTGATTAGAGCTATTGGTAAGCTCGATCTGAAAGCAAGTTATGAAATTTATGACTTTGTATTAATTATTTTAAGTGTACCTTTGAAGGCTTTTGCAATGCTATATATTGTAAAGGCTATTACTATATGGTGAAACAGCTGAATTCAGACCCATATAGCTATCTGATTTGTAAGGCTGGATATGAAGACATTTACATGTCTGATAGGTTTAGGCTTTCAAATAGATAGAAACGTGTTTTATAAGTGCTGACTTTTGACTTCTAGAGTCCCAGCGCTCCACTGAGGTGAGCCACAAGCTTGAAACCAATTGGTCTGAAGATAGGGACCCCGATAGAGATTTTGAATTTTTTCTCTTTCGGCATTTATAAAATAAAAGCTTGATTAGAGCTATTGGTAAGCTCCATCTAGTGATCATAAAATGCAAGCTTAAAAGCAAGTTATGAAACTTATGACTTGTTTTAATTATTATAAGTGAACCTTTGAAGGCTTTTGCAATGTTATATATTGCAAAGGCTATTACTGTATGGTGAAACTGAGCTGAATTCAGACCCATATAGCTATCTGGTTTGTAAGGCTGGATTTGAAGATGTTTACATGTCTGATAGGTTTAGGCTTTCAAATTGATAGAAACGTGTTTTATAAGTACTGACTTTTGAGTTAGTATTTTTGATCTAGTTTCTAGAATCCCAGTGCTCCACTGAGGTAAGCCACAAGCTCGGAAACAATTGGTCTGCAGATAGGGACTCGATAGAAATTTTGAATTTTTTCAAATAGCTTGATTAGAGCTATTGGTAAGCTCCATCTAGTGATCATATATATATATATGTTGTAACTTCCATGGCTGAGTCTATACATGGCTTTTATATGCATTATTTTTTTATTTATGTATTCCAAAAGAGTATAAAAGTCATGTATAAATAAATTATAAAGTAAATCATAGATTTATGTTTTACCCTATGATTATGAGAAATACACTTTCTCGAAAGCGCTTAGCCATTTTAATTTGTTGACTACAATTAATTTGTTATATTTATACAGTTTTACATTATATGTGTGTTAACACAACTTTAAAATTATAAAGTAATGTATTTAATAATAATAACTGTAAAAATTAAAATTTTAGGTAATACATCATCTAATTTCCCATATCGCTCTATGGCGCTGTTGCTAGTGAAAAACAATTAGATATAACATTACTGGGCTGCTTTGAAATTTTGTTTGATTTATTTGCTTGATTTTGATGATTTTTTTGTTGTTGTTGTTGTTGCTTTTTTTTTTTTGTAACCGGTTTGATGTATATTTCTTAAAAATAAAATAATGGGGGAGGGGGTATTTTGCCTTTTTAAATTTTTTTTTTTTATTTAAAAAACAAACATTTCTTTTTGTTTCCGGTCTTTTTTTTTTTTTTAAAGAAACTTTTTTGTTGTTGTTGTTGTTCCAAGTCTTTTTTAAAAATATTGTTTTTGAAGAAACTTTTTGTTCTTTTTGGTCGAGAAACAACAAGGCTTTTTCGACAGACCTCTCTAAGACCTGTCGTCATATTCCTTATGGCATTTTGATACCTTTCCAACTCAGCTGCTGATCCCGGTTTCAATAAGAATCAATTAGCTGTACTGCTTGCGAAAAAGTGATTCACAGGCAGCCCTCAAAGCCCGTCCCATGAGCAAGTGAATGGAACCCCTTCGTTGACATTGACGCAATTGACATTCCATTTGAGATGTTTGACAATGCCTTAATTTCATTCAACTACCACAAAGACAGTTTTTCTGGGTGGGTAAAATATTTTTTTTGGGGGGGGGGGTTGAAGGAAGCCCACCACATCGGCTTCTCATCTGCCATTGAACTGTTTTGATCTCGAAAAAGTCTCGGAAAGTGCGCGACTTGATCATGAACTTTGCCGAATCATGATTTCCACTCCTCATTTTGTGAATTCTGAGCCCTGACAACGAAAGTAGGGGCGTTTGACAATTCGTTACAATTTTGACGAACTCACATCAATTACAAAACATTTAAACCAAAAAAAAAAAAAATCCGTTCTAATATACTTTTCATCATTGCAACTACAGAAACCTTCATATCATATGCTGTCCAAAAGTCAAGAGTAATGTCTATAGAAAGTGTTGCATACTTGTCACTAATAAGGTTCAACATGCTAAAGATGTTGGTGTAAGGGTGCACTTCAACATCTTAGTGTTTGAACAGTTTACAGGCCGTAAGCTCTATGAGCAGCCTTGTAAACAGCATATTTGTGCTTTAGCGTAGAAACAGTGCTATTGGGCAGTATTGATCAATAGACGATGTATTACCAAATTTTATTATGATTCAGTGTTTTAAAATAAAATTGCTGTTTTAAAAGAATGTTGCTATAAGAACCAACTGAAGCTCCTCTCTTAATCATCTGCTGTATATAAAAGATGGAAATTGTTATTACTTCTTCATTGTGTCTTATAAGAGGAAAGTCAATAAAAATTGTAAGGATTATTTAAGTTGATAATGCAGCTTATGAGATAAACCTGATCTTTCCAGTGGAGTAGCTGACTATGAAACTGTAAATAAAGGAATGTCTTAGAAATTAACTTCGATTCTGCCAGTCTATTAATTACTGTCTGAAGCTAAAAAATGTGACACTTACTTGCTGTAAAAAGAAAACTTGCCCTCTAAATAATTATCACATGGAAATATTTTATGAATTGATTTTTAAAACTTTATAATTTCAATACTGTTAATAACAGGAAAAGCTACATGGATTAAACTACTATTGAAACAAACCAAGAGAAATTAAGATATTAGAAAATTGTTTGCAGATGTATAAAATAATGATTTTAATGGCCATATATCTACATTAATTGAAACTGAAATATATACATTCACAACGATATCAAGGTAATTGAATGAACTTACTATAACCTTTTCTTGATGAATTATTATAAATCCACAAAGATTTTTCCTCTCACATGTGCTCTTCAGACAATCTTAAATGTAAATATAATTTTTTTTATATTATTTTTAGTCTGTTTGTTAATTAAAGTTCTTATTGTTAATAATTTGAGTGCATGTTTATTTCTCATCTCTATTCCAAGCAGATGGGTTAGCAATCAGGAAACATCTGCATAAAAACTTGTTTTTATGGCATTCAGTCTGGTCATTATCTGTGACTATATAAATTAGATGATTAAAATTAAATATTTGCATAGTCATTCCTCCAAGTACATAGTCACCTGTTAGATATTTATAATTTCCCTAGAATAAAATTTAATTGGTGAATATTGTTTTTTATTATTTTGATCAATTACCAATTGTTCAAAGAGCAGTTACTGTTACATTTGGGGGCTTATCCACAATTATCTTGATCAAAACAGAGATTAAGCCCAGTTTTAAAATATTTTTTTTATTAATATTCAGAAAATAAATAAATAAATTAGCCATCGAAATATGAAATATAAAATACTTGGGATGAGAAATATGATAATTTATTTTGTTGTTTAAAAAAAATAATGATAAAAAACAATCAATAAACTCATGTCTTTAAATATCGATAGCAATAAAAATGGATTGGTAGAGATTATAGTAGGCAAATAAAATTAGGCATTAAAACTAAAATACATTGCAGTGATAGAAAGAGTACATGGTGGATAAGAGGGGTGGGCATTCTAGTTGTCAAATAAAAGAAAAATACTAGTTCATATATATATATGGTTTTTTTTTAATTGTTATAGGAAGTTAGCAGCTAGTTTTAGAATAAATTTAGCTAAAATGAAAATGTAAGTTCAGGGAAATTAATCTTGTAATAATGAGTTTATGAAGATGATCATGAAAATGGAAAGCATGTTTATGGAATTGAAAAATCTTAAAACCCAAATGGAAGAACAAAAAGATATTAAAAGTCAAATTGAGAGTCAGACAAAAGAAACAAAAAACAGAGCAACTAAATAAAATAGAAAATCACTTTACAGGGTTAGAAAGTAAAGTTATAGGATTAGATCTTGAAGTTCAACTGAATAAAGATAGTAGAGTCCAGATCATAAATAAAATTAGAGAAAATAATAAAGACAATGTTTTGATAGATGAGCAAATTGATAAATCACAGATAGATATGTCTAAGTTAGATAAAGCTAATTATAAATGCCTGACTGCATTAGTTTAAAATGTTCAGTATATTGAGAGTCTAAATAACTTTAGAGTTAACACAGAAGTCTTGGAGGATGATGTTTGTGTTATAGTTTACTACATATCTTAATGTACACAATGATTTGGAAAATAAATTAGGTTACTTAAATATCAAAGAAATCAGTGGTCAAGAAGATCAAGTTAATAGGATTAAGTATAATATTATTTTACTTGGTATGGTGTATAAAAAAAAAGTACCAGGAAATCACCAAGATTAAAGGTTAGAGAAGAGAAATCCAGAGTTAAGGCAAGTAATTAAGCTAAGTAGATTTTCTATGAAATTAGGTTCAAGAACTCATTATGTGAGAAAAAAAGTAAAAAATAAAGCTAGAAAAAAAAAAGATAATTTTGTTCTAGAAATGAATCAGAGTTACCATGTGGTAAATAAAAAGTGCCTAAGATCATTCTGAGTGAGGAACTGCATATTAACAAAATATTTAGAGGGGAAAGTTTAATCCTTCTATGAATATGGATGGTCTCTAAGTTAACAACTTCAGAAAATAATTAGGAAATATATATTATAAAAGTAGATACTACTGAGTAGGAAAAAATGACAAGTTTTGAAAATGAATTGAGCTGCTCAAACGCTAAAAAAAAGAATAGCTGACAAAGAAGTCATGCTAGATAAATTAAATGTGTTATTTGCTAAAGCATATAAAAGAAAATACTATATAAATTGAAACTAAAATTAATTTCATGGGTTTATTGGTAGTTGGTCATGTTCCTTTCTGTATTGATGATGAATGAAGATTTCATTGTTTTGAGGTTGTCATATTTTCATGATACTTCATAGTCCTTTTCTCAGCACTGTTCCCAACCATTTTATATTTATATTTGTCTGCCTCTAAGTCTCAAGAGTGAGCCAGGCAGAATTCTTACAATGTATTGTATAAATGTAGTAGAGCAGAGCTTTAGTTAAATGTATTGTTCATTTACATTTGGGTTGATTGATATTTTTGTGCTTGAGATAGCTCTCTTGGTGTTCATGTTGCATGGTACCCTGATGGTTGGTAGGAGAATTCTTTGTTCAACTTAGTCTTTGTGAGTGGATAATCAAGTCCAATAAATAGTTTTAATGGAATTATGAAAAAAATTATATGCATACCAATGTAATAGATTATTAAATGTTATTTAGACTAACAATGATATTATTTGTTATATTTATTCCAGCATGTAAGTCCACTTTCAAAAAGTACAGTTAAGATTTTTAAAAAATTTTTTTTTTAGAATAGAAATAAAATCAAGCGATATTTATGCCAAATTGACTATTTTATTCTTAAATGGAAGAGGAGAAAATATAACCTCCATGGCTGAGTATATGCGTGGATTTTATGTGCATCATTTTTTTTATGTATTTTAAAATGTATGAAAGTCATGTGTATAAATAAATTATAAAGTAATGTATTTAATAATATTATTTGTAAAAATTAAAATATTATGATTTTGTGTTTTAAAATAAAAGTACTGTTTTAAAAGAATGCTTTACATAAAAGGTGGGAATTATTATTTCTTCATTGTGTCATATGAAAGGGAAGTCAAAAATTGTAAGGATTATTTAAGTTGATAATGCAGCTTATGGGATAAAAAAAACTCCAGCATACCTTACCTGATCTTTCCATACCTTACTTGATCTTTCCAATGGGAACTACAAACAAAGAAATGCCTTAGAATTTAAATCCGATTTTGTTGGTCTATTAAGTACTGGTTGAAGCTATAAAAAAAAAGTGACGCTTACTTACTGCAAGAAGAAAACTTGCCCTTTAAATAATTATCACATGGAAATGTTCTGGTGAATTGATTTGTAAAGTTATGTAATTTCAATTCTGTTAATAACAGAAAAAATTACATGGATTAAATTACTATTGAAACAAACCAAGAGAAGTTAAAATATTATAAAATTGCCTACAGATATATAAAATGATGATATTAGTGACCATATATCTACATTAATGAAGACAAAAATATATATCTACATTCACAGTAATATTATGGTAATTGAATGAACTTATTATCAACTTTTTTCTTGAAGAATTATTAAATATTTATATAGCGCGATAATTTTATAAATTAATAATAACTGTAGCTTACCCCACTGCACATGCGCTTCAGATTGAATGCTAATTATAATGAATACTCTCCTTTCCAAACACAAGATAAAGTCTTTTTAAAAGATAGAATGGACCACTCTATCCTTTTCATCCAAACTATATGTATGGGAAAATCTGAAGCATTTGGAACTTCATTTAATAATGATGTATCGTAAATAGTAAAAATTTCGCAAGCGTCATCAACAAAAATCAGATTATAAGTAATTTAAAGTGATAAATTAAATCTTCACTTTCTCAGTTCCAAATGCTTCAGATTTGCCCATACATATAGTTTGGGTGAAAAGGATAAAGTGGTCCATTCTATCTTTTAAAAAGACTATCTTGTGTTTTGAAAGGAGAGTATTCATTGTAATTAGTGTTCGATCTGTAAAGCGCATGTGCAGTGGAGTAAGCTACCAGTTATTATTAATAAATTATAAATCCACAAAGATTTTTCCTCTCGTGCATGTTTTTCATACAATTTTAAATATAAATATGTAAATACATTTTTTTTAATATTATATTTATTGTGTTTGTTAATTAAACTTATTGTTGTTATTAATAATTTGAGCGCATGTTTATTTCTCATTCGAATTCCAAGCAGATTATTTATTTTGTCATTTAATAATAGTATTAATGCGGAGTGGGAATAGTGATGGGAGACATGATTGAATCTGCAATAAAGACTTGTTTGATGTATGTTCAGTCTGGTCGTTATCTGTGACTATATAATTAGACACTTAAAATTTATATAGTCTCTCCACCATGTACATGATTGTCTGTTAGATGTTTATAATTCCCCTAGATTCAAATTTAATTGGTGAAGATTGTTTTTTTTATTATATTTGTTATTTTGATCAATTACTAATTGTTCAAAGGGCATTTACATGTATACACTCACATAGAAAAAAGTGAAATTAATAATTATTATATAACAAGATTACATAATTAAGGGTACTATAATACTATAAAGAGAAGCATTTCTTTTTCTATTCTAGTGCTATCTATTGCAATCTCCAGTAATCAGTGTTACGAGATGGTAATTAAATTGCATTATCATCTAGAAATCATTGATTATTTTGGCTTGCAATAGATGGAGATTGGAGGAAACGAAATTATTTTTGTTTTATCTTAAAAAGTCATTTGTCGAAGTAAATTGATTATTTTCAAGGAAGTTGTAGATTGAAAAGATTTATTAGAAACATTTTAAATATGTGCTATTTTTTAACCTTTAATAAAACTCATTAATAATTTAGTAGGATGCCATCAAGGAATTAACTTCATAGTTTTTTTAATGACAAGTGAACATTTGTAAGTAGTGAAACTTAAAATCCTGACTGTATTTTTTTTTAATTGTTATTTTCAAACATTTTCTTTCACTTTTTTAATCTACTTCTTTATAAATAACAGGGGAGGGGGGGCTGGGCTTTGCCTCCCTGACATTATATTCTCCAGGGTTCATACCATTCAATCTCACTCTTTCAACAGAGCTTATGGAAAGATAAGTTGACAATACAACATATAATTTTCCATGATTGGATAAGAGTCAAAAACAAAATGCTGAAAAATTTAGTTATCATAAGCTTTTCCCAACTTTCAATCTGCATAATAAAGAGGCTAGAAGAGCATTTATCTAACACAACAACACTAAATTTAAATAGAAAATTACAATAACATTAATTTTAATAGAGAATTATTTTTTAAAATGTTTAAGTTATATTTATATATTTCAACTCTACTTCTGTTATTTTTTTCAAAAACCAAAAATAAAGCTTTGAAAGAACTTTTAATGACAGTAATAAACAGTGTAGAACATAAATCCAACACAATAATATTAATTTAAATTAAAAAGCAAAAATGCTGAAAGATTGAAATGTCTTAATCTTTTCCCATCTCAATAAATAAAGACTGTAGATAAACATTAATGTAAGAAAATAAGTGTAGAAGAGCATTTGTTTAATGCAATATTAAAAACCCTGAAAATTTCCTAAAGATTATAGAAAAACATTTCTATATTTTAATAATTTAAAATAAGTTTGATTTAATGTGAAACATAAAGCTGCTTGAAAGATTCAAATATATTAAGTTTTCCCCAACTTTCAATCTCAGTAACAGAGTCTAGAAGAACGTTTATCTAACCCAAAAGCATTAATTTAAAAATTAGATTTCTTTTAACTATAAAATTACTTACAAAATAAGAATTAAAATAATTCTGATTTAATGTGCTACATAAAATCATCACTTGTTAATTTTTGTATACAGTGAGCCACAAACTATGCTATATTTTGTTCCAACCTGTGATTATGATAGAATACATATTAAAATAGGTAAAATTCTCCATACAGTAGTGCCACTCAGTGTAAGCCAGAGTAATCAATGGATGCCAGAAGGCTTGTGCATAAAATCCCTATTAGTGCCCACTCATCCAATATCCCCAGACTAGTTTCTAGCTTGTGGCTTTCATCAGTGAGGAGCATCCATTGATTACTCTGGCTTGCACTGATTGGCACTACTGTATGGAGAGTTTTACTTGTTTTAGTAACAGTTATGAACAAGCATAAGAAATGGTGATCATGTGCTGTTTAGTGGTTTAATAGAATACATATTGTTTATTGAACCAATGTAAGTGTATAGAACTTTTCAACACACACAAATATTAAACATGTTTATTTTTATATGTACAGTATAGTACTAATATAAATCAAGATAATATAAACAAAATTTCAAAAGTAACTATAATAATAAATTATAATAATAAATTGAGGGGGTGCATTTATATAAATATATTACAGAATGAGTGCTCACCCATGCATTCACTGAAGCAATAAGAATAAGAGAAAAAAAAACTAAGATACTTTATTTTTAAAGTAAAGTGAATAGAAAAATATCTTTCATCCTATTAAATTTGCTCTGGGTGATATTCTTCCTTTTTCAATATCTTTTTTCTTATAGAAACATAACGGACTAGTCTCTTTACCAGGAAATTATGATCTGATTATTTTAATAGTTTTAAATCAGTTATAAGTCATAAACTTTAGTAGGTTTTTTTAATTGTTTATTTATATTTTTTGAAGTTGTGTAATTTGGGACTCCATTGTATAAGGTAGATATTTTATAGCATTGCACTGATCCAAATATTTTTTGATTAAAAACTTGTACAATGATGTCAACACTTCCATAGTAACATCTGCTACAAAAAAAAATTATAAAAATAAAAAATTTTCTAAACAAACTGCAACTTTTCAGTGGTCTGTCCAATATATTGAAATTATATAATCAACTTAATATTATCTAGATATTGTATTGTTGGCTTTTTGGTGTTGACATTTATCAACCTATTTTCAAAAAGTGTGTATATACAATTTTAATATCTTAATAATTACATAATAAAAGTGTTGAAACCCATTTTGTTTTTTCACTGTATTAAAAACATTATTTGCTTTAAAGATTTTTGTATTGAACTCTTCCTGAAGCCACTTTTAAACACAAAATAAAAAAATTGCTTCTAACAATACTTGTTTTTATTCTAATCATTATTGATAAAATAAACAGGAGAGGAATCCTAACTTAAACATAAAAATATTTTTTTGTGCAATTGTTAGTAAACTAATGTTTGCAGTAATTATAATCGGTAATAGTATGAATACTGAACCCTACTGTTTGATGGCGCTCTTTTTCGCCCAATGCACATCAATATACCGATTCACGGGCTGTCTGTTTCTTTACAGAATACTATGGTACAAAAAAAAATTTTTTTCACTTTCTATACTGAAACGGAAATCTCCAATCCCTTTCCATTTCACCATCAAACCTAATGACACTCTCATCTGTGCTAAGTTCGAACCTATTTAAATGTTAATAAATATAAAATTCGTTCATGTCCGTATAAACAGTATTATATATTTACGTGCGAACGAACGCTATAATTAGATAGGATTAGTAAAATTATAGCGTACTAAAGTTATTTAATATTTCTAAAAATGTTTATTATATTATTTAAGTTAAGAGTAAATTATTAATTTTGTTGTTTAATATTGTAATTTCGTATGTGGATATATAATCTGTGCTATATAGAAGAAAGACATGATTTAAAATATGTAAAAGCCGTTATCTAAAAATACTATTAAATGTTTCTTTAAAATTGTTAAAAGATTTCTTGTTTTAAATATATTTCAGAGAAAAGTTTCTCGAAAATATATTTAAAAGCTATATCAAAATATATTTGTAAATTATTTTTAATAAATATGTTAAAAATGTTTTCGTTTTAAAAAAAAATGTTAAAAGGTTGTTTTTAAATAGAAAGAGTTTCTATATAAGATTAAAAATAAAAGCTGGTCAAGTAATTAAAAGATTTTTGGTTGTAAACAAGTGTCATTAACGACCACACCTGGAATTCGTAAAAAGTAAAACTAGTTAAAAATTTACTAATTAAAATCCCCTTAAATAAGATTAAGTAAGTTATTTTTAAATCTAAATTGGACAATTGTTTGCAACGAAAAATCTTAATTATAATAATAGCTTATGGAATGTTTCTAACATAAGTTATCTAAGATCTGAATTATAAATTGAAAAACACTTAATTAAATTCCTGAGTTTAATGAGTTTTGAGGCGGGAGATTCCGATAAGGAAAACATATAAATACTCTGTATTTTTTAACAAGAAAGACAGCCATATTGTTAGTGAGAGTTGTAGCCAGTATTCACAATTGTTAAGTTGAACATGTCCGGCTAAAAGCGGGCATCTTGTTGCTGTTACTCCGCGGGAGAACGGGGTTTCTCTCGTCGAAATGCCTAAACCACCATCATGCCGATAGAAGAGACGAGCCTAACATAATGGGAAAGATGATGCCGCCCAGTCAAACTAAACCAAACCAACAGCCAAGAACTTGCAGATAAATCATACCGGTACCGTTTTATTTTTCAAACCGCAGAGCTCTGTGTAATTCTGTGTAAATGTAAATAATATCTATATAAGTTAGCTAACTTTCTTTTAAAATAATGATAAAGCTAAATGTAATCAAAACTTAAATCTATTTAATATTTTAAATATGTCAATTGCTATCCGAAATTTCATGTTGTTAAAGTTTAAATAATCTGAGTAATTTATATTTTCCTTTCATTTAAAGTAAATTATTTAGTTTAAAGTTATATCACTGCGGTTGTGTCTATATTTCTTTGCTTATTTTATTTTAAATGCTTATTATATTTCATATGCCAATATTTCGAAACAGTAGGCACTTATTTTTATGTTTTAAGAAGATATTTGAAAATCTTCGCGTAATTTATTTATAGCATCAACTTTCTGCGCTGTTTCGAAATCCTATTTTTTTTATTATTTAAATGATTTAATATGTGAAATGTGGCTCGTTTATAATCAACCATTTAAAAAAAAACTTAACTTGATAAGTTTATTTAGAATTAAATTTAGCCTTGATCATATAAGTATATTTGACATTTAAATTCTTAAGTCCATAGAAATATACTTTTCCTCCTTAAATATTTATTATCTATAAGTAACTTAATAGATCGAACATGTCAAAGTACAGATGTAATAATATTCCCTTTAGTAGCATAGACATTTATTATCAGGCTACGCAAGAGTTGGTCCCAATTTGATAGAGCTAATATGCTATTAACTCGTATTTCATAGTATGAAATATACTATTCTTTGCTTGGCGGATGTGATATTATTTTATAAAAATATTCTCGTTTTGCTGCTATACGTAATATACGTATCTTAAGATGGAGCCACGGCGTTGCCAGCACATCTTTTCTTATAGGGTAGAGCAGTAGCGAAGCCTGAGCCAAGGCCAGGTTAGCACGTAAGACCCCCGCCATTCCTGAACACAATGTTCCCTTTTCACGCAGCATTGCGATCGGTTACAGGGTACCGGCGTTTGTCGCAAGAACCCTGAAGTTATTTCATCCATCCGCAGAGCGACTTTTCCTATTATTGTTTACCTGTGCCATAGCGCATTGGTAAAATCTTATTTCAGCCAACTCTCCCACCTTAACACAACGCTTTCAGCATTCTGAAATTTTCTCTCGAAAGCCATGTTCGATCGATCATTACTTGAGCTGGTTTATGCGCTCGTTATTAAATTATATATGGGTATTTTAGTAAATAAATTCATGATCAAAGTTTAATATAATTATTTATATACCAGCCACAAATGTAATAGGATTTGTCTTATCGAGATTTATAGACATAACGTAGTGATTAATTATGTATCAATTGTAAACAATTCCTAAGATGGGCACATGTTAAACTCATCTATGAAATTTAATGATTACTTATGTAAAGTGATTTTGAATTACCAAATGTTTGTACATTCTACGCTGAATGCTATTGTAAATAAGTGATATAGCTATGAGTTGTAAATAAATATATAATTAATTTAATGTATTTCGTTCTCTGTTTCGTTATTGATCTAATTCAATCCAATTCTAATTACTATTTATAGTCTATATATGTGAAAACTATGCATTAAGTTAAATTAAATTTAGTGATATTTTAGTCAATTAAGAACCTTTCTTTTATTCATCAGAGTCTTTTTGCTTCTCCGTGACCTATGTCGGCCGTGTGGAAAGAGGTATACTACGTGTAATTTCAAGGTGGTCATTCGTAGGGTCTTGAGTCTTGGAATCCTGGCTTACGAGTTGAAGTGCGGTCGGACTCGGGATGTCATAGTCCTAGTCTGGTCAGCTTCGGTCTCTTTTGCTTGGATTCTGAATTCTGTTACGCGAATGTACAAACTTGACTGTTACAATACATAAAACTCATATGGTTTTTTTTTTTCTTTACATAATACTACTGTAAAAAAAAATTTTTTTTACTCTTTTCTATACATAAAACTCTTACAGTTTTTTTTTTTGCCTTTTTAATAAACAAACACTACTTTGTTTTTAGATGGTTTGCTTTTAAATTATCGTCTTTTTTTGGAATTTGAGCTTCTTTTTTAAAATCTTAAACAATTCAGTTTTAATTAATAAACCAACAGTTGGTTTTTAGAGGGTGGAGGGGGATTGGTTTGAATTTTAATTCTCATCTTTTAGTATCTTTTGCCGATGTACTGGAAACTTCGCATATTAATTTTAAATGTGTTCAAATATAGAATACATATAGATAGATTAACAAAATATATGATTTCTTGGAGGGGGGTTGGTTTGTTTTTAAATTATCAACTTTTTATTGATTTTGAGCTTTTTTTTGTTGGAAAGCCTTATTAATCAATTTATTTTTAATAAACCAACAGTTGGTTTTTAGAGGGTGGAGGGGGAATTGATTTAATTTTGTATTACTTTTATTTTCTTATTATGAGGTGTTTTTTTTTTAAAAAAAAATATTTACGCTACCGAAACCTTTATATGATAGTGAAAATTTGTTCTTCCTTTATTTTTTGCCTTTCTTTTAGGGGGATGGAGAGTTACGGTTTGTTTGACTCCAATAGGAGATGGGCCTCAAAGCTGTAATGGGATTTTTGGAGCCGTCCAACCAACTTCCCTTACGCAGATCCCAGATACACTTGAAGGAGTGTCAACAGAATTGCCTAGATCCTATAGTTGACTAAAACTATACTCACATTCCTCCTGCAAATGCATAGCTTCGCATCTGGCAGGATGTTTGTTCTCTTTCTGGAAAAACACAACAGCATCAACTTCTGGGGCCGGCAATTCACTCGCCTTCAAACAATTTTGAACACTTGCCACGCCGACAGTTTACTGTTCTCAGGTTGTGTGCAGTTCAAAATCATCAGGAAGCATGTGTGATGACTTGACAATTCTTAATATGTAATACTAAATCCACTACGCTTTCTCAAAATTTTTCACAATTAATTTTTTATAGTTTTGCATCCTTCAAATATGGCCACCAAATCAAACCGTAGAGAGAGTTGAATTGTGCTCACTTGAGCAATACTGTCACAAGACAATGGGTGTAGTATTTCATTATGTAATCATACCCAATACATCACCCTATAGGTGGCCTATTATGGCTCTAAGCATCACTGTTGTAGTGTTAGCTGTAAGTTAGGCTGCTAAAACAGTATATTGATGTGTGTTGTGTGAAAAACAACACCATCAAATGGTAGGGTTCAGTATTATTACCTTATAATCTTTTTTATATAAATATATTAATCCCATGTTATCAAAGTCATTAACATTGTTGGTGATTCATACATAAGTATGGGCATTGTAACTGCTGAAGGAGTATTGAATATTCTACTGGTTTGGAATGTTGAATTATCAGTAGTCATTCATAAACAAGTATGGCTATTCTAACTCCAGAAGCAATATTGAATATTTTGAAGGGGTTGTAATATCAAGGCCATAAATGTCATCATTACTGGCCATTTATATGTTGAAGAAAGTTAATTAAGTATATAAAAAGACAAAGAATAAGACAGCTTTCACAGCATTCTTGATATGTGGTCAAAATAAAAGTGTACATGATTTATGTTCCCAAATAGACTATTTTTTAATGTGAGAACCACACTCTTTTACTTTACATAATATCAAAAATACTGTGAAAATTAAAGAAAATTCATTTTTTCATTTTGTGATGCTTTTTTTAGTACATTTATGTAGATAAAAATATTTCTTTAAAATTTTTTTTTCTATGTTCTAATTTTATATAATTTCAGAAATTAGGATTGAAGAAAGTTTAGATATAATTTAATACTATTAGATGACAATACTATGAAGAATACTGAATTCTATATAAAATTAAAACTTTTCACTAAATTTTATGTTAATGTTTTTGCAAATTCTACAAAAAAAAATTATTATCATCTGGAATGCATATGCATTTAGTTTCAACTAGAGTGGAAATTGGGTAGAAGATTAAAATTGAGTTAGATGATTTTACAATCAGAGAAAAATAAAAGCATTCTAGATATCTCATTTCCTATGAGTATAATTAAAGGATGAAAACATGATTGCAAAAGCATGCAATCCCCACTATCACAGGTAGTGGTGAATCATGAAAACCAGAGTCTGTTACTAATAAGAAAAAAGAATATTGATTATTATTAATAGTAATTATTAGTTAATTAAGTAAAAAGAATGATGCTTTATAATCACATATTTAATGTTTAACTAAGTGAAACTGTATAATTTAATAAATCTAAAAAATTTACTTCTTTTTTGCATTTTTAAAGTGCTTTTCATTAAAGTATCCAATAGTTTTGACTTTCCAGCAACTGTCTTCAGAACTGTAAAATATAATTGTTCTATTTAATATCCCAAACTTAAATAATAATTGAATTTTAACAATATAGTACAAATATGATCTTGTGAATTTTAAAAATAATTTAGGAACTACATTATCTAATAGAATTAATATAAAAAATATTTCAACACCTTTGTCTAATTGTAGTTCTTTATTATATTCTATTCTCAGCAATATTTTCCCATTGAAAACAATCAAAATTATCTGTCACTCCCATGAAAATCACTTCTCAATTTCATTATAAAATGTTCTTGTAAGAAGTCTGTTTTTGTTCAATCATTTTGTATACTTATTTCAATGAAGATATTATTTTATAATAGTAGATCGTACAGCATATCTAGCAAACTCTATTATATCATATTTGTTATCATATGTTGGATTATTTAACTTGGATTAAAGTATATATCTGTGCTAGAGAAAAACTCTAATTTAATGAATGATTAATGATAAACACAGTTAAGTTTATTAAAAGTGAATGAAAACGAGGTTGTGAGTGGAATAAGTTTGGCGATTGAAAACGAAAATGTGACAAATCGTCATATATAAATACACTTCATATAATAAAAATATATATGGAAGATGGTGACCTGGGCCAACTGATTAGTGCTGGTTCAGCATGAAATGCATCTTGGGAGTCATTTGTCTTTTATTGTATCTTTATTTATATGAAAAATGGAGAAACGAAGTTTGTTAATACATTGATTATTTTCATCATTTAATATTGTTAAATGTTTATTAGAACAAACTTTATTTAAATTTTTCAAATGCATTCAACTGTTAGATGAGCATACAATGCAATGTTTTGAGCAGTATTCTTCACTCTTCTATAGGTGGTGCTGGCTTCACCAGTGACAATATTAGTAAGTAAATCGAATCTGGGATCTTTAAATTCATAAATATTAAATTTAACTAACTATGCTATTCTGTTAAAGATAACATTGGGTAGAAATTTCATATATATGAGGATCCTCCTGATTTCTCAACTAAAATAGTCCAAGATATAATTACAACCACAATACCATCATCAGAAACTTTCAGGAAAATTAAGACCCTATAGATTTATTTCATGATCTTACCATCATATTTTTAGAAATCCATGGAGTATTCTTGAATAAAATTTTCACTACACAGATAAGGGATTTCTATGCAATAAATTAGTAAAATAACAGCTCTACATACAAGTAATTTAGTTGCAGCAGTTAGTGAAATATCCTGTCTTTTAACGTATTAAAATTACATTGAAGTCTCTTTTGTAGATCAACATCTATGATCATTTTCTTACAAAGCTACCAAGTTTTTTAAATTGGTTTAAATTCTTAAAATAATAATCTCTTAAGCCAGGAATTGTTGAAAATATTGTTTTTATTAATGGCTCGAGTGTTTGTCAATGAAAATTACTAAACTAATAAAAAATCCATTTACCCTCTCAAACCTCTTCCATTTATATTTTTTTTTTTGTGTTGTTTTTTTTCTTCTCTTTTTGCTACTTATTTTAACATATAAAAAATAGTGAAGAGAAAGAGATAAAAAAAAATCCATATTCTGCATTTTCCTAGCCAAAATCCCCAAACTAGTTTCAAGCTTATGTTTTTTATTAGTTAACAGGTTTGGATCTTGTAACAGTGCAACTGGGCTTTAGGATCTAATGCATTTTCCTTCTAGATTCTATAATTTATTTTTGTGTTATATTATCAAACTATCAGCTTCAACTAAACTGGATTCAGGTCTACATAATTATACAAGCAAGTTGGCTTAGATTGAAAACATACGTTTTCAGTTGGGCTAATAATTTGATAGTATAACATAAAGGTAAATGGTAAAGCTGGAAGATGCATTAAATTCTAAAATCTAGTTATGCTGTTCTATGATCCAAAGCTCCTCATTGATGAAAAAACTATTTAGGGGGTTTTGAATAGGACAGTAGAAGATATGAATTTATTGAGCACTGCCATCTGACAACTATCACTAAAAATGACAAAAAGGTGAAAAAGTATGCTATTAAAAATTACTAAACCAAAATCTTTATATGTTGCATTCAAAAGATTAACTACAATCTGTAAATCATCTTTTTGAATTGATAAAGCTAGTACAATTGCCACCACATTGCAAAATTGGAATCAAAGAAGATAAAGCTTTGCTTTTACCCTGTTCAAATTAAAAATTTCATGATCAGATCTGTAATACAATTTATTATCTGCTTCATGAAATCTCCTATTTATAGTTCCAAAAACTTCTGTTATTAAAATTTAGTTCAATAGCGAACAATATTTCTGTCATGTAAATTTCACTACATAACTCGCAAGCAAGGTACAGGTGATAAAACTGGATAGAACCAGTCCCTATCTTGCATGAGAGTGATGTAGTGAAAATTACACTATAGAAATATTATTCGTTATTGGATAATCTGTAGTCTAATGAATGACTAATAAAAATTATTAAAATACTTCCATTAAGTGGTTTGTGTTAAAGTTGTGAGAGCAGCATGTTTGACACTTATCAAATAAACTGTAGTAATTTGCTACAGTAAACTATATATACTGAACAATGATAAAGATATGTGTAAGAGATTGTGGTCTGGCCCAAATGATGAGTGCTGGTTCAGCATGAAATTTGCATATTGGGAATCATACATCTTTTTCATATATCTTTGGTCACATGTTTATGATTGCATCCCTCTACAAGGTGTTAAAAGTGAATAGAAACCAGTCCCCATCTTGCACGAGAGTGATGTAGTGAAAATTACACTACAGAAATATTGTTCATTATTGGATAATCTCTAGTATAATGAATGACTAATAAAAATTATTAGAATCTAGTTCACATCAGTGTTAGTTTTTATTTTAAATGCCTCAAATATTTTATCTGAATTAATTACTCTTATCATTTTATCACATAGAAGCTGTATAATATGCCTAAGCATTGGTGAATAACTAATCACTTTCAAATAGTGCCACAGACCTATTCATTTAATAGAATCATTTAGGAAGAAACAAAAATCAAGACTATAATGGGTCTTTATCTAAAGACAAATTGACTTAAGGCAATTTATTCAACAAAATCTTTGAATACATTTTTGCTACAGTTAAATAATAATATTCCATAATAATTATTGTGCAGTTTTGTTCATCTTTCTTTTCAAAAATTAGAACAATAGAAATATTATTAAAATCACTCGGCACAACTTTGAGTTCATATATTTTTTTAAAAAAAAGTTTTTAAAAGCTTATATATCACTACTATATTTTAAACCTCCAGATATCTTATCAGGACCTACATTATTTCCATATTACAATTATAAAGATCATAAAACCAATTATTACAATCCTCATCTTGCCGTCTGTGATACCATAGACTCTGTGGTTATAAAGATATATATATATATGTTCATTGGATTGGGTATGTAAAACAAATAAACAATAACAGTCTCTTTAAAATTAACATTAAAAAGATTATTTCTATGATATTAAAATAGGACAATATCAACTGTTTTGATTTAAAAGATACTGCTAAAGAATTAATACAACAAAATGCTATAATTAATGAAAATGTGAGAAACTTTTCAAATAAAGTTTTCTGCAAAAGTTAATTGACAGTATAATGACTAATCTTTCTTATTGCATTGCCAAATGTATATCATATAATACTAAATCACTCATGCTGTTGAAGTTATGGGATATAAAAATTCTGGGAAGATTGCTGGGACAATCAAAACTGTAAAAGAGGGTGGTATATAAGGCGTTGTGTAACAGTAGTAAAGTGCATGGATGATTTAGTATTATATGATATTGACAGCATTGGCAAAACGTCAAATAAATAAATTACTAAACTATAGTATGTAATAAGCTTGGATTATTTGTAGTATAGTATATGATTAGTTTAATTGAACAGATATCCTATATTCACTTTTAAGATTTTTTCTCCCCAATCATACTTATTTATAAATGACTTCTAATACTGAAAAAAATGCTTTGGGTAAAAATAATTTGATATTAAAAGAAAATATGCTTATGTGTTTTACCAGTTTTACTTATGGATCTGAGATATGGATGCTTAACAGAAGATCAATACAGAGATGTCTGGTTACTCAGTGAAGAATAGAGAGATGTGTGTTAGGAGTAACAAGAAGAGATCGAAATACATGCTTGAGAGAGCAAACAGATATTATTGACAAAGTGGAGTTGGGCAGGGCATATCGCTAAAAGAAATGATGATAGACGGACATTCGAAATCTTGAATTAGATTCCAGTTGGTTGTAAAAGATTTAGAAAGAGACTACATGTGAAATGGATGGATGAAATAAGGAAATATGTTGGGGTAATACGGAGAAAAGAGACCAGAGAAGATGGATTGAACATAGAGATAACTTCATCCTGCAATTGATTGATAATGGTTAAAAATAATGATGATGATGATTACTAAAAAATGGTCGTTTTAGAAATAGAGAATAAATTATTAAAGTTTAGGAAATATATATATAATAAAAGAATTAATAGGAATTTGTTTACGGGTAACTAAAAAATAATAGAAAAATTAGCTTTAAAATAGTCGATACAACGAAAACTTTTTAATAAGATGATGTAAAAAATATGCGGTCAAGCATACGTTATCCAATATTTAAATAATAACAAATGCCTTTTTTTTTTTTTTTTTTGGTGACTTTGGACAATTAGAAACTATATTCCATCGCATCGACTTCAATAAAGACATTTTGCAACTTATTAACCGTTAAAGTAACTTCCGGGTTATTCAGGAATTGCTTTAATAGTCATTTCCACTTCTTTTCAAAAATAATGCCCTTTGAAAGTCAAGTAAGATTGTTATCCAATTCTCTTACTTTACATTTGTTCTTATTTATAAAATGTATAACGTTGAAAGTTAATAATTGCTAACGTTGTTGTTAATGCCCTTGCCATTAAAATTGCCTTTACAATATTTCGTTCGTTAGGAAATATTATTTTGCGTTTACTGGAATAATTTGAAAGTGATAAAATGGTTCATCTATATAAATATAGATTTTTAAATTTTTCAAAGCATTATATTTTTAAAAGATAAATGGTATTGCTTCTTAATTAATTGTAGCTTAATACAATAGTTAGTTAATAAAATTGTTTTATATAAAGTATTGAGTTTTGACAAAATATTTGTAGTTAAACTCCTAATATTAGTCACTGTATTATATGTGTGATTAAACATGCGGAATATAATGTTAGAAAATATATAAAATAAAATGTCAAATACGGTAAATTTTTAATTAAAGTTGTATAATAAAGTTTAGTAATGAATTAAATAAAATTGTTAATTAATACAACAGAAAACTAAACTTTTTTACCGCATAGAAATACATATATAAATTTATAAAAAGTTAATTAATTTATAAGGACTTGGAAATGGTAGGTAATCTGATTATTTTTAATAAAACTAGAGAAAATCTTACTAATCGTTTTTAATGTCAGCCGTAAATCAATTTCCTTTTAGTTGTACAATCGTAACGTTATAATCAGAACCGACCCGAGGGCGGTGCAACCGCACTAGGCCCCGCCCCTGCATGATATACGCTTTTTGTGAAAATCATAAAATAAAACGTTTTATTACTTGCTAAATGTAATTACGTGTGCTTTTTATTTTCTATCAAAATTCCCGTAATTTGAAAGCCTTATCCCGTCGAAGTAATGCAATTCTACAAGCACTCTTTGTGCGATGATGTACATTTTTCAGCTACGCATGAAGTGTATGCTTAAATTTTTCACAATGTTCTGGTGGTCTTGTTAAGGTGAAATCAGCGTAAGTCGAGAATGATTCACTTCGTTATCAATTTTATGTATTGAATGAGAATTCACAAAAAAGAATAAATTACGATGATGTTATTAATGGTTTCGCAATAAAAGATTCAAGGAAATAAAATAGATTTTTTTTCATTTTATGTATTTTTTTTTTTTTTCTAATACGTATTAAATAAAATTACACAAAACTGTCTTAATAAATAATCATAAGTGATTATTCATACATTATAAGTATTTATGCAATTGAATAAACAAAATAAAATACACATAAGTACAAAAATTATATTTTATTTTCTTGAAAAATTTTTTTTTAGTTAATTTTCGTTCAAAATAAATAAAAATTTTAACGAAAAGAATTGTTCTTGATTTGATTTATAATAATTGTAAAACAGTATATCTATATCTGCAAATAAGACAATTTTTTAAAAATATGTAAATAATTTATAATGTGTAAAAGACCCCCCCCCTCCCGCATGTTTACATTGGGCTGAGCCCCCGCTTTTTCTTGAGTCGACTCTGATTATAATAATACGTTTAAAAGACTAAGCCCTGGGAGATTTATTTCTGAAGTTGGAATTAGATTTAGAGACATTAAGCAGGTCATATGACATTATATACAACTATAGATGAATCTATTTGTAATTATTTAGCTACTATCATTAAATATATTAAACATCAGACTTACTAAAGCATAAAATTATATATCAATAGATGGAATACTTGTAATTGTTCTTATTATCAGTTATCATTGTATAACTATATTTATGAATACTGCAGATGAATATAATAGTCTGATGCTTTGACAATCATGATTTTTTATTTCCATATATATGTAGCTCAGCATAATAATTTATTTTATTTCATCAAACAGACATGTCTCAGATTTAAAATTTTTTTCAGTTATAAATCAAACCAGGAAATTTTAGCCCTCGATGCTTTCATTCATTACTGAGCGTACAATACTGCTGTCTTGTTACTTTTGTTTAAATGTATTAATTTGAGAATATGTGTACATGATTATATGTGAAAACATAATTTCTAGAATAAATAGCTTGAACCATAAACATCACATAACCACTAATATTGTATAAAGTTGCTACTGTATTAATAAATAATTTGAAGTATTTTAGTGTTCTTTCATCTTATATCTCCTTTATGTACTGATTATGGTAATTTTGCAAAACAAATAAATCCTTCTTTCGTTCATCATTTTTACAATGCTATATTTTATTTTTTATTTGACCAATCCTATAGTTTCGACTGATCAACAGGCTTCTTCATGTACACATATATTTTAGTCCTGAAGAAGACTGCTGGACAGTAAAATTCTAAGATTGGTCAAGTACAAAATAAAATATAGCATTGTAAAAGTGATTAAAGAAAAGCGAATTTATTTATTTGTTTAATAAATAGTTTGTTTAGCTTTTAATATTAATGTTAATTCATGGAATTTCATGTTTGATAGATAGAATTTTAGCTTTCTATCATAATAAATTATGATTTAGCTAAGAGTATTTTCCAGCTAAGTGAAGAATTTCAAAGCAAGTTCAGGATTTTTTCATGTCAATGGCCCACATCCAGTTCTCTTAGTTATCAGGATTGATTAATAAATAATTAACTTGCTGTTCATAGCTGTTAAGTGAAGAATGTCTTTGAGAAAATGTTTCAACCAATTGTTTAAGTACTGCATGGACTATAAAGAAAGAAAGATTGAAAGCCATTTATTTAAATCATGAAAATGTTTTTATCTTGATAAAAAAAAAATTTGGAACCCTGGCAATTTTTGATTACAAACAAAACAACAAATCAAAAAGTGAAAAATAATTTGACAATACAAAAAAAAAAAATAGATTAATAATCGAAAAGCAACATATTAATTTAAACTGAAAATTAATTTGAAGAGATTAACAATTTGTGCTGAATCCTGCAAAAGCCCACCAAATCTAAAATTTTGATCAAGCATAGAATTTAAAAATAATGCAAGATTGATAAGGATTATGTGCATGTCTAATACACCATTCTTTTCTTTATTGAATCGGCTTTTCAACTATGCATTTTTTTCTCTGTGACTTAAAAATTGCATTTTTTATGAACATTTTAATAAAAGGACTTTCGTAATTTTATTTTTTATTTTAATTTTTAAACTTCATGGAAAAGAATGAACAGTGGTTTTAGACACTTAAGATTGTGAGTTCAGAAATAAGATGGCTGCTCTTATTTCCTTAAGCCTTTATCTATATGGCTAAGGTGAGAGTATCCTTGCAGATTTAACACCACTGTTTAATGGTGCTAGTGAGGACGTTTGATTGCCTTCTATATAGTTAAAAACAAACATTATAAATCTGATCCATATATTGTATAATTCAAGGGCTTAGAATCTAAAACAATCATAAATTTATATGAAACTGCAGAGGTAATATTTTATATTAGCTGTAAATATATATTTTTCATATTTTTTTTTTATATAATTTATAATTCTATAAAATAATGATCTAATTTTGTGTTGTAGAATAAGTTCTTTGTGCTCCAATATATTGTAATGGAATGGTCTATTATTCTTGTAAGGTGTATCTAACTATGGTCGCCCACTTGGTCTTCCAGGTAGGGCATTACACATGATAAGGCAAGTCAGTTATTTGATGATTTATCTAAGTTTTAGGAAGTGGTCCCATGATGATTAATGATTGAATGGGATGGGATTCACCCTTGTACCACTTTCCCTACTTCACCTCTCCTTGATCCTCATTATGCTACAGAGTTTAAACTCAAGGGAAATGTACATGTACTCTATTTCAAGGTATGATTATTCCATATCTGATGTGTGCATTGGATATGCATATAGTATGATTAATTGGAAAATAGAAAAATCAAACAACAGACAACTAATTTAACTTACTATTTAATATTTAACAAATTAATTTTGATGATGTTTTCTATTCATGATTGTTGGATAACAAAAATAACATGTTTTGATTAATTTAATAATTGTGTAGACATTATCATCCTTTGTTTGTGTTCATTAACTATTTACTAACTCATACTTTTGATCCCTTCGAAGGATGGTCACTCACCATTCTAATTTAATCATTTCAACTTTATATCAAATACAATATAAACAAAAGAGTCCTACATTTTAATAATTAACTCTGCTAACTAAAATTTTTAATATCAGTTGCTCATTAATTTCTGATCCGTCTATTTATATTCGACAATTTCTTGAAGGTTACTCCTATATTCTGAACCCCCCTCCTATTCTGATGTCATATAAATCTATGATAGGACAGACCAATCATCCAAAGGTTTAGTCATTTATTCTGAATAACAATTAATTATAATTAAGTTAATTGAACATAAAAAATATTGTAACTGTCAAAGTGTGAGTGTTTAATATTGAATAAGAGTAAAGTCTCACCTTTCAAGTCAGTAGACTAATGTACCAATTGGCAAGCAAGTCAGGAGTCTAACCTAAATTTTATTATTAAATGAAAAAAAAAATAGAATTTATGGCTCCCCTCTCTCTAGAAGAATTGAAGATTGGATGGATTGACTCTTTGTTTCAAAATAAAGAACCAATTTAACAAGCAAAATAATTAAAAATTATATATTTGGAATGTTAATCCAGTGTAGTCTAGCCATAGTTCAAAGTCTTGTAATCCAGATCATGAGACGTCCTAGTATCTTTGCTCTTAAGAAAATTCCTTTGCATGAACTGAATGGTAGTCCATTAGTTAATCTTCAGTCATTATCTGAGTCTTCATGTTGGTGACTCAGACTTTTTAATAAACTATCTTTCCTGTGCTGAGATCATTTCTTTGCTTAGTTGTAGTGCATTGTAAATCTTTTACTATCATGGTCATCATGATGTTAATTTGAAATGATAATCATATATGAAATTCTTGGTTGTACGACAAGCAGTTCCATCCCCACGATGTTTTATCACTTCTTAGCCATGCATGATTTGTTCTTTTCTAGCTTATAACTTGGGTTAAAAATATAAGCTTTATAGCATTAAGGTGTGTCCTTTAATTGACTTCCTCAAATTGCAATCATAGTAGTTTATGAACTTCAATATTAAGGATAGTTAATATGACAAATAAATTGATTTTAAGAATTTATCAAGTATCTTTTCTTGATGATGTAATTTATTTGCCTTCCTTTTTTCTTAAAAAGAACAAAAGTGTTATGTTGTTATTTTTAGATCATGAGTTTCAAGTTCACACTTTGCTTTCATTGTTAACATCTCTTTGATCTTTTTATAATTTTATGCTGGATTAATAATAATAAAAAAATTTAACATTAATGATTTGCTAAGGCTATTAATATATGGTTTGGCTGAAGATCTCTTAGCCCCATATAGCTATTTAAGTTAGATAGCTGTGTTTGAAGACATTTAGGTATATAAAAATTCAGATTTTCTACTTAATAGTTAACTTTTAGATAAATGCTGGCTTTGGCTTGGTATTTTTAGATCTAGTGTCTGAAACTATTCTACCGCTTCACTGAGGAGTGCCAAAGCATGAAACCATTGGTCTGGGGCTAAGGAATGATTTTCAAGATAGAGATTTTTAAATGCTTTGGTAGGCTGGCATTTATCAATAAAGCTTGTTAGAGCAAATTAGCAGAGTTCTTTGTTTTTTATTTACAAGCTTAAAAATTGAGTCTTGTCATATAGCAGGGGTCCCCAACCTTTTTGCACTTAAGAGCACATTCTATAATACTGGCCAGGTGGCGGGCACCATTTATTTTTTCAACGTAAATTTATAATTGGATATTATTAATAATGCACATAATGTACAAAAAAATATTTATTTGCGCTGTAAAAATATAGTATGCCCTACAATTTGTTTACAATATAATATAATAATTTATAAGAAATTTTAAAAATGAAATTTATTTGTATCAGATAAATAATTTTTTATCGTGATAGGATAGCTGCGGGCACATATAAAATGGTCTGCGGGCACCATTGTGCCTGTGGGCATAGGTTGGGGACCCCTGTCATATAGACTTTGATTTTTTGTTGACTATTTATAGTCTTTGCTTTAAAGTCTTAAGCAATGTTATATTGCTAAGGCTATTAATATATGGCTTGGCTGAAGATCTCTCAGCCCCATATAGCTATTTGAGTTAGATAGCTGTGTTTGAAGACATTTAGGTGTCTAAAATTTTCAGATTTTCTACTTAATAGTTAACTTTTAGATAAATGCTGCCTTTGGCTTGGTATTTTTAGATCTAGTGCCTGAAACTATCCTAGCGCCTCACTGAGGAGGGCCAAAGCATGAAACCATTTGTCTAAGGCTAAGGAGTGGTTTTCAAGATAGAGATTTTTAAATGCTTTGTTTGGCTGGCATTTATCAATAAAGCTTGTTAGAGCAAATTAGCAGAGCTCTTTGTTTTTTAATGACGTCTTTCTTTTGTTTTTAGAGATTTTTACTTGCTTGCATTTAAAGGTTTGGAAAACATATAAATCAACATTGTCAATAATATAATTAACTGTCAATTTTATACAAACATATTAAAATATAATCAGTAATATGCTTTTGATTATGTTGGTAGATTCAATCTTTATGATGGGTGCATAAGTGGTGTTTTTCGTGTGGTCGGTTTGATGTATCTTCACAATATATATAAAGTTTATTTCTATTTAATGGATATTATCTCCTCGTTTCTATTCATTACTGTAACTACAATCCTTAGAAACATTTGATTCAATATTTATATTTTTATATACCAACCTGTTTGATGTGCTATTACTAATAGTTGGATGTATTTGGAATATTTAAATAAAAGCTAAATTTTTCTAAAGACATTCAATACTCAGATATTGGAAATAGTCCAATTACAAGCCTTCAGGAAAACATTTAATTCAATATACATATAATTTCTTGGGCTTAGAACTTAACAAACTGTAAATATGAAATTCCAGAGGTAATATTTTCTTTCCAGCTAAAAGTATTTAATATTTTTCATATTTTTTTTTTATAATGCTATAGAATAAAGGCCTAATTTGTGTTGTATTCCAAATGCTTAGAATGTAGTCAATTATAACATATTAAACTTCAGAGGTAATATTTTCTATCTGCTGTAAGTAAATTTTTTTTTTTTCTGTAAATAATCATTATAATGAAAAATTAAATTTATTACATTGTCATATCTGTTGCTGCAAGCAGTATCTCACATGTCTGTTTTGAATATATCTGTGTCTTATATGACATGTACATAAGCAATTATATTTTATTTTTTGGAATCTATAGATATTTTTTCTACTTTTATTTTAGCAGTTTATGATATTTTTTCTACACTTTTTTATACAATTTTTTTATAAGTTATAGTTATAAATCATAAGCTGTCTACCTAGTAAGCTATAGGCATTTCCATAAGGGCAAATGAAAAGTAGGACAGATAATAACAAGCATCAATATTGTGACTATTCTCATTAATATTTTATATTGCACTAAATGGGGGGGGGGGGGATTTCTTGTTTAGTTCAACCTGAAAAAATTTTTTAATTTTTCATTGTGTTACTTTTTCTTTTTATTCTTTTATATTATATTATATAGATAAACTGCAATTATTTTTAAATTAATTTTATTTTTTGATAAATTACAATTAACTAATGTTGTGTTTGTATAATATACAATCACTTAGATAAATTTTTTTTTTTTCCGAAAGATACGTCAAGATCTGGATCAGCTACCAAAAATGAAACTCTCCAATATATCTTTTTTCTAATGCTTTACAATAAAGAATTATCGCAAGAAAGTCATGTTGTATTTTTTTTTAATTGCATAATTAATGTGATTAAACTGTCTAGAAAAATGTCAGATTAAAATTTAACCTCTCAAAATTTAGAATTTGTGAATCTATAAAAAAATAAGCATTTGTAAAAGTTTCTTAAAATCTAATTTTTCTTAAAGGTAATGCCTACATTTTCTCAGCTTTATGACATTTCTTAATAGTTGCTCTTTTTGATAATATATGACACTTCACATTTGGTGCATTAATCCTAAAGATATTGTACAAATTATAGCTCCATCCAATTGCTTTAAATTTAACATAGCATCTACTAGGTTTAGAATAGTTAAAGCATTTCTTTTCTTTAATTTTTTTTTCAAAACTTTTGTTTTTATTACCGAAGAGTAAAAATCCCTTTTCACATATGTGATATTAAACAGCAATTGTATATTATTTTAGGTCTCATTAAAGTCATTCAATGAATTCATTTAATTTTTGTTTGACAGTTTACTGGTTTTTTTTAAATGAAATTTTTAACATTTCTAAGATTTTTTTTAAATGGATATTTACTTTGGGTTTTTTTCTTTAATATTAAAAAAATTGAAAACCTAATAGTTATTGTCATTTTTTAGCAAATGAAAGTATTTATTTAACACACCAATTATTATTTTTAAAGAGAAATATATTTTAATTTTGTAAATATAAAAAAAAGCAATAAAAGTAAATACATAATCAGGTCAATGGCTTTTTTTTTTATTGGAAGGTTACCACATTTCTGATAAAAATGTTAAACTAAAGAAATTAGGTCTATTTTAACTCATTTTTGATCATATTAATTAAAGCTAATAAAATTTTGTTTAAAATTCTACTCATAATTGCTAAAAAGTGACAAAAACAGATCTGCTCTGGTCAATATGAATTCATTCCTTTTTAGACAATTACAAATTATGACTAAATGTTATCGAAATCTCTTGCCTTCTGAATATTAATATGCTCAAAAGCTCTTGCAAGCACACTCATGCACTAAGAAGAAACTACTAATCATCAATATTGTGGGCCATTTGTCTTTTATTTATAGTACATTTTTCTAAATTATACTAATATCTTGTTTTTAAATTCATAAATGAGTACCATTTTAGTTCCAGTTTTGCTGTCCAATGAAAGCATAATCAGCTAATGAACAGTAATAATAGCTATGACAGAGTGAATTAAAGTCAAAGGATCAGTAGCACCTTCCATGGCATGCAATATTGGTTCAATGCTCAGAAGGTATTAAGCACTTTTGAAACATTTATGGATCTTTTTCATTAATTTTTTTTTTACATTCTTTCTTCAGTTAAAAAACTTGTTCTGTATCAAATTTAAGCATGAATTTAAATAATGTAAATAATCTTAGTAATAAAATATCAACTTTTCACAAAAAAATAAATAAATAAATAAATAATGGATTCTATTTCAGTCTTCATTCTAAAAAAGTGTATTTAACAAAAAAAAAAAAACTTATTTATATCGAATCTTTGGAGGTTTTTTTTTTTTTTTTTGCCTAAATTTTATTGAAATCTCATCCTAATAATGAAAATAATCTTAGAAATAATAAAAATCCATTATTTAAAAAAATCAGTAAAATAATAATAGTCAAATAAGTTGCATAAATTTTTAGCAGATTGATTTTATCTTAAAAATGAAATATATTCATACAAAAGCTATATGTAAATATCACATGCACTAAGAAATAAATATTTTGTAATTTTACAAAAAAAAAGATATAACAAAAAATATGTTTGTTTATTGACATCATGATATTAAAAAATATAAGTTGTGCAAGCACTAATGTGTATTTTCTCTTTATAAATATTTTATCTCTCTTGCCTTGATTACTAACTGCTGTTGTAAATTAAGCATATTGGTTATAACTAAAATCTGACTCTATTAAATGGTTTTCAACTATGAAACTTGCTAAAAGATTAAAAGTTTATTGAAAATATTTACTGTTAGTGATCTAAGTGAATTTTGTCCATTGAAACTTCACATTGCAAATTAACAGCACCAATGGGAGTTTTCTAGTATCCTAGAATTAAATGCAACAAATTTATCTAAACATACTTTATATGTAGTCAAAATAAGAGTCGTAGATCACATGATCCAATTCTCTTAAGCTTGTAAGATATAAACAATGAGCATTACCAATTGCTCAACAAGCTTTGCAATAAATGCTTAGCCAGAGAAAGCATTTAAAATATTTCTGTCAGGAAACCTCCCCCTAACCTCTGACCATGGTTTCATGCTTTGGCACTCCTCAGAGAGGGGCTAGGGTAGCTTCAGATACTAGATCTAAAAATACCAACCCAAAGCCAGCATTTATCTAAAAGTTATCTATTGAGTGGAAAATCTGAAATTTTCAGACATCTGAATATGTCTTCAAATCCAGCTATCCAAATCAAATAGCTATATGGAGCTGAGAGATCTTCAGCCATACCATATATTAGTACTGTTAGCAATGTAACATCACCTAAGACTTAAGGTAGAGACTATAGTCAAAATAAGAGTCATAGATCACATGACCCAATTCTCTTAAGCTTGTGAGATATAAACAGTGAGCATTGCCAATTGCTCAACTAGCTTTGTGATAAATACTTAGCCAGAGAAAGCATTTAAAATATGTCAGAAAATCTCCCCCTAACCTCTAACCATGGTTTCGTGCTTTGGCACTCCTCAGAGAGGTCCTAGGGTAACTTCAGACACTAGATATAAAAATACCAACTTTATATGTGTTCTCATTGAACTCTTTTTACTTAGTAATATACATACAACTTCCATTTTTGGAATTTATTTTTATGGAATGGTATGCAAGGTAAAATATTATTCTATATTCTTAACTTTATTTATCCTTTTTTAAATAGGATATTTATTTATTTTTTGTGATAGAGAATGAGAATAATGTATTTAACATGCAGTAAACACTTGCCTTGATTGGACATCAATGTTTGCAGACATTATGATATTGATTTTTTTTTTATTTTTTGACCCAATGTGTGATTATTCAAATTGATTTTTCTCTTGAGTTTTAATCTGAACTGAAACCACTTGAATTTAAAGATGAATTTATTAAATTTAAATTGTAATCATATGTTTATTGGTATATGGGATCTCTAACATCCACATAATGAATTTAGTTTTTTCTGGTTGGGATTAAATATTTGCATGGATTACAAATTATATGTATCAAATGTGTATTATATCATTTGTAAAAATGTATGGATCCAAATCAATGGACATTGATTTGAGTCAATAATTTTTTTTTTAGAAAAATCTTAGTGTGTGTGAATTTAAAGCTTTTATTTCTGTGTATTTGTTGAACATGATGGTTAAATTTATTATTGTGTGATTGTATGTATTTGCAGGATAGTTTTTTTACCTCCACCAGGGGATCTTCTATAAAATGCTTTTTTCTGTATTATGATCTTTACATGGAAACAGTATTTTGACATTATTTTTAATAAATAATTGCAAACTTTTTTTAAATTGTTTGATTTGTATATATATAGATATTGTTTTTTTTTTTTCTGTGTGTGGAGGTGCTTATTATTAAAGATAGTTTAATAAAAATAATAAGATACAGAAAAGTGTATTCTCATATTTAGCCATTCAAATCAATTTTTCATGCTTCATTTTTAATATTGATTAGGAGATATTACATATCTCGACAACTGTTCACAAACTTTAAAATAATCCTAGATAATTAAAACTGCATGAAGTTAGTTTTACAACCTGTACATTTAGAACTAATAAAATATCATGTGTCTCCAGTTTACCTATTTGCTCTTTTAGAAGTATACATTTTTCTTTCACCATCTCTATGTCATTTACTTATTAAGGCTTACAATACATGGCATAAAGAAGTTGAAAGAAAAATGTATATTTAGAACTAATTATTTCATATTCACATATAATTGTTGTTTAAAAACTATTACATTACATATTACTTATATTTAATTATATGTTTATTAATTTTTATTTTTTTTTAGATTTGCAGAATTGACCATAATTTACTGTGACCATTATGATTGTAGTTGAGACAGAAGCCATAGCATATAAGGCAGCTATATTAAGAAAGTTCATTCCATTTACCAATTTTGAATATTTATATAAAGCTTGATGATTGACTAATAAGAGAATTATTTAATCATTTTCATCAATTATTTCATGTAATTATTATGTAATACCACATTATTCACTTCATTGCATAATGAAAATGTGTGACCACTACAGTTTTAAAAACTATAATGAAAAATTAAATGACCAATTTGATGGATGTTAAAATTCCTTTTACTCATATCAATAATAGTTTTAATTAATGATTTTAATATTCACTGATAGAAAAAAGGCATAGCAGAATACATTAATATCAAATGATCTTTCTGTAGTTAAAGTTAATAAAAAGTACACCATTATACAAATTGATAATCATAATTTATTATTTAATTTTTATTTAAGTTTGTATATTGCAAATTGTAAACTATATTAAAAATCCCAAAGAATATTGATTGCATAAAATTATTTATGAAAACATTTTCTTAAGAAGCAACATTCTACTAATATTGTTAAGATTTTTTAAAAGTCTTATTAGTCTGAATATCTTAAGATAGACTGAAATTTGAAATAAATTGCTGATGTCAGTATAAACATTATTATATTTGTTGAGCAGATGAATATATTGGTTACCAGTTCTTTTAACTCATTTAAAAATGCTGAGATTTTAATATTCTTAAAAAAAATTATTAAATTTATGTATGTGTTCATTAAACATAACTGGATGTATTTATTGCAAATGTATCTTTAAAATATTTGAAGATTAGGATTATTAATGCTACATTTATTTTTAACTTCATTAATGATATCCATGTAAAATGATAATCAACAATAGAATTGGTGCATTCATTTGAGTTCAGTATAGATATCATAAGTGGAAATAAATATGTTTGTGCAGTGCAATTTTTGTGAATACAAAGCAGCTTCAAAAAGCCATTTAAAAATACATGAACGATCTCATACTGGAGAAAAACCTTTTCAGTGCAGCTTTTGTGATTATAAATCTGCTGCAAAGCATAGATTATATAAGCATGAAAGAACCCATACAGGTGATAAGCCTTTTAAATGCATTTTATGTGGATACAAAACAATTGCGAAAAGTATATTAAAAATACATGAAAGAATTCATACTGGGGAACAGCTTTTCCATTGCAAATTTTGTGATTACAAAGCTGCATATAAACACAGTTTATATGCACACGAAACAATTCACACAGGGAATAAGCCTTTCCAATGCACATTGTGCGACTATAAAACAGCTTCGAAAGGTTATTTAAAAGTACATAAAAGAACTCATACTGGAGAAAAGCCTTTTCAGTGTAGTTTCTGTGATTACAAAGCTGCTCATAAACTCAGTTTACTTAGACATGAAACAAATCATACAGGAGAGAAGCCATTCCAATGTTCTTTATGTAAATACAAGACTGCTACAAACAGTCAATTGAAAATACATGAAAGAAGTCATACCGGAGAAAAACCTTTCCGGTGCAAATTCTGTGACTACAGAACTTCTCAAAAACATTGCTTATATGTGCATGAAACAAATCACACAGGAAATAAGCCTTTCCATTGCACCTTGTGTGATTACAAAACTGCTGTCAAGCAACTTTTAAAAATACATGAAAAAACTCATACTAGTGAAAAACCTTTCCAGTGTAGTTTTTGCGATTATAAAACTGCTTACTTGCATAATTTAAACAAGCACGAAAGCAATCACACAGGAATTAAGCCTTTCCAGTGTACTTTGTGTGAGTACAAGACTGCTTCTAAATCTCATTTAAAAATACATGAAAGAACTCATGCACAAGAAAAACCTTTTCACTGCAAATTTTGTGATTACTGCACCTCTGGAAAACATAGTTTATATGAGCATGAAACAATTCATACAGGGGTTAAGCCTTTCCAGTGCTCATTGTGTGACTATAAAACAGCTTTAAAGGGCAGTTTGAAACTACATAAAAGAACTCACACTGGAGAAAAACCATTTCAATGTAGATTTTGTGATTACAAAGCTGCTCATAAGCCTAGTTTATATAGGCATGAAGCAAACCATACAGGAAATAAGCCTTTCCAATGCACTTTGTGTAAATATAAAACTGCTACAAAAACTTTGCTGAAAATACATGAAAGAACTCACACTGGAGAAAAGCCTTTTCAATGCCATTTTTGTGATTACAAAGCAGCTGTAAAAAACAATTTAAATGTACATATAAAACGTCATACAGGAGAACAATTTTTCCAATGTAATTTACATAATTATAAAACTATGTTGAAATATAAAAGAATTCATGTAAAAAATAAACCTCAAGAACCATGTAATAAAGATACTATAAATAGACATGAAAAAAGTTTCAATAATAACAATAATGCTGTAATAAGTAATTTACCTATTCTTAAAAAGAATCATGCAAAAAAGAAACAATTGCCAAATAGTTGTGATTCCACCAATGTGGAAAAACAAACTGTAACAATTTCTGAAAAAACAGAGACAGAAATTAATAACTTCTTGGATAGTCCAAAGTTGGAACTAAATGAAGAAGAAAACCATACAAAGGATGACCTTAGTTGTGAAGTTTTTACTTGCCGTTTATGTGATTACAAAGATGTAGAGAGAACTGTCACGGAAAGTCATGAATGTAATCATTTTAGGAATGATACACTTAAAATTCTACTACGACTCCCATAATTATCACATGCTTCAAAACTACAGAATATCAAATATTTATTTGACTTCACTTAAGATGAGTAACTGTTAAAATGCCAAAGTATTTGCTTATCAAGTATTATATATTGCTTGGAGAACAACATTATGTGATATTTTATTATGTTGGCAGAAGTCAGAGCCCAACAGTGTTATTTATTTTATCAGGGTTTTTTATATTTTTTTCTTTTGTTGATAATTAATTCAAAACCTTTTACTTCTGTAGCAATTTATTTACTATTAACTGTTCAGGGTGATCTATTTTGAACTTGATATTAAAAGACAGAAAATGTTCAAGAAGAATGAGATGTAAATGAAAGGTTTTGGTGCCAAAAATGTTATCCATAGAAATGTTCATATAATACTGGTTTATGTCTGAAATAAAGTACAGTATATACAATTAGTTTTCAAATGTGCAACAAAACTATGTCATTTGAGAAAAGCAGACAAAGTGCAACAGGTGTTTTATGGAAAGATCATTTTCTTCATTTAGTGACCATTTGCATAGTTGATGTCAGTTATATTTTTTTTAAACTGATTTTACTGCATTCAGATTTTTTGCCATCTTAGTTGCAGAAGTATATTCCATCAAACTTTCTGAAAACTTAATATTCATGGAACTTTAGTATTTATAAAATATATAGTTTTTTCTTAATAAAATATACAGATTCAATACATAATCAGCTTATATTATACTGCTAATTTTTTTTTTTAGGGCATTAAGTAAATAATTTATCAAAGAATTTTTTCAGGCAAGTATTTTTATGAATATGTTTTTAAAGCAGATGTGCTATTATGGATGTTTATTGATGATGTCACAATTTTCTATAAATTAGTCTACTTTCATCAAAAACTCCAATCATCTTTATTCGTTTAAAAGAGTAATAATGAATCTGTTACAAACATCTTGATTTTTTAAAGTAGATTCTTATGCTTTAAGTTGTCTGATATTCTTGTCAGAGAATTTGCTTATTTTTTTAAATAATTTATTTCCGGTTGCTTAGTTCAGCAATTTTTTTTAAAAAAAAAACTTTAGTCTCTAATTTTTTTTTTTTTTTTTAGAATTAACTAATTTTGTGTCTCAGTTAGAAAATGATATCATATTTAATGAATTTTGTGAAATAAAGTGGACATCTCATGAATAAACTTTAATTTAAAAAGAAAAACAATTTGGATAATCTGTAGATTTAAAAATGGACGGATGTATAGCATGACATGAATCATTGATGTTTGTTTTCATGTGTACCTAATTATTTAATTTCACTTATTTGGAATTTTATTATAGAAAAGTATTATTGTATTTTATACTTCCATATGAGGATTTGTATTTAATCAATTATAAATTTTGGTAATTTATTAGAAAATTGAAATAATTCTAATATTAATAAACATTGCTTGTTTTTGTGTGTGTGTATGTGTGTACGTGTTTGTTTTTTCTAGATTTCAATAATTTACACAAATACATTGTTATTGACATAAATATTAATTGGAAATATGGAAGATTATTAATGAGGTTAAGTCAATTATTGTTTATTGCTGTTTGGATACATGATATATGAAACAGTGCACGATTGGCAGTCTAATTTTCAATCAACTAGTCATACAAAACATTTTTTTCTAAATTGTTATTTTAAATAAATAATTGGCATATAAATTGTAGTTACCTAAATTGTTAAAAGTCCTATAACAATATCTACTCCGTTATATCTGCTCTTACTATTAAAACAATCTTATACTTCATTTCTCTCAATCTATCCATCTATTTTCACAGAGATCTGTAATATCTAATCTTTGTCTATTTAACTTTGATAAAAAAAATTTTGGTTTATTTCTAGTCATATTTTTATATTAATATGGAATTCTAGAATTATATGTAACTAATGACAATAAAACTGATAATGTAAATTTTAATGAAAAGTAGAAAATATAAAATTTGAGGAAGCTGCAACTCAAACAAGATTATGAGAAAACTAAACGGATTAATAATGGATAATTAATGAAAATAGTTGAAACAAGATGAAAAAATACCAGTGCTAAAGTAAGTAAAAATATGTATAAATAAGTTAGCAGCGAATTGATATGTTTATCACCTAAAACTGGAAAAAGAATGAAATAAGAATAGAATAGTAGCAACAAGATGGAATTAGACTTAAAACCTTTTAAATTAATGTTTTGTAATTAAAATGTGAAATGGATTGACACAGTCAGTCAGTGAGGAAGGAAGTGGGTTTTCAGTATTATTACTAAAAATAGTAGGGAGAAGAAGATGGAATTAAATTTAAAACTTTTAAATGTAATCGTTTATAAAATTGTCAAATGAATTAATGTATGCAATCTTGATAAATAAAATGTCTGACTTGCTACTCTCCATTTGCACTCACTGATGTTCAAATTAGAATTTAATTATGGTAGATTTTAAGTCGAATTTTAGGAATATAAAGAAATTCTATGTCAATGAATAAAGGATATTTTGGAATACAAAATAAGTATAATTAATAGTAAAATAAATATTTGTAAATTCTTATTAAAAGTAGGAAATCTATAAAATGAAAGAAAATAGCTGCAGAAGTAGAGTAAATGAATAAAACAAATGGGTCAACAATGAGACAATTAATAAAAATTAGAAAATAGGTGGAATTTCATTAATGCTAAAACAGATAAAATTATGTATGGAAAGAATAACAATGAATTGCATGTGGAACAAATAAAATTATAAAAGTATGCAATTAAATATAAGGGTTAAGAGAAAAGTATAGTTTAATAATCCCAAATGTGGATCTTGTTTATAATGTATTTTTGCATAAAACCATTTGTAATGTATTACCATGACTTTATCCTGGCATTTGATGTATTTTTCATAGGTATTGAGGAACGCCACTCTTTTCTCTAGTTGCACTCTTAGTATATCTGAGTGTATGTTAGTTTGATTGATATATAGGTCCTGAGCTATGCTTTGCCAGCATCTCAAGATGTAAATCCGATAAGTATTTAATTTTAAAATTGTATATGGCTCCAATAAACAATATATATCTTCAGCCATTTCACTACTGGATTGGTAAGTTTATGGTTTATAAAAGGTATTAAATACATTCATAAAGGACACTATAATAGTGAAACTGTTCTGAATAAGTGTGAGAACTTATTTAAATATCAGAATTACAGAAAGTTGTATTAACCATTTTATTTTATTTTTATTTATGGTAAAATTGTAAATTAAAATTTTCTGATATCCTAAAGTTTTGCTTAATGTATCTGGAAAAGTTTTGTCTTTATGATATTAAGATAACAGAATTGTTATATGTTTTAATGTTAAAATAAATATTATTTTATTGTTAATTCGATTTTTTGATTTTCATCATCCACACAACTTCAGAAATCTGAATATTATTACATTTATACATTGTCTTTAATTTTACACATTGAGAGTACATGAATATTGAAATTTTGATATAAGTGTCACTCTATTAAAACTGCATTTAAGATGTTAAGAGAACATCTAAGAAAAATATAATTTTATTTAGTGTAATAATAATAATTATTTATTCATACTGGAGATCACTTTAGTCAATTTTATTTATTTGTTAAAAGATCACTATACTTGTTTTGAAATAATTTAATTGATCCATAATAAATTTAAATGATGGAATTACTTAATTTAAATTTAGAAAATATTTTTAGAGTGATAATATGTTGAGTAGCCATAAAATCCCTATCCACTCATTATATCTGAATGCTTTCCTAATAGATTATATTGTGTTTATTTTAAAATTTAATGTTATTATTACTATTGTAAAATTTGGAAGACATTATCTTAAGGGTAAGAGTATATCTCACTGCTTTGTTGCTAGGATCTTATTCCTTGTTTAATAATCCTCAAGAATTAAGAGAGAAGAATAAAATTTATAATTATTAAATCTTAGTTATATAACCCGTTGAAGTACCCGTTTTACATATAAGATTATTAAAGAAATTATTTTAAAAGAAGAAATTACTGTGGCAAAGACACGAGAAAATATGTGTCTACTTTATAAAATTTAATATCAAATCTGGTCATGGCAATAAGATGCTTATTGTGATTGTAAGAGGTGTTGTGTTTAGGAGTTGTGTTGTAAGTGGAGAATTTTGAAGCAAAAGCATTCGTGTTGTAAATTTTCTAGAATACAGTAATAATGAAAAGGTCATTTTATTCTTGTACTAATTACAATAATTTAATAAACTCTACTACATTTTAATTGTATACTCACAGAGATTGTTTAAATAGAGAATTACAATTAAAATAGTCACACGAAGAATATTTTTGATTAGAAATGTTTTACAGTACTTAAAATGTTGCAAAATGTTTGTGGTAACTTCATAGAAGGAAAAGCTATTTTCAGTTTCATCGACTTCAATATGATAATATCTGAATTATGTTCCGGGCTGCATAACAATGTTCTTTCTAGTCCCAAAATAAAATAATACTTTCCGAAAATTGAGTAAGAATGTTCTATCAGTATTTTATATTTATTTATAAAATGAGTAGAACTCTATGCATTACCATGAAAGCTAATTATTAACGTTTTTACATTATTTTTTTACTGGGTAACATTATTTTAGATTTGCTGACGTAATTAGAATTGGAGTAACCGTATAGATACGGACTTCAAGAATTTTCAGTATTAAATGTTCAGAGAGTGTGTAAATTAAGTTATTGTTTTTTTAATTAATCATAGCCAGGTAATTAAATAGAGTTAATTATTAACAGCTAAATCTACTGATATTGATTGGTCTTTATACTAGAAATGGAGTATACAATTATCGTATAGTTTGGGTTTCAAATCGTCATGTAACTTTCCATCTCGTAAGTGCGTGGCTGATCATAATTTCTTTTACAGTATTTAATATTATTTGCGAATCGAATTAGAGTGTTTTAACTTGCAAAGCCTTTACTTGCTGTTTGTGAATATTCGTTAAAAAAATTCTATTAATATGAAAAATTTATAATGAATATTGTATGTAACCGTAATTCATTGAATAACTAATTTCCTTAATTTTTAATAAAATGTTTAAAAGATCTCATAATAATTAATACTGGCCGTCCACTTTCAACTAAGAGTTTTCTAGATTTTTGGTTACAAATGGCTCATACCCAACCCACTAGTTTATCAGAATTGATTATAAGCAGACAAAACTCCATACACCAGTGCAAGCCAAAGTAATCAATGGGTGCAATAAGATTAGTACATAAAATCACTCTAGTGCCTACTCATCCAATATTTCCAGACTAGTTTTTAGCTAGTGGCTTTCATCAGTAAGGAGCCTTGAATCTGAGACCATTGCACCTAGATCTTAGGATCTAATGCAACCACTAGTAGCTAATTTTTAGTTAATTATAAAGCTAAAAATCCAAAATGAAAATTATTTTCAATTTAAGCTGCTCTGGGTGGCACTACTGTATGGAGAATTTTGTCTCTGTTTTAATAGCTTGTGTAATCATAGGGAATGGTGAGCAAGTGATGTTTAGTGGTTTAATACCAATCCTGTCTAACAAAATTAATTATAGTATATGTCAGCACTCTAACCTTGTGATGTGGCTGTATACAAATGATAACCTTAAGTACATTGTCAGTGTAAGCATCAGGAGTTATACATTACTTTATCAGATAATTCATACACAAAATATAGAAATGGTTATATTACAAAAAATGTACATACATGGAATGTCAAAATGAAATGGTGACTGGTTCTCTCCAATCTGTCTAATTCAATCTCTGTCAATGCTTATGTTGAGTAGCAACAGTTTAGCCATTCATCACAAAAGTTTTAAAGTACTAATATCTCTGGATCATGAGTTATGACAAGAAATATGACTGTTTTGTGCCTTAATTCATAATAGACCAGTGGACTAACATTAAATTTTGTTTTAAATTGGGCAAAACTTCTAATGAAACTTTTGAAATGGTTCAAAGCCATGAATTGCAAAAATATTTTCAAATGGTTTTCAAGATTCCATGATGACAAGGTGAGCATTGAAGATATTCTATGAAGGTATCCAATGCTTTGTTACTACACTAGCACCTTAAAATTTTTGTGATGGATAGGTAAAGTATGTTGCTATGTAATACCTGCATTGATTTACAGATGGCACTGAAGGCATCTTAAAGAAATAACCAGTCATCCTTTCACTGGGACACATTGAGTATATAACTTCCTTAATACTTACAAAGCAATATAAATTTATGATTTGCATAGTTTATCTAGATCTGTTGATAACCATATAGATCATACTAATCCATGATTCTAGAATACAGCCTGCTATCTTCACTTCTTTTTTTTTAATCTACTCACACTTCCATTCTTGACGTCTAGAAATAAGATGATCTTCAAAACTACAATAGGGTTTATCTTTTCATCTATCCTCATGAATCAAAGCCGAATATTTTAATTTCATATATTCTATTTTTGATTATATAAATCTTTTTTTTAAATATTTTTTAAGACTATTTTCACAAAAAATTCAGTTATTATTTTAATTATGACTTGCAATATATTTTCTTAGTGAATGATTTCATTTATAGTCTGATTCTCCAGACATAGATTAATAAAATAGGTATTTTGTTATTTTTAGTTATTGGATAAAGTGTATAGCACTATTATAGTATGATCTACTTTGAGTTTCAAGATCTCTACTGGATTTGCTTAAGTAAGAAAGATGGTAAACTGTATGAAATTAAATGTGTTTATTTATTATTGAAATTATAGTAATGTTATACTGCAGTATATGATCTATCTTTAGTTTCATGATCTACCATTTAATGATACCTTAAAAAGAAAAGCAATGAAATTAAACTATAAGAAAGTAAATGTAGATATTTATTATTGAATTCATGAAGCTGACTTTTAGCAAGCAAAGTAATACAAAATGCATGTATGTTTTTATCTAAAACAAAAAGTGCAAAATAATAAAAATAGTAATCTAAACAAGATTAGTATGATTATAATTGTTATAGTATGAAACTTTTGATGATCAGATACTAAAATGAGAAAGTTACAATGTAGGTTTTACATTATTAATTTACCCTATTTTTTTTTTTCAAAAATCACTTCAATGAAAACCTTGATCTTTTACTACCATTTGAGAAGTGTGGTGTATCTCATCTGCTAATCCAATGGTAAATTTAAAAAATTCAAATTGTCCAATTAAATAAAAAAAAAAGGGTGATTAGGCTACTATAAAGCCATCTGTTGATATATAGTAACTTTTTGGTTTTATAAAAACATTTTGAAACCCTGATGATTTTTTATTGATTATTAAAAAAACGGAATCTAAAAATAATTGATTGAAAATACAAAAAATAATGCGGATGTGAAGGCTTAAACTTCTTTCAGGGTTCTTTTAAATATTTTATGCCAATAGCTAAATTCTAATAGCAGGAATGCCAATATTAGATATGTCTAGATTGTAAGTATACTGGATAACTAATCCATACATATATATAGTTCTGTTCTTTTTATCTTTTGATATATCTATATTTTAGAATCTGTGCTACATATTTTAAAATATACCTTCCTAGGTAACTAATCTGTGGACATTATAATTTCTTCTATTTGCATTTCAATATATATTTGCTAAGTATATTAAAATATATTAATTAGAAAAGACTTCCACTTTGTCTGGTAACTAGTGGGTCTCCAATTCTCATCAAATTATCGTTAAATGAGATTTAAACTAGCCGACATGAAGAACAATTGGAAATAACTGAACTTTGTGGTTTGGAAAATATCAGACATATGCAATTTCATGAATGATCTATATCTCTTATGAACAATGAATTTCTGATTTACATAATATCATTTCTGATTATGTTAACGGTGAATTATATCGATTATTGACATTGAGTAAAAACTTATATTAATAAGATTTTCTTATTTCAGTAGGAAGATCATTATGGGACTCAAGCATTTAAAAAAAGATTGTACAGATACGAAAAACATTTTTTTGGAATATGGAGATGAAATAAAAGATTTTTTTATTTATGAAGATAAATGACTTATATATAATGGATATAGAGATTACCATACTCAGTTTGGTTTAATATTGCCCCCCCCCCCCCAATAGTGTTAAATGAATATTGTTTCAAAAAATCAAATTAGTATTTAAGTTAGAAGAATGTTTATTAATGATATCGTAATTTTATATATATATGTACTTTAATCATATCTGTTCATTTATGAACACTAATTTTTTAAAATACATTTGCTTACAGCACATGAAAATCTATTTTTTCAAAATTATTTATAATAATATTTTCCATCATTGAGGGTTTTTTATCACTTTTTTAATAAATGCTAGTTTTTAATCATAGTTTGTTTAGTCTGTAAATTTTTATAAATACCAATTTTATAATTTCTAAAAAATGTTTTCTTTCTTAAGTTTTTAATAGTTTATAATCCAATAACTTAGATGTTATACACAAGAATAAAATATGTGGAAACTGATCTCATGTTTAATAAATATCTGTGAAATGATACGAATGTATCATGAGTGAACCTTGGTAGGAAAGAAATATGGGTCAGTTCATAGTTTAAAAGAAAATGTATATTTTACTGGTCAGACAGATAATCTTGGAGGTTCTTACTCACTCAATGTACACTGCCCCAGTTATATGACCAAATATCGCAGACTGATTATTTCTAGTTACCATATATATATACACTTACCTCTAATAAGAGTTTACCTATATTTTTCACTAATTCAATTGGTGGTTAGTCAATGAATTATGATGATTGAAAAATTTATAATTATTGAGTTCCAGTATTCTGTTAACTGTCCAGTTCTGTTCTAGAATTTAAAAAATTGTCAAGTTAAGGGAAAATATCCTCTTGAATCCCTGTGGCAATTGATCCATCATATTTGCAAAGATTGTTGTAACCATAGCGATTACAAATGGAAGCCTTTTAATTTTGAAAAGCCATTTATCAGTTATCTGTATCAACTATTTGGTGGTATCATCATCATCTGACAAATTTCAAATAGGCTTGCCATAGATCCATTTTTGAAAACACTTTGCCCTTAACTAGTGATGCCAAAATTCATTTAATGGACAATTATCAGTTTGTAGAGCTTTATTCAGAGTGCATTTGTAATCTCTGCAAATTCTATTTTCCCCATTATTTTTAATAATTGGTACTATGAGCATCATCCAATCTGATAACATGATTTATTCAATTATCTCATTTCTTTGCAATCTTTGTAAATCCTGCACTACTCTTACCCTCAACACAAATTGGATTTGTCTGGCCTTATATGGTTCACATTTGTAAAGTTATTGGGGGACCTTTACATTTCAATATCCCTACTTGAAAATCTTGGAAAAGTCTCTTTCATACATGATATAATTATTATTATTTGTGATTTTGTTTGTGTGTATTACTATGTAACTCAAGGTTTTAAACCAATTTCTTCCCAATAAATTACTATGTTCCTCCACAGTTACCACTAATGTAAATTGGGCAATGTTTGGGCCATGTTTAACATATCCTTTAGTCTAAACTAAAAGAGTTATTGGTCTTTCCTGATGATAATAATTTTTTTAGAAGAGGTCCTAACTTAATCTTTTTATAGTTAATAAATTTTATCCCAACAGTTCTTCTATACAATCATTACAGCTGATCCTGAATTAATTTCTAATTTCACTTGAATGCCATTTATATTTATAATATCAGAAACTGTTGATGCTGTATTTCTAATCTTGTTAATATTAATTCTATTTTCATTGTCTTTGTTAAACCCATTACCTTTATTTAGCTTATATTTAAACTTCTTGTTTTACTCTAGCTGTTTTTGTTTTGACCCTTAATGTCAGTTGCTTTTCTCACACTACTATAATTTTGAAATAACTGGCAAGCAGGCTTAATATGATTTTGCTTATTACAATACAAACACTTTTTTCAAATTTTCTTAGCAAAGAATCATGTTTTCCATTATATGTATAGTGCCTATAATTCTCACTATTCAATTCTGTATTTTTGATCATATTTACTTTCATTTGACTATGTGACTCCAAAATTTAACTATTCATTATATAACACAACTGAATGTTTTTTTGCTTCTTCATTAAATTTTGCTAAAACCACTAGCAATTTGAAAAATGATGAATTGTCCATAAGTAATTTCAAATAGGGAGTGTTGTTTGATATTCCATAGATAAATCCTTTCCTTAATCCTTCATTTAGGTAACTCCCAAACTCAAATTTATGTTATAAGTTTCTTAAATGGGCAGCATACTCTATGGCTCTTTGACAATCTCATTGATTCCATGCAAAAAAAATTATACTATTCCATGATCATGATTAACCTAAAAACTCTTAAAATGTCTACTACTTTTTAATTGGTCTAATTGGAGCTACTTGTGATGATAATATTTTATATGTGGCAGCTCCCTGTAAACTAATTTACATTGCTAGTCTTAATTCTGGTTTAATGTAATATATAATCCCTATAATTTTGACTACTTTATGTCAAAATCTTTATAATTTTCTTTGATAGCCATCCCTTATTTTCCCTAAAGTCTAATCTTAATTCGAGGGAAATAATTTGTTACTGGGTCTTCAGAATTCCTCAGTGATTTCATTTGATGAGATTTCTTCTGATTTTGAATCCTTGACTGCTTCCAGTATCACTAACTTTTTTCCAAATCTGAATCATGATTACTTGTGTTTGAGCCTGTTGTTATAATGAATGCTATCAAAATTATGAAAGGTGAATAAATACATTTATTTAGTATTACATGTAAAATATTTACTCACAAAACATTAGTATTGATTGTCTAGTAAGACTGATTCATCTGAATTTGGTTTTCAAATTCTTGGACCTAAACAAATAGTACTTTGGAAACCTGTTAGTATATACTGGTCCTGTGTTTGGGTTGGTATGTCCAAAAATTCAGATTGTTGTTACTCATAATCTCCAGTTGATATCTTGTTTTCTCTTTTTGCTACTTAATGAGACCTAAGTCAGAACAAATCATATGCTCTATAGTTATCTATGCCTTAAAATTGTATGTGTCCATTTATATATATATATATATTTATATATATGTACTTGTGGGGTTTGCAGTATGGTTTATTATGGACATACAGCAAAACAATTAGAAGAAAGGGCTAAAGAGCATAATAATGCTATTAATAGAAGAGATGACAGATCTGCATTATATGTTCACTACTTAAAATATGGACATAGAATAGATTGTGTTAAGAATATAAGTCCATTAAATTATATTAAAGAAATTAATAGAAGGAAAATATATGAAACCAATTACATTAATTATAACAAAAATAATTGTATGAACATTTATAAAACATCAATTAATTTAACTAATAATTGGATAATGAAAAATGAACGAAGGGTTGTATAATATGTGTTGTTGTATTTAAGTATAATTATGGGCTTGTGTTAATTTTATATAGAACCAGTAGATGTCACTGTGTATGCAGTATAGGTTATTTTTGTAATTACGCCATATTGAAAAGAGCAAAAATTTAAAATTTGCCGAAAAGAGCTTTTATATGTTTTATTTGTGATGATTATATGACTATATTACAGCTATTGTTATATATCATTTTGTTGTTAGTAAAGTTATTTTATTATAGCTATGATTTATTTATATATATGTCTGATATTTGACTATATTGTAAAAAATGTATCTTTCTTTCTTTGAACTTTAGCTGTTCACTGTTTATTTCCTCTTCTGGGTCTATATGCCATTCTGGTTTGTCAACCTCCAGGAGTTGCTATTCTGATGTTCATCTTAAACATCACCACCTACTTATTATGTAGTAGACTTATTGAATTTGCCAACGTCACAAGTTTATTGGCTCCTTTATGGCATTCATGTTGCATTACTGGTTTCACCTTTAAAGCTGACTATGTCCCCATATTCCAGTTCATACTCTGGCTTATACCATTTGCTTTGATCAACATTTGGTGTCATATCTATATTCTGTGTGACTTCTAATTACTTTTTAATGATTCTACACAGATAATCAAGATACCCCCCCCAAATTAAACATGAATGATTATATCATGGTATTTATAGTTTTTCAATGGATTATCTAGCAATCACCATTTTCAGAATCAACCTTTAGCAGAATCACTATTTCTGCATTTGATTCACATCTTTTGGTACCAGTGCTGTATTCCAAATTTATCACTGATATCAAGAAATATTCCTAAATAATTAGTGTTAGTCTGAAGTTCTTGTCATCATCTAATATTAAATGTCTTTAGAACAATTTTAAAACTATTTAAATTTTCCAGTTATATTTGTCTGTTATTAATCAAACACAGGTTAGCATATATACAATATTTCAAGTGATGTTATTCTGCATTCATCTTCAGGTATTGCTGGCCTGACCGGTGATGACACTAGCATGGTAGACAAATCTAGACCTTTAGATTCTTGAATATTGAATTTTAAGATAATGCTCTAACCAACTGAACTGAGCCATTCTGGCAAAGGCAATAGTCACTAAAAATTCCATGAGGTTTTTCCTGATTTCTCCACTTTCTCCTATGAACAAACTTAATTAGTGTTTTCCAGACATTATGTATTATCACTCTAGGTTGACTTTTGCCATTGCCATGTGAACAGCTTCTTTGAAATTTCTTCTTTGTCTTTTTTTCTATCCAATATATTTATATTTTCTCAAATTGAACATATGTTCATTGATATACACATGGTCTATTACTTCAGTTACATCTGTTTCTCTTTTTTAATTATCAGTTTGTGTTCTTGCAATCACTTTTCAATAAGGTAACTAGTTTCATTAGTATATATCCTTCCACATTTACATGGTATTTCATAGATGCAATTTTTGTTTTTCAGCATTTCAAGTTTAGGATTTGTAGATGTTAGAAATTCCTTAAAGTGTTATTTAATCCGAAAAGCTGCTCAGATATTATATTGACTACAGATTTTCTTAAATTTGTCTGCTATTCCTAGTATGTATGGTTACACTACAGTACCAATTATTTTTTTTCTTTTGATAGTTCTTTTTGTTGTCTGTTTAAGGTTTTCTTAATTTCTCTAAAGACATTTAATATTTAATAATAGATGATGGAAATAGTTCAACATATAAGTACAATTCTTATATAATTAGTATTTAACAATCTACATCCTTCATTTCATATATTCTTTAATACATTGTGTACATCTATGTGTTTGTTCTTATTTACATAATACTCCCTATATTATATTATTAAATTTATTTTTTTAGATCCAATAATAAAGCCAGATGGTATTGATTTTACTAGATACAACTGGAGTCTCACCAACAGATTCATGACAATTTGTATTCATTATGCTCATCTGCTTCATAAATAGAATTTATCAGCCAGTGTTCTGAACCATATCATTAATGACCGCCAGCTTTATGGCACAATTGATGAACTTAATAAAGTCATTGGAGAATCTATCTTGTGGTTGAAATCTCCACAGTTTTTTCTCTATGATGTTTTGGTAATAGTTAAGCTGTTTAAATTCATACCTTAAATAAATAAAAGTGAGTAGAGCATAGAAGTTTTGGTGGGAGCAGCAGACTTCATTTACTTTACATGGATTTTTTTTTTAACGTTATTAATTGCTTTCATTTGAAGATATGTTTGAAGAATGAACACATTAGAAAGTTACTATTAATTAAACATGTTATAAGTTTTTAAAAAATAAAATTCATTGCAAGTGTTAAATGATAACATCATAGGACGTTAAATAAGTAGATTACAAGACCCAAAAGTATTATGTGAGGAGGTATTTTTTAAACAGGATTGCTATAAATAACTATCCCAAATTAATCTTTTTTTTTATTTATTTACGTTTTGGTTTTTCTTCATTTTTTTCTCTCTCAATCTCTTTTGAAGTTATAAATAACCAAACTAGTTTACGTGTAGTAGGTAATGAAAAAATACAGTATACAAAATATAATTAACTTATTATTAAAATATAATAATTTTAAAGATAACTGATTAAATTGTGGAATACTATATATAATAAGAAGGAAAATTACGATAGAAACTTGTTACAGTGAATGATAATAGAGAAATTAAAATAGATAAAAATATTTTTGCGGAAAATAAAAAAAAAAAGAACAGTCAAAAATGTGCACTCAAATACTGTCTATACAATACTTATTAAATTATAGCAAACATTTTAACAGCAACTTCATGCAAGTAGAATCTATATCCCATCGCATCACCTTCAATAAAAATGAAACCGCTACTATCAGCTTCTAAGAAGTAACTTCAGTGCCATTCGGGCTTCAATGTAATAGTCTAGCCCCTTAAAAAAATAACGCTTTCCGAAAATCTAGTAAGTTTGTTCTATCAATATTTCTTTATAATTATTTTATTTATTAAGTGCCCAACCATGAAAGTTAATCATTGCTAACGTTGTTGTTAAAGGCTTTATAATTAAACATTCTTTTACAGTGTAGGGACTTTATTTTTGATTTGCTGAAATAAAACTGGATAAATAATTCATTTATAGATATGATATGGAGTGTAAGAATTTTCAGGATGTTTTTAGAATATGTAATTTATTCTTTTTTAATTAACCACAAACAATTAATCATGTTAAAATATTTGCAGTTAAACTATTGACATTGTTCACCATTAGAAACTCGGTATATTACGATTTTTAGTATGTTTTGATGTTCTTATCGCCATATGACTGTCGATCTTCAAAGCGCGAGGCGCATCATAACAATTATTTCATTTCTTCAATTGCGAATAGAACTAACATTTTAGTTGGCGAAACTTCACACATCTAACTTCAGAGCTTCGGTCATGCTACATTCATTTAAGCAATTTATTAATGTGGATATGCATGATTGTATTGTACTGAGTATAAAAAAGTAATCCGGTGAAAAACTAGTTTGCTTAGTTTTCAGTATAAATATTTATTACAAGTCATGTTTGGCTTTCTATGCTGATATACCACTGTTTGACTATGAGTTTTCCAAATAACTGAAAAATTTCCAAGCAAATTCAGGATTTTTTTTATATAATTTATTTAAGAAATACATATTTTTCTACTCTTAGCCATTGGATAATTATGTAGTACTGTTTTAATATATGACCTACCTTAAACTACCGCTGGTTGGCATTATTAATTTATAATAAATTAATTGTATATACAGTATTTATTATTGAATTTATGGTCTTGTTTTCGAGTATATGATCCACCTTTAGTTTCATAATTTGTCATCTAATAATATTTTATTGAAAAAAAAACCAATGAAATTAGTCCATGAATTACTAAAATCTTTATTTCATTAAGTATAAGTTTCTTTACAAAAAAATCAAGTCAGATGACGTAATTTAATAAGCTTGTATTTACAAATGTTATATCAAGAGATCGCAAAGTAAGCTCTTAACAAGCTTTGCAGGATATCCCCAACCCCAGACCGGTTTCTGCTACTGGCTTTATTATTATTATAATAAAACCTATTATATAAAGAGCTCGCAAAATAAGCTCTAAACAAGCTTTGCAGGTTATCCCCACCCCCCAGACCGGTTTCTGCTACTGGCTTTCTCAGTGAGGTGCTAGGATATTCAAGCATTAGATTAAAAATACCAGGACAAACCCAGCACTTTATCTAATGGATAACTATTAAGTAGAAAATCTGAAATTTTCAATCATCTATATGTCTTCCAATCCAGCTATCTAACTTAAACAGCCATATGGGACTTAACTAAGTTCAGATATACCATATATTAATAGCTTTAGCAATATAAAATCGTCAAAGCCGTCATAGCAAAAAATAAAATTACAAAAAAATAAAGTCTGATGTCACATGACCTAATTAAATAAGCTTATATTCACAAATGTTATATATAGAGCTCGCAAAACAAGCTCTTAAGACCAATTTCTGCTACTGGCGTCCTCAGTAATTTCAGACAATCGTTCACTAGCAATTTTTTAATAAGCACTATACCGCGCACACACATCTCTGAGTCAGTCTAATTGGATATGACTGAAGCTCTTTCTACTGCTAATGCAGATCTGCACTATCAGCTTTTCACTCTACACTTCAAGTTTCACTAGTCTTCTTTTCACATTACTTTTTTCCTTCTCCATTTTATATTCTCTCAGAAGTTCTGCAGGCATTTTTATTAACTTTACTAATTTGCATATAGTTAGACTTTATTATGTAAATTAGAATGTTGTTATTTGCAGTTAGTCTAATTTTTTTTCTGAATATAATTATTTGTAGAGTGACTGAACATTGCCTGTATTGACCATCTTATGTAGACACACCTATTTGTATAACTTTATTAAAAAAAAATACATAACTAGTCAGTACATAACAAAAGGCCATGAATGTAAAAGTACACTTTCATTGGATTGGACATGTAAAACAAATGAACAATATAAATCTTCCTAAAATAGTGTTTTATAGAGAACTTGAGCATGGTTTTCGTGGAAAAGATAAGCCCGTTTATGTTATAAGGATTATACCAAAGATATTCTAAAGAAATGTAATGATGGTTGTTTTCATTGGAAAGATATGGCTGAGAATAGATTACATTGGAGAAACTGCAATTAAACACAGTGTTGGATATATTTCAGAAAGGAAAGTTTTCTGTAGAAAAGTTTAAAAGATGGCATTGTAAAATATCAAATAACAGAATAATGGACCAGCAAGTTCTATATCTTGCTGTAATTGTGTTTGAAATCTCTAGAGAAGTTTTTTTTCCTTTTATTCATGGAGTTAAAATGGTTATACTCATTTATGAATGGGTGCTGATGATAATCGTTTATTACTGAATACATTAAATGGACATTTAGCAGGCTTAGTGAAATTAGACCTTAAGAAATTAAATACATATATATATATTCTAACATAATAAAATATAAGACAAGCAATATAAGGGACCTGAACTCGGGTGGCCAATTCTAACCTAATAAGAAGATATAGGAATAACAATGTAACACCGAGACTATTAATATTAATATTATGGCTAAGCTCAGTGGGCAGTTAGTTATCTTAACATTTACTACAGAGATATGGATTAAAATATAAGGGAATTTCAAAACAATAATAAATGCATTACTATAAAGTAAATAAATAAACTGGGAAGAGGAAAAACTTCACTCATTCCTATGCAACACTTTTGGAACATATGTTTTCCCTCTATCAAAGTACATTCTCTGAGAAAAACATAAATATTTTACATTTAATATAACATCTTTTAGCAGAGTCTTTATGTATTTTCTTTCAGTCTTATGGAGCAGTTATCTATCACCAAATAATTGTTTTATTGACATGATCTGATGATTTACTCTACTCTTGGAGATTGAAATGGAATGTACCTTTCTAATAGTACAATAAACAATAATGAATTTATTTTGTGACCATCATAATTTTGATACTAATAAATGAAATAATAAATAATGATCTCAGGGTCCTTCTTGTTAATTTTGGAAAATATACCATTGTATTGTGTTGCTAAACAAATGAATGGTATCCTAGTAGACTATAGGAGACATACACTTCTCTTTTAAACTAATGTATCCTAATATATTATAATAATTATGTAAAGAAGTGTTAAATTTGCTTAACACTTGCGTAAAACAAAAAAATATATAAAATTTAGAAAATCATAGTCTTTTACCCACGATGACACTTGAAATAATAGAAAGAAAGGATATAAATCTTTCTACCACCCATCAACAACACAATTAAAATAATTAAGATTAATTATTGTACTTTTATTGATAAGATAAATAAAATAATGTGCGGTCTGAAAAATGGATTAAATAATCCAAAGAAAAATTAAACAAATATTTAGTTCTTTGACTTTCATTTCCCAGCTTTGGAATTTAAATATTTATGCAGTATTTTTATTTTTAACTTTGGGATTTTGGATCTGTATGAGAATTGATCATCTGAGTCACCACGATTTCTGTTATGTAATTAAGAATTCAGGGCACAAGAAAGCATATAGAAAAACAAAGACTAGATTTAAATAACAATAAATGCATTTATTAACATAATGGATACAAACAAAATTTATTTACAACATCATTGCGAAAGTTATTTGCCAAATATAGGCACTGTTAATTTTTTTTTTTTTAGTAGGATGCCACAAATAGATAATACATAATCGACTAATACTAGCAAACTATCTGTTTTAGTTTTTTAACATTTAGATGAGTAATTAAGAATACATTCAATTAAGGTAAATTGTTTCAATATTTAGGTCATATATTTTTAATCTGTTCTAAGCTAAATCATCCCATTAAACTAGCATTTAATAAAAAAGATAGCTTGAAGTATAAGTTAAGCAATACAATACCTGAAATATACTCTTTGCCAAGTAACAACTCATAATACCTTTATTGACAATATTAAAACACACTAAACATTAAAATAACTTTAATCGAAACTAATTTATGATCAAGTTCAAACCAAACATTGCATGATAAACTTGTATGACAAACTTTAACCTAAACTAATTTATGACTGAGTTCAAACTAGTAAACTTGTATGATAATGACCATTATCATATCATGGCAATAAAGACAGTTATTGTCTAGCACATATTATATATTTCATTTATGTCCACATAATAAAGAAATATTTAACCTTAAAATGTCTTACTAATCCATCTGCGAATTACTGCCAGATGGTGACAAAAGTGACATTGTGTATGTACATTTCTTATTATGCTATGCATCAAAATGAGCATTTAAATTACTAATACATTGTTTTATTTGTGAACTGCTGGCAAAGTACAGTAGCACAATACAGACACTGTTTCCCTTAGCAAAAGCAATATTAATGACAAAATGCCCCTAGAAGAACTAAATACTTCAACATTCATCTTATCATGTCATATCATTCTTAAAAACAGAAATAAGTTCACCTTTCATGCTGGAAAATAATTAACAACATCATGAAAGATATATTAATAAAGACGGGCTCCTCGGAGCAAAACTATGTGAATAAAATAGCATGGTAGATTCGAACACCTTTATCTTAGGCAAAAATACATGTGTATAAGAGATCTTGATACGGAAAAATGGAATACACACCATGAAATGATCCTCTCATGGGACCTAACTACCTTAGCAAAACTGAAAATAATCTTAGGATATAAAATACAATCCTCTCATGGAATACAAATGTGAAACAATAGGGAGAGTGCATTCCATCCCACAAAGCACAATAAATAAAGCAACATTTAATAAAGTCTAATGCTTCTTATACTAAAGGGAAATAAGCAAAATCCTAGACTAAGCAATGACAAAATAACAAAATTATCACTCATAAACTAGATAAATTAATATTCACTCTAAGAATTACATGCATTAAACTGAAGCCAACAAGCTTGCTGTCAGTCAAACGACTGTAAAATATTTTGAAATAGAATAAAAATTCTGCACTGAATAAGGAATACACATGCAATGAGCAGTATAAAAATTTGTAAAGATAAAGTGGACATGATAGCAAAGGTAAAATATTAATAAATATATAACTAACAAACACTTAGTTATATTAAAACTTAACCATAAAATTATTATATCATAGTAATTATGGACTATTGCGAGGTCCTGATAAATATACATTGGCTGTTTACTCATAAATAAGTGAAACACTCATGAATGCTATTAAAAGAAATGTAAGAGATAAGTATCTCTACTTTGACCAAAAGGTATTATAAAATTTACCTTAAACCAATAAATGTTAAATATATAAAATTTACCTTTCCATATTATAGGAATACCAACATATTATATTATAAATCTTTTAAAGGAAAACATAAAAAAAAAAAAATACCTTGACATGGTAATAGCAATATATAAAATATTAAAATATATATATATTAAACACCTTAGTTCTTTAACAGAATTCCTTCCATAGTGGGCAGTTTGTCGAGAGCATGATATCCTTTTCGGTTAATTATCTATAGAATGACGAATCCGTACTTATCACATATATTTTCTTTCATAAGAAAATGAGGGCAAATATAACTTTCTAAAATAAGCAATAAATAACAAGAACATTTAACAAAATTTCTGTTTCAAATAAGTAAAAAGTCTGGATCCATTCTAAAAAAAAAAATTGGTTAAATATAAGCTAGCTTGTTTGAAAATCTCCATTAAATTATACAGTTTGCAATTCAAAATAATGCATTTACTTAATGTCTATTATTCTTATACATTCAGGCGATATTTGCCTCAATAGATTTCTCCCAACTAATTTCTTTGGTTTAATTTTATTCTAAACATTCTTTTAAACAAAATATTAAGAAAACAAAACAGATGATAAATTTTTCCTCCTGTATCAACTATCACAAGCTTAGCACTTATAAATTTTTATATTGAGAATATTTTAAATATCTACTGAAATCAATGAAAGTTGAGCATTTTAGCATAAGTAATTAATTATTATGGTCAATATAACGTTATCTTCAGAATCAAATTTTCAACAGTCTTTTTTTTTTATAATTAACGTCAGTCTCTTTTTTTCTGAAGGTGAAATACGATAATGAGATGCAAATTAGTGCAACGTCCAGCACAGCTTTGTAAACTAATGTAAAAACTATCACCTAGTTTTTCATAATTTCTTTTAATTGACAAAATCAAATCATAATAAAATAACTATTCTTCTGAAGTATGATATTAAAGGTTTAAACAATTCCAATTCAATTTAGCATTAAAACAAGAATGCCCTATCAGGTTGTCTAGGACTGCATTTTAGGTTAACAAAATATAAAATTTTAGCAAATTAATACTTAGATAAAAAAATGATTAAAGAAATTATTACTGTTATTCAAAGTAGATGAGAAGATTGCAGTACACCTGAAAATAAGCAGCCCAGTACATTGACAATCCTCATCTTTTGACAGACATCATTAATTAATACACATCCACAAAAATCATGACTACTTTAAAAAAATCTAAATTAAAATGTGAAACTAATTAACAAAATTATGTAACTTTGTTCTACATTTTTTGACCCACATGACCTTAACGAGCTAAAGTTGAAGAAAAGGTTAACTTTCTTTTATCAATTAATAAAATTAAAATAAGATAATAAATAATATTTTATTCTTTTTTAAAAATTTATCAAAAACTCTTATTGATTGATTTTAACTCTTTTATGACTGAATTATTTAAATATTTTTGGTAATTAAAACCAAGAAACCAAAGATACTTGCATATACATTGACCCCACACACACGCACACAGAAAATTATGTTTTTCTAAATTAAATCTATCTTAATGACTAACTTACATATTTTAAAATAATTTAATGTTAATTAAATAAATCAATTAGCTTTATTTAGAGATATACATTTTTAAAATCTACCAAATAAAAGAACTTAACCAAATTATTAATTAGTCTGAAATAAATTAAATAATTGTATTTTAACACCCATAAACTATCTGTCAACATTTTTTTAAACTTTAACTATAAAATTAATTTTGTTCAGCTTTCTCTTTTTCTACAAGTATAAATAAATTAAACAGCAATTTTTAACCCAGAAACATACATCTTTGAATATTAGAACTATATCTTTGTAACAACCTTTAATTTATTAGACACTATCCATGTTATACTTATAATGAACTAAATAGAGTAAAAATATTAATACATGAGATTTAGATAATATAATTTACACTATATGTGCTATCATCTTTTCTTTATTTATTTATTAATCTTTTTTTTAGAATAGCATAAATTTATAAGCTGAGGTCTTCAATGAAGACAAGTGCAATAGCACAGGGTCACAACATATATATATATATATCCAAAAAATATTTGCAAGACAAAATAATCTAATAAATACAATTGTATGACACTTATGATAGATTAGATATTAAAATTTTACTGCAGATACATTTTACAGACTGTAGACTTTTTATTATTAATTTAATCTACCTCTACTTTTAAGACATGAACATTAACTGCATTCTCATCATCATCATCAAAACTGTCAATACTATAGATATGGGTCATAGTATTGATTTTTCTAATACAAGAATATCCAGATGTGACACTCCAACAATGTGTCAACAAATGTGATGATACATGCAAATAACCTATTTGGATTCTATCCAGATGTGACACTCCAGCAATGTGTCAGCAAATGTGATGATACATGCAAATAACCTATTTGGATTCTATCCTCACGCTTTCATTTCCAGTATTTAAGATTTGCCCATATATAAGCATTTGGGTCAGAAAGAATAAGTGGATTCATTTCATTCTTTCATAAATACTATATCTTGTGTTGGGAGTGAAAGTATTCATTTATTATTAACACTTGTAAAAGCGCATGCACAATAGCTTGAAAAGACTGATCTTTAATGAATTACAATTTATAAAACATAGCGCTATACAATAAATGCTTATTTAAATTATTAATCTAAATAATTTTGCATAATTATTTCTATTTTCTATTAATAGAACATTCATTATTGTTATACATCATTTACACCACTTCTATAATTATTTTATATTTGTTACTCAGTTGATGACCAGTGTGATCTGAATAAACGTTGGTTTTATATGGATGCACCTGGATAATATTTCATTTATATTTGTAGCCAGTGAAAATCTTCGATTTAATATATATGCATACTATACACATAAAGTATCTATTTTATATATATGCAAGTTGAGAAGATTATGCTGTATATACCTCACTAGATGGAGCTTACCACTAGCTCCAAACAAGCTTTAATTTTAAATGCCAACAGAGAAAGAATTCAAAATCTCTATAGGAAAAGCCTCATCTCCAGACCAATTGGTTTTGAGCTTAATGGCTCACCTCAGTGAAGAGTTATGATTTCAGAAACTAGATCTAAAACTCCAACTCAAAGCACTTATTTAATACGTTACTATCAGTTTGAAAACTTGAATTTTTCAGACACATAAATGTCTTCAAATACAGCCTTAAAGTTCAAGTTGCACAATTTGTGTCTTGTTTTATTAATTATTATTATATGTACCTTTACATTACAATAAAAAATTCCTAAATAATCAAGGTTTGTTAACAAAACATGAGATATAACATAGTTCATGATTCTATTGTATAGTATTTCAATAACTTTTTTTTATTCAAATGAGTAATTCAGTTTTCTCAATCATGGAATCCTTTTTTTCTTTATAAAAAAAATTGCTGAAACCCTGAAAAGTTTTGATGATTATAATTTAAAAAAAAAAAAATTGACTAAAAGAAAAAAATGTTAATTCAATGGGTTAATAAACATCTTTTCTTTTGGTATTCATTCAAATATTGTTTTAGTTGTGGGAGACTGAATCTATTATCAAGAATGACATCATTATTTCTGTGTTATTACTATTACAATATTGAGAACAAATCCACTTTATCATAAATTGTTTTTTTGAATAAACTTGGATGTTCTTTTAAGTTAAGTCATTACTAAAACTCAAATTCATTAAATTTATCTGTTATTAGGCTCTCTGATATCATATCAATAAGAATTTTATATTTTGAAGTATGTAATTTGCTCTGTTTTTCTTTAATCTTGAAAGTCCAATAATTATCATCATCTATTAATAAAGGGAAGTATTTATTTAATGCCACATTGATCACATTTAAATCAAAATAATATATTTTACTATTCTTTCAGCAATTTTACAGTTTGATTCCTGTGAAATTCATTTAAAACATAAAGTGAATTTTTATTACTTTTTTCAACATCCATGATTCAAGATTGTAACTTTCATAATAATGATTATTAATGCATTCATTTGTATTGAAGATGTTTACATTTTTTCTTATACAGAAAGCAAAACATCCTTCAATTTTGTAAAACTATGTCAAATAAGCAATGTGATTCAGTAATGAGAAAATATTTGTATAGTAGTGTGTTATTAGAAATGTATTATCATGACTGAATATGAGAAGCTGATCTTATAATTCAATCTGATCTGACAAAAACTATCCTACGACAGGCACTTGATTTCAGCATGTGCCACCAAAGATGTATATTCCATATTTTCTTTCACCAAGTTAATAATTTTCACTGCTTTGTATAAAATACATTTTAAAGATATTATTTTGAGCAGCCAGCATATATCTATAATGAACACAGTAACTATTTATACTCTTACAGGAAATATTTTAAATTTGTAATGGTCTGTTTCACAAACATCCATCAAACGATTTGTCCCAATTCATTCTACGAATCGTCATAAAATTGTTAATATATTTAAATATCATTTTTCCTGTTGCATTGAGTTACAAATTTCACAGAGTAAAATTTCTTTGTTAATGAACTTTAGAAATAATGAACAAAAGCTAATAAAAATAATAGGTTTGCTGTATCTGTTGTCTGATCTAATTGTAAAGAATACTTGTCACATGTCTAAACTCTTAAAATAAATTTCTGTTCAACATTGCCCACCACATTAAGAATTCTGCATGAAACTTATTTGAGCAAGAAATTTTATCAATTTTTTGACTGGATTTCTCATTGAATGTATATTGATGTATGGTTTTATGGGAGTTTCAGAATTGGTATATGTGTTTTCTATAAGCAGCATGTTGGAACTTATTTTGTAGGAAGTCATTATTACCATTTCATTGTTTAGAAACATTTTTGATGTAAAATGTTTATTATTTCGTAAAGAAAAGAGGATTTTTTTCCAAAGAAATTGACATCATTATTTTAATATTCTGAATATTCATTTCAAAATGTCTGCAAAATAAATATGCTACTGGTATTTGATAGGAGCTTTTCTGTAGTCATGAATCTCAGTAAGAAATAATTTGAGACTTGTGTATTTTTTATGATTCAGAAATGTTTTATTCTTGATAAACAACACTTTTCCTATTGATTCATAATGCTAATGTCTTGGTATAGATTTTCATCTACATCCACTTATTTTAAAATTTTCTCACAACCAAATGATTTACCTTTTAATTTGATATATAGACAGTTGTAATTATAAATTCATATGATATCCCAATTTATTTTTATATATAAAAAGAACATGGATATTACAAAATAATTGTAGTGCAAAACCTTACTGATACACCTGCTCATGTGGGATCGTTACAACCAATATCACTGGATGATCTTGTCAGAGAATAGAACTTAGATGTTGTTAGCAGTAGGAGAATTAAATGCAACTATTCAGTTCATCCATTGGTCACTGGACTCAATGAATTTTACTTTTACAAATGAGAGTGATCCAGAATTTATATGCAAGTTCTGTTTCTTTTTTGAATATTAATTTTTGAAACTGTACAAGTAAAAACATATCAATCTGTATTCATTATTAATATTAGGAATACGCTACTTAAGTAAAATTAAATTAATTAAAAATAAATCAGAAGAGATTGAATATTAATGTTGATTATTAAAATACAATCTTTTCCCCAGCATAAAGTGACGTAAGTAAAAATAAGTTATGTAAATATTAAAAGAAATTGGAACAAATACAGATATCAGACACAAAGAGAGCAGCAGAAGCAACAGTAAAAAGGAGCTCAACCTGATGAATCTGCCCTCATAGTTTCTAAAAATAAAACTAGGAATTAAGTACAAAATATGTGAATCTTATTTTTTTGGTACTTAAGATTATGTGCATACTAGATAGTTAAACTATAATGTGTAGACTTAAATATATTCTTGTTCTATTTTTGTTTCAATATGTATTTATAAATTAGTTTCTACAATTCATATATTGAAATATACCAATTAGAAAACTCTTCTTGGATAATTAATCCATAGAATTATAGTTTCATTCTATTTGTGTTTTAATATGTATTTATAAATTAGTATCTTTGATACATATGCTATATATCTAGTAGAAAAAAATTGTTTTTAACATGTAATTATTATATTACTTTGTCTGGTAATGAGGGATTTTCTAATTCTCACTAAAATATGAAATCCAAAGTAGTCCACATAAGGTTAATCAGAAATAAATGAACTTTGTAGGATAGATATCAAATATGATGATGTTTCATCAGTGATGTTGCGCCTTCCACAGATTGCCTGATTTATAAAATATCATTTTTGATTATATTAATAGTATATTATGTGGAATTGTGGTATAAAATAAAAGCTTAGATGAATGAAATTCTCCTATGCTAGAATGAAAGTCACCATGGAACTGACGTACTTAAAGGAACAATACTGATTAGAAAGAAAAAAAAAATTGAAATATGGAAATGGCTTATGGATATAGAAAGAGATTATCGTACCTGGTTTTAACTTTTTTTTTCTGAGAATGTCAAATGAATATTGTATATTTAAAAAAACTATTTGATTTGGAAGAATTCATTACATTGTATGAATATAATCATATGTAGGGGAAAAAATAGTGAGACGAAATTCATAAGTTTAAAATGTAAATTTTTTTTTTAAGTAACAATAAACATTTGAATATTAATTAAGAGGATATTTATAAAAACTGACAAATGTTTTAAAATTTGGAAAACTGGCCAATTAGTGTTACGCAGTGCTGGAAATGAGTTAAATGAAAAGTCAATAGCAAAATTATTATTAATCAATAGTTTGCTTTAAGGGACTGTTTTTTTCACTATTTTATAATCTTAAATAAACCATGGATTGTAGATAGTGGTACTTTTGTAGTCATTTCTTCAGACTAGCTCATGGTTTATGGCCTTCTTTATTGCGATGTTTGGATTTCAATAGCAGCAGCTGCTTGCAATTAATTATGGCCAACTCAACTCTATGAAGAAAAAAGGATAAGAAATAAACCTTAGAGATGATCTGAAGTCTTAATCTAGTCTGGATAAATCTTAAAAAAAAATTTATGTCACAAGCAGGCTTAAGACTTTGCTTTTAGATAGTTAGATGATATTAATTCAGAAAATTATTAAGCAGTGATTAGTAAATGAGTATCTATTATTAGTTTGAGGTAATGCCCTGATTGTAATGTCATTGGTCACTTTCATGATCAATAAAATGTCATATTTCTTAGGGCAATGTAGTCAGTCAATGGTTACATTGAACATCATAATGACTATGCAAATCAATCTGCAAACACAAATATGGCCACATGCTAATCCATTATTTTATTTGATATTTTGCAATGCTATATTTTTAACTTTTATAGTTAACCTTATTTTCTGAAAAACTTTGATACCTTAACTAATTCTAACTTTCTATTACATTCTATTCTCAGTTATATCTTCCTAATGAAAGCAATCAAGTTACACCTCTTTGTAATGTCTTTGGGATCATTGTTATTGTGTAAATTGGATCTACCCCTCTCATAAAAACCATGCTTAAGTTTATTATAAAACATTTTGTCTGGTCCAATGAAAGTATGATATTATGATGGGGAATTATATAATATTATATTTGAGAAAGTTGTAGAACATCTCCATTGGTCTTATTATCTTGCCATTGTACTTTTAGAATTTTTTAGAACATGCTTAAATGAACTTTTTTAATAATATCTTTATGCCAATAAACATCATTTGATCACCATTTCCTATACTTGCTTATAACTGTTATTAAAACAGGCAAAACTCTCTATATGTATTGCCTCTCAGTGCAAGCCAGAGTAATCAATGGATACCAGAAGGCTTATGCATAAAATTTCCATCTTGTGCCTACTCATCCAAATCCCCAGACTAGTTTCTGGCTTGTGGCCTTTGTCATTATAGTGTTTTCACTTTAAGACTCATAGTTTTGTAGTTAAGTAGAGATAAAAGGTGGCTGCTGGAGGGTTGCATTAGATCCTAAGATCTAGGTGCAGTGCTCTCAGATCCAAGGTTCCTCACTGACGAATATTTTTACTAAACTCTGAGATACTATTAGATTTAATTTATTGCAAGGAAATCAAGTCATCAGTCCCTTATGGCTCTTTAAGTTAGATAGCTGGATTTGAAGACATATGGATGTCTGAAAATTTCAAATTTTTTACTCAACAGTTAATCATTAGATAAAGTGCTGGGCTTGACCTGGTATTTTAAATCTAATGCTTGAATATCCTAGTACTTCACTGAGGAATGCCAAAAGCATAAAACCAGTCTGGTGATAGGGATATTCTGAAAAGCTTGTTTAGAGCTATTGGCATGCTCTTTATATAATATTTAATTTATTATATTTAAAGTCCTGACCCTAACCCTTATATTTATTATAACATTTCTTTATTATTCTACATATTATATATATATATATATTATACATATTATATATACATTATATATATTATACATTATATATATTATACATATTATATATACATATTATACATATATTATAACACAGATATTAATTCACATTTAAATTATAAATGTTTTGACACATTGAGGCAGGTATTCACTTATTATTAAGCTTAGATTCTGTTAATCATGAGCCAGTGATTATCAGTTAAGCTGTCCTAGTCATCTTTTAGAGTAGTAAGATCCCAATTTTGATAGTTACAATATGTAACATATTGGTTTGTAGAAAATGAAAAAAATATTTTATTAATTACAACAGTAATCTTCTCTTATTCATGTCTAGTTTGCTTTCAGATGCTAAGAGTTTCCTAACTTACATTATTTGTCTTTAATAATTGACTTTTTGCTCATTTCATTCTGTTAAATGGATTATATTTAAAATAAATGGTTTGCTAGAATAAATGTAACTTCATTAATTGAGTGGAATAAAACCCAAAATTAATATTCTTTAAATACCTTATAATCTTAAATAGACTTTAGGAAATACATTATCTCACAGCATTGTCAGGCTTTAATGATGGAGTAGTTAGCACGTTAGCCTTCCATGACTACTGTAACAATCAATATTTGCAATCCAGTAAAGTTGATAATCCTAAGAACTAAAGGAATGACTGCCATTTTCATTCTTCTTAATATTAGATGATGGATTCAGCATTCCATGAATAATAATTGCTTCTAACTAAAATCCCTGTTGGTAACTAACTTTTTTTTATGTGAGACAACATATAAATCAGATATGGACATACAATGTTATTAGTCAGTCTCATACATTTGAATTATATCTGGATGGACATTGTAACTCTAATTAAGAATACTATTATAAACAATATACTTAAATATCACATATAGTTAACTTAAGATTCACTATATATAAAGGTCAACTTCACTTAAAAACAAACACCATTATGTATTAGCATAAGATTAAATATTTCTTTGAATAGGCCATTTTAATGAAATTGGACTTTAAAATATAAGTATAATAAAATAAATAGACATCTCAATTTATAATAACATAGATATCTCAACTTATAATTCTAGAATGTAAAAATGTACCCAGTCATCAGCATATAAATAACATATGGCAGGAAGTATCTACTCTAATCATTAATAATGGGAATGGTAAAGACAGCTTAATTGTCAAACATTTATTGGAATCCTATGTAACAAGTTTCATGAATTCATTTGGAAATTGAACAGCTAGACATGGAAATACTTTTATCACATGTCATATTAATGATCTTATGCCACCTTACAAGTATGGACTGATCAAGCATTGTGAAAAGTTCCTGCATACTTCAAGTAAAAGAAAGGAAACATCTAGGTAGGCATCTATCTATCCAGTGATCATTAACAGAAACTCAATCACTCTATTATCCATCTAGCATTTGTCTCATGCAATTATATATTAGAGCAAGGGTTAAGGATGACCTATGTGCATAATCAAGAACTAATGGAAATTTAATAATATCTATTAGCATAAATCTTAGTTGAAATTTCTAGACTCCAATATTTTAATTTTGATATAAATTATTAAACTCTAACATTGGATTTACAGATTAAATAATTTTGATACAATATTTTATTTCAATTTCTGTCATTTGTTTTGTCATTTTAATAATGAAGTGATTAATATCTTTAATTGATTAATTGGTGAGGTGAGTTGCAACATTCTAAATATCAGTTATAAATTAAGTTATCAAATAATAATAATGTGAGAATTAATTGGTCATAAAACATGAAATAGTCACACAAACATTACCCTTTTTGTCATGTACCATATTTAAAACATATGGTAATGGGATATAAAACAATAATTATAAAAATATATTCTAATCTTATTAATAAAGAGATATGAAAACATTTTTATAATAATAAAAAAATGAAATAAAACATATATAACAGATCTTATCAAGAATATTACTGCTATGGTTAAACTTTGAATTAATAAAGTTATCAGAGAAACAAATACGACATATTGATAATTTCTACTCAGAGCAAGAGTTTATGGTTAGAGTTCAAAAATGAATAACTCACATATGCAATTGGAATCCTGGAGAGAAGCATAGTTATGTTTGGTGCCCATGTAAAGAAACTTAACTTGAAAAATTTATTGATATGAAATGGGGTTTTGTTTAATAGAATATTTAGATGAATTCTTTTTTTTTTTTCAGAGCACTTTGATTTATTGACGTGGCACTATTCACTTCTTCCATTTCCAGAATTTTACTAATATTTATTGACCAGCTTAATAATTCTAGAACCATCAAATTATATAAGCAAAGCATTTTAAAATTACTTTTTCCCTTGAGAATTACTGATAAACGTGTTGTATTGGCAGATTATGACTTTTGAAATTAAAAAGATGTGTTAATTGCAGATGTGTGGATGGGATTCTTGCTGGAACACTGCACTACCATCAGAAGAACAGCCTACCAAAATGGATGTGCTGCAATAGTCAATAATTATATGCACGCCCATTTCTGTGATTCATCCCACAAAGCTTCTAGTGACAATAGAAACCTCAAAGCATAATTTTCAAATCATACCAAATCTAAAATTATTTCCAAAAGAATTTTAATAAATACAATGATTAATGATTTATTGCCCATATAAAAATCTGTTTCTATAATAAATTTATTTAAATTATTACCACTCCCAAAAGAATGTATTCCTCTGAATATTTATTATTTATTTTTAATTCACTAATTTGCACTTAAGTATTTTTTTGCACACAAATAGAAGAAAGTATTCCTTTCATTAAGATTGAGTTAAACCAAATTCCTATTATTTTTTTCATTTCTTCAATTAGTAATTATAAGAAATGACAATAAAACAAATAATTAAATGTTAATAAACATTTATTTTTAGCGCTGTTTCTAATTGTAATACATTTAATCAGCCATTCAAGCTATTGTGCGCTTTTTATGGGTGTTAAATAATAAATGAGTACTTTCACTTCGTGAGTGACATCTAGTAAATTCTAGATAATTTCGTCGATGTCATTCATTCAGATATCGTAAACAGTGGTTTAAAGTGAGTAGTCTATCCTCACACTTTCACTTACAGTACTTAAGATTTGCCCATATATAAGCATTTGGGTTGGATAGAATAAGTGGATTCATTTTATTCTTTCCTAAATACTATATCTTGTGTTGGAAGTGAAAGTACTCTCGTAAAAAGCACACAATAGCTTGAATGGTTGATTGAATGTATTAAATGTTAATGTAAAAAAAGTTTCAACAAAAAGTTTTCATATTATTTTCCATACAGTAGCGCCATTCAGTACAAGCCAGAGTAATCAATGGATGCAAGCAAATTTACTCTGGCTTGCACTGAGAGGCACTACTGTATGGAGCGTTTAGCCTCTAATCAGCTTATGTAAGCATAAAGAATGATGATGGTATGATATTATATATGCTTACTTTCTGCACACACACATCTGTATTGCCTAAATAATATAAATTATTTGTATAAATATTTAAAATATAGTTTTATGTAGACTCATTTATGAAAGCAATGCAATATTTAATAATAGTAACTTATACACAGATTGTTCTAGCTGAAACATTGATCTAAATAAAGCCAATATATGTAGACACATGCTTCACTATGGTATGTTCTTTTTTTATCTAGGAATATGTTTTATAGTAATTTAGGATTTACGGGTAGGCTTTGATTCTTTTTCCATGCAGCTGATCTACAATCAACTTCAATCATTTATCCATAAATGGATGTTTTATGGTTATAGTGTTAAAATAATTAGGATTGACAGTTGGCCAGTCAGTATGTTTGTTTTCTCTCTGTACAAGGCTTTTACTTTGCAATATCCTATTTTCAAGTTGTTATAGCTATATACTCTGATAAAGACAACTGGCCATCATTTAATAAAATTAAATTAATTTATGCATTTTACTTTTGCTAATAAATATTTACGATGGCTTGAAAGTTTGACTTTAAAAAAAAAACAAAAAGCAATGAATCGTCTAAAATTCTATCTACATCATAGAAACTTCCATTTACAATTAACATTAGTAGGAAAATTTAGGTTCTTGAGTTAAGCAATATTTTGAATAATCCATCATGTATTAACTAACTTGTACTGCTTAAACATACACACAAACAATCCTTATATATATATTATTTAAATTATAATTATTATTTTGATGACTAGATTTTGAGATTTCATAATAAATAGACTATGTGCTAACACTGAATTAAAAAATGCTTGGAAAAAATTTATATTTTTTTTTGTCTTAAGGAAGGTCGCTTGATAATTATTATGATTTAATTATTGAAAGAACTTCTATATAATAATATTACATACTGTTTGCATAACTATTGTAATTTAAATTTACTTTCATATGTTATGTAAAAGGAAGTTTTTTTAATAGATGTGTTTCACCAATATTTACTTATGAATCTGAGATTTGGACACTGAATAGAAAACCAATGTAAAGACTCAAAGTATTGAGAGATGTATGTTAGAAGTAATGACAAGAAATTGAAAATGAAATACATTGTTGAGAGAGCAAATAAGTATTATTGACATCCTTGAAAGAATTAAGAGACTGAAATGAGTGGATTGAATGTATTACTTGAAGAAGTAATAATGAATGAAAGTTGAACTTTGAAATTGAGTCCCAAGAGATTATCAAAAATCTAGAAAGAGATCATATTATATGGATTGATGAAATTGCTGGTACAAATGGGGAAAAGTGAGACTAGTCATTGATGAAACTGGATTAAACTTTGAGAGATCTTCATCTTGAATTGATCAATCAATAATAAGATATAGACATTAATTTATATATATATATGATAAAAAGAATACATTTCATTATTCATAGAAGTATATTATTATCTTGCACAGATATCCATGTGTTTGTTTCAATTCCCTAACAATTTGTTTATGTAGATGTCTTGTTTTTGATGAAACAAAGATGTCTTTGCATGTTTCATTGTATTTCAATTGGAGTATTTTTTGGATATTTGCATGCATATAACTTTCACTATTGGAATTTCTACCTTTATTGAAAGATATTGCAGACTACTAATTGTTTATAATCTTTTCTATTAATAGAACATTGGTGAAACAGACAGATGTGTGTAGTAGCCTTAAATATTTCTGTTGGCACTATTGATTTGTCCTATTTTTTGATTTTCTTAATAAAGTTTTGTTTAGTGTTATTTTGTGATTGTCCAAAAATTAGTTTACATCTAATTTTCCAAATGGAGAAGACCAGGAATGTTGAGATTCTTATAAGTGAGTATATTCCCTTTTTAATGCAGTCCTTGAGTGATGAAATGATGTGTTTATTTGTTTTCATATAAACATTTATTTCATTTCTATGGATACTCAGTCCTTGGCACACATAAAGTATGTGCCCTATGGTTTCTTCCCTTTTGAAAATTTGGCATATTGGGTCAACCTTTGTGAACCCTATTTTGTATACTAGAAAGGCATTTGTAGGGAGCACCTCTAAATTCATTTTGACTACAAAGTCTAAGTATTTAGCTTCTAGATTCCCATACTTGAACCTTGAGATTATCCCTTTATTAGTTATCTCCAATGTGCCGGGTGTGAGCCCTATCCCTCGATTGGTCAAGTTGTATGCCTCAATATGAGATCTTGTTAGCAAATGTTAGGGCTGAGGGCTGTATGTATTTTCCTATCTGCTCCCACGGTGTATCTAACCACGTATCATTGTTTGGTGGGGGGTGATCATTTGGGATTACTGAGGTTATGTGCTCTTCGTTAGGATATTTTGGGTTGAATTTATGTATTGAGTTAAATGATTTTTTGAAAGTAATATGTTGAAATTGAGTGTAAGGATATTTCGTTTAGGTTTCTTGGCTTTTGCATCTTCCTTATGCTGATATTTTTTATTGTAATTTTTGCAAGATAAATATTCTTTATTTTGTGAAGTACTTAATAAATACAAAAACTAAATTGAATTCATATATTTTTTTAAATAAAGTAAATCATTTCTTATTATGCAGAGAAAAAAATTTAGTTTAAATGAAATTTCAGCATCTACCATATTTTCGTGTTTATACTCAAATTGTGTTATCTTTTTACATTGGCTTAGTGGTCTACTACAAAATACAGATTCTCTATCAAATTTTGTCACAATTAATTTTGAGCTTTCTATAATTTCTTTAAATGTTTCATCAGGTCTATAATCATTTAAAAAATTATTTAGATCATTCTATGTAGCTAAAGGAAGTAGTAGCAATTCTTTCATCTGGAAATTTTGCCTGATATTTGGATTGTTCATCCTGTTTTGAAGAGTCATTACAAATTTCAAATAAAGCATCATTATAGTTCAGGTAAATTTTATAAAGAGATTTTATGGCACAAATTTTGCTCAGCAATCATAATTTCAAATAATGGTTTTAAATCAGTTACATAACTATCTAAAATATTTTATTGGTAAACAAAAGAGAAAAAAATTATATAACACTTTTATAATAGATTAACAAAACCAATAGTTTCATGACTGATATTTGCAACATCATTAACTATCACATTTAGAGTATGATTTGAATATGGGGCATAAAATGCATTGAAATTTCCATAAACCTATATTTTTCCCATGCATATTAGAGCCATTATCTTAACCATCGTTTAAGTTATTCATGTATAAGCTTAATTTTTTCAGTAAATCAGTAAAAAATTGTATCAATCTAGATTTTGTAATATCTAAAATTGGATGGAATGTTAAAAATTATTCATGTATTTCAACAATTTTATATCCGGAATTGAAATGAACAAATCTATCACATTTATGTGCTACATCTGGAATACAATCTAAGCTAATAAGTTATATGTCATGTGTGTTTTGATATAGAAGGATCAAACTTTTCTAACATCTGAATGCATTTTTAAAAATTGTATTACAAAAATTATTCATTTTATAACTTCATACCAATGTTTTCTTTCATTATCTAAAACTTTGTTGCAAATGATTAATACAAAGTTTTATTTTTTTAAGGATGTAATTAATTCTGTTCACTTTTTGTAAGTGTTCAAATGATTAAAAATTTTCTCACAATGATTCAGGTACATTTTGCCAGTCATTAAGTATTTGAATAAATTTATTATATTTGGAATTGTAAATTTCACAAAGTTTGCAGCAAAAGCAATAAACTGTTTTTGAAACTGAATAAATTAACCAAATTGTTTGTATTTTTTGCTACTTTGGTAAATGCCTTTTATAATATGTATCTAAATGTTTGTGTTCAGAAAAATCACATGGAAAATTTAAATCGGTTAGGACCCATTTTAAAAATAGCTTGCCTTGTTGTATGAGAAAATGTTTCTGGTCAAAGTCCAGAATTATCAAACTTAATTCATGTTCAGAATTCATGTTCAGAATTGGGGAAAATATCTTCAGTAGCTTCGTTTATTGCTTCTACTATTTTGCCTTCAGATTCCAAATGAATGACAGTTTCTTTAGCCTTCATTGGAATTCTTTTCCAACTGATTAAGAGTATCAAAAAAATCTGTAAAACATTCTTGGTATACAAAGATTTGAAAAGATAAATCTTTAGAATCTATCTTACTTGGAATCTTACAGGATAAAAAGAGATAATTGGGACATCTAATTAAAACAAAAATACACAATTATAATAAATTTTATTTTTACAATGAATATATATATATATTGAATTGTTTCCCTCTGAAATAATTTGTTTATTTAATTGGGTTTAAATACCTTTAATAATATTTTTTTTGGAATCTAAACTTTAATAAGTTTAACATTAATACTATGGAAATGGACTGACCCTTCAAGCAGAGGTGAGAATATCATTGATAGCATAGCCAACAATGATAAGGTCAGATTGAGCTATACAACACATAACATGACCATATTTGCTGATTGTGGCCCAACCTTGACTGCTAGATTCAAACCCTGCCATCCAAAGCATTTTATTTGTTTTGAGATGCCATCCAACCATGTTATAGTCAGGATGCTTCAGACAATAGGCACACAATTCAATGCTTGACATATCCCAGGCTAGCTCATACTCTTAACTAGGATCCAGGACATTTAGATGCAATAACAAGTGAGAGAGAATAAACCAAATAATATTTAAAGCAAACATTAATATTTATTCACACACACATATACTTAACATAATATAACATAATAGATTTTTATATAAAGAAATATAAATGATTAGTTTCAGGCTATAGTTATAATAGTCCTTCATTAATTAAAATTCATTTAAAATAAGTATTAAGTCTCTAGACTTTTTAAAATATCTTTGCCTAGGGTTCATGATTTTCAGTTTCCAACCTTGGTTCCATTGATGATTCCAGGGTGTGTCTTCATTTCTTTGGCTCAACAATGGGAGAGTATGCAGCCGCATCTTCTTTAGGGCTTAGGTATTTGTTCCAGGCATTGGCTCCAGGCAAGTATAGTTGATTTTAGCAGAGGACATTGGGGCCTGAAATTGTTGAACACTCCTATGACTATTCTGTGGCTTCTGCATTGATGTTGACCACAGCAGTAATTGACTGGCTTACTACTACATTTACTGTTTCCAAATATCTGGATCTCTGATTATTTGGATTCTCAATGAAAACTTTTGTCCAAACTGAATAATAATAATAATCCAAACTGAATCAATAACAGAATGAAGACCAGACTAGTTCAATAACAAAATGAAGGCCTGAACTATTCACTCAAAAAATACAGACCACTGAACTAAAGAATAATAGCAGCTGTGACTTTTTATTGTTTTAATTCCTTATCTTTATTTTTAATTTTAATCTTGATTTAAGTCTGTTTTTTAATTATTTTTACATTTGCATTAATCTAATCTTTTGCTTAGATTAATCTACTATCTCATCGATAGTTTACATAGTTTTTATTTTAATTAATTTAGTCGGTCATCTTTTAAACTAATTGCATTTCAAATTAATTAATCTTTTTATTTTTGATTTCTAGTAAGATTTATTTTTACACATTTATTTTTAACATTTTACTTTATAAACGTTTTCTTTAAAAAAAAGTTTCTAATTCTTTCTGTATTCCATTCTCTTTTAAATATATATATAATGCAATTTTTTATTTTATTTTCCAAAATTGCATTTTAAAATCTTAAATAATTGCATTTTTAACTATTATTTTAAATAAATTTCATCATAATTTTTTTTTAAATTATGAAACATGTAATGCAAAATGTATGTAGTTTTATACATATATCTCTTGCTATTGTTACAATATTTGTTTAGTGAAATATCTAAAAGCATAAAAATTTAATTTTTAACAAAAATAAATGTATTATATTAAATAAAAAGAATAAATAACATACCTTAAATGTTAGTTCAAATTCAAGTTTTGTTCTTTTTCTTGTTATTATGCTATTACCGATGTGGTGCACTTTACTGTTCTATGCCTAATTACAAAAACTTACAACTGATATCTTTTTGCTTAGTGATACAATACAATATATACACTAACAGAATATAGATTAAAGTTAAAAACTGCAGCAGATTTTTTTATATATGCTTAGAGCAAAGACTTTAAGGAATAAATGTCTACAAATAATTTGTTTAAGGATAAGTCTTTCAGATATAATTAACATTTAAACAAAAATGTAGTTTATTTTGATATAATTAAATAATATTTTTTAAATACTATTTTCACTTGGAATTTGGATGTCTGTGCTGAAAATGTGAGTTACTAATGTTTCAGACATGTATTAATGTGATTTGATTTTTAATCAGGTTTTTAACCATTAAGCATCACATGATCACATTTCCTATACTAGCACATTAATTGTTGATAAACAGAGCAAAACTCTCCATACAGTATTGCCACCTGTGCTAAACAGAGTAATCAATGAATGCCAGAAGGCTTGTGCATAAAATCCCTATCTAATGCCTACTCATCCAATATCCCCAGACTAGTTTCTGGCTTGTGGCCTTTGTCAGTGAGGAGCTTTGGATCTGAGAGCACTGCATCTAGATCTTAGGATCTAATGCAACCCTCTAGCAACCACCTTTTATCTCTACTAAACTACAAAACTATGAGAATGAAATTGAAAACACAAAAAATATTTTCAATCTAGGCTCAATAGCTTATATAGTCATAAGGGTCTGAACTCAGTTCAGCACCCATACATTTTGGTGTCTTTGGCTCTTTTACAACCATAGCCACCACTATCCTATTAGGCAGGATTGGTGCTAAGCCATTAAGCATCACATGATCACATTTCCTATACTAGCACATTAATTGTTGATAAACAGAGCAAAACTCTCCATACAGTATTGCCACCTGTGCTAAACAGAGTAATCAATGAATGCCAGAAGGCTTGTGCATAAAATCCCTATCTAATGCCTACTCATCCAATATCCCCAGACTAGTTTCTGGCTTGTGGCCTTTGTCAGTGAGGAGCTTTGGATCTGAGAACACTGCATCTAGATCTTAGGATCTAATGCAACCCTCTAGCAACCACCTTTTATCTCTACTTAACTACAAAACTATGAGAATGAAATTGAAAACACAAAAAATATTTTCAATCTAAGCTCAATAGCTTATATAGTCATAAGGGTCTGAACTCAGTTCAGCACCCATACATTTTGGTGTCTTTGGCTCTTTTACAACCATAGCCACCACTATCCTATTAGGCAGGATTGGTGTTAAGCCATTAAGCATCACATGATCACATTTCCTATACTAGCACATTAATTGTTGATAAACAGAGCAAAACTCTCCATACAGTATTGCCACCTGTGCTAAGCAGAGTAATCAATGAATGCCAGAAGGCTTGTGTATAAAATCCCTATCTAATGCCTACTCATCCAATATCCCCAGACTAGTTTCTGGCTTGTGGCCTTCATCAGTGAGGAGCTTTGGATCTGAGAGCACTGCATCTAGATCTTAGGATCTAATGCAACCCTCTAGCAACCACCTTTTAGTTTTGTAGTTAAGTAGAGATAAAAGGTGGTTGCTAGAGGATTGCATTAGATCCTAAGATCTAGATGCAGTGCTCTCAGATCCAAAGCTCCTCACTGATGAAGGCCATAAGCCAGAAACTAGTCTGGGGATATTGGATGAGTAGGCATTAGATAGGGATTTTATGCACAAGCCTTCTGGCATTCATTGATTACTCTGTTTAGCACAGGTGGCAATACTGTATGGAGAGTTTGCTCTGTTTATCAACAATTAATGTGCTAGTATAGGAAATGTGATCATGTGATGCTTAATGGCTTAACATCAATCCTGGTTAATAGGATAGTGGTGGCTATGGTTGTAAAAGAGCCAAAAACACCAAAATGTATGGTTGCTGAACTGAGTTCAGACCCTTACGACTATATAAGCTATTGAGCTTAGATTGAAAATATTTTTTGTGTTTTCAATTTCATTCTCATAGTTTTGTAGTTAAGTAGAGATAAAAGATGGTTGCTAGAGGGTTGCATTAGATCCTAAGATCTAGATGCAGTGCTCTCAGATCCAAAGCTACTCACTGATGAAGGCCACAAGCCAGAAACTAGTCTGGGGATATTGGATGAGTAGGCATTAGATAGGGATTTTATGCACAAGCCTTCTGGCATTCATTGATTACTCTGTTTATCACAGGTGGCAATACTGTATGGAGAGTTTTGCTCTGTTTATCAACAATTAATGTGCTAGTATAGGAAATGTGATCATGTGATGCTTAATGGCTTAACACCAATCCTGCCTAATAGGATAGTGGTGGCTATGGTTGTAAAAGAGTCGAAGACACCAAAATGTATGGGTGCTGAACTGAGTTCAGACCCTTATGACTATATAAGCTATTGAGCTTAGATTGAAAATATTTTTTGTGTTTTCAATTTCATTCTCATAGTTTTGTAGTTAAGTAGAGATAAAAGGTGTTTGCTAGAGGGTTGCATTAGATCCTAAGATCTAGATGCAGTGCTCTCAGATCCAAAGCTCCTCACTGATGAAGGCCACAAGCCAGAAACTAGTCTGGGGATATTGGATGAGTAGGCATTAGATAGGAATTTTATGCACAAGCCTTCTGGCATTCATTGATTACTCTGTTTAGCACAGGTGGCAATACTGTATGGAGAGTTTTGCTCTGTTAATCAGGTTTTTGTTATGTTAAAGCACATAGTCATTATTATTTCAAGCATAAAACCTTGTTATTCTAATTATCGATATAGATCACCTAGTTGTGCATGTCAGGATTGTTTCTTTGTAAATAATCATAGATTCTTTATTTTAATTGCCTTTTTTATTTTATATGTATATTTACGTGTATGAATACAGTTTTTCATTCGTTTGTATATGCTTATTATTTATAGGTATTATAATAATAGTAACCCACATAGATTCACACAGAACAAGATAGTATTTTCAAACATTTGACCCTTGAAAATATTAAAATGTATTTGTATGTATAAAACATTTTCTCAAGCTTAATCTTTAATAACGCATTGAGAGACATCATGTAGCTCAACCATCACTAATGTTCTTTAAACTAATTCCAGTTGTTTAAAAATGCATGGGTTGTAGTTTTCAATTTGTAACTTTAGAGAGAATTCTTTCATATTCTTATAAAATAATTATTGATTTAGTAAAGTTATTATATTGCATATTATTTAGTATTGCTTGTGTATTTATTCTTTGTTTTTTTTCCTTTGTTAGATTATAATTGAATGGGTTAATTGCTCAGGATTTTATAAGAAGTTTGAGCATTAGAGATGTCAGAATATGAATCAGTCTGAAACCTTACATTCCAGAGTTTGACATTCTACCAATGCATTAAACTATGCAGAGCTGTTTAGGTTAGTGATGAAAGATCATAACTTAACTTTCACCACCATGATTATATTCATTGCTTGAAGAAGTTCTTCCAATATATCATTTTAAACATTTATCTAAAGTGTTTAACATTAATCAATAAGAAATTTTTTAACCACTTTTATTACTAATCCATACAATTATTATTCATCTTGAGAATTTCTGATTTTTATTTTAGGTTTTGGAATCTATAATAAAACATTATAGATAACAACTATAGTGACAATCTCAAAGGAGATAGACTACATAAAATTAATTATGTATGAGGGCCATTTTTTGGAAAGGCAAACTTTATCTGAAGCTTTCTGTATGCATGAACTATTTGCAGATGACTCAGAAAAGTCTTAATCAGGAGATGGCATTAAAGAATGAACTTTTAAAGTAATTAAATTGTTGAAAGCTTCTGAAATCTTTTCTGTATGATATTTGAGTAATGATCATTGCATAAAGTTTGCTTTATTGATTCATTTCAATGATTTTAAATATACTGAAATTAAATATTATTAAAGGTGTTTTGTGTAAATTATATATACATGTTTTAAAGATAATTGTAGATATTTAGCCCCAAAAAGCATTAAAAAGAAAAAATATTTATAAAATAAAAATTTTTAAATCTTAAAAACAATAAGCAATAATACAATTAAAGTAATCATTTGATTGCTATATAATAGAAGAATAAGTATTAGTTTAGTAGATATATTTTAATAAACATCTCATTTTTATATAATCAATTCAAAATTTGTTTAATATTTCATAAAAAAGATTGTGAAATTAGTAGAATTATATGAAAATTATTTTTTAAAAATAAATGAAAAATTATGTAGAGAAAAAATTTGCTTTAGTACATGTAAGTTCATAAAAACGCATGGCCGTAAGTTTGTTCCTTCATTATAATATTTCATATGCAGTCTGCACTATATAATTAATAGACTATTTAGAATGAATAAAATATTGCATATATGTATGTATAATACAAAACCAATTCCTATATAGATTATCAAATTTTTCTTGTAAATCATTTTTAATTGAAAGAATTTATTTATTTAAGAAATATGTATTTCCATTGTACTAAGTACATGAAAAAATTCATACTAATGAAAAACCTTTCAAATGCCATTTTTGTGGTTATAAAGCCACTCATAAGTATATTTTAGATAAACATGAAGCAAATCACACAGGTAATAAACCTTTCCAGTGTACTTTATGCGAATATAAGACAGCAGTAAAACGCCATTTAAAAATGCATGAAAAAAATTCATACAGGAGAAAAACCTTTCCATTGTAAATTTTGTGATTACAAAACTGCTCATAGACATAGTATGCGTAAACATGAAACTATTCATACAGGAGATAAGCCATTTCAATGTATTTTATGTGCATATAAGCCTGCTTTAAAAGATCATTTAAAAATACACAGACGAACTCATACTGGAGAAAAACCATTCCAGTGCAAATTTTGTAATTACAAAGCTTCACAAAAACATAATTTAAATAGGCATGAAACAAATCATATAAAAGATAAGCTTTTCCAATGCACTTTCTATGAATTCAAGGCTACTGCCAAAAACCATATAAAACTACATCAGAAAATTCATACTGGGGAAAAACCTTTTCAGTGCAGTTTTTGTGATTATAGTTTGCATAAGCATGAAAGTAATCATACAGGAAATAAGCCTTTCCATTGCACTTATTGTGAATACAGAACTGCTGTGAGAAGTCATTTGAAAATACATGAAAGAACTCATACTGGAAAAAAGCCTTACCATTGCAAATTTTGTGATTACAAAACTTCTCAAAAACATAGTTTACATGAGCATGAAACAAATCACACAGCTGATAAGCCTTTCCATTGCATTTTGTGTGAATATAAGACAGCTTCAAAAGGCAATTTAACAATACATCAAAGAACTCATATTCGAGGGGCACCTTTCTGCTGCAATTTATGTGATTACAAAGCTGCTTATAGGCTTGCTTTGAAGAAACATGAAATAACACATAGAGGAAAACAGCCTTTCCACTGCAATACATGTGAATACAAGACATCTTCAAAAGGCAATTTAAAAATCCATCAAAAAGCTCATACTGGAGAAAAAACATTCCAATGCAGTTACAAAACTGCTGATATACATTCTTTATATAAATACAAAATAAAGCATAAACGAGCTAAATTTTTTTATTGCAATTTGTGTAAATACAAGACTGTTGTAAAAAAAAGTTTTAAATTACATTTAAAATGTCATATGGGAGAAAAAGCTTTTCAAAGCAATTTGTGTGATTATAAAACAGTTAGTAAAAGCAACTATAAGATTATTCAAAAAAATAACTTAATTAAGCATAAAAATACTCATACTGACAAAAAACGTTGCCAATGCAGCTTATGTGATTATGCAACAACTAATGAGAAAGCTTTAAATATACATGAAAAAAATCATACAAGTGAACTACATTTTGTATCTGCTATGAATAATAAGACTATTGTAGAAAGTAATTTAACTATTCACAAAAAGAGTTATACAAGAAAAAAATACTTGCTGAGTAGTAGTTGTGATTCCAGCAGTAGTCAAGAGAAAACTATAATTCCTGAAAGAATAGATAAACAAAGCAATGAATTTTATGTTAATATGTGTGATTTTAATACTGCTTCTCAAGATAATAAAACATATAATTGTTCAATGAAGTCAGAGCTAAATAAACAAGAGGGAAGACTTTTAAAAAATGAAGGTGATATTAATTATGATGTTTTTATCTGTCGCTTATGTGATTATGAAGATGTAGATCGGAAAATCATGAAGACAATCATTTTATAAATGATACCCTTCAGATTCTTGTCCAAATATTGTGATTATTTTATTCACCAGAATATCAAATTAAAGTTTCACATCAACATCGCGCTATATAAAATAATTGACTTATTTACATCATTTAAGATAGTGTTTTTAATTACATATTCTATTAATTATTAAATATTGGCTTATAAATTGCTGAATTTTATTTTGGAGGTTGAATTATTTTAAGATGATGGTGAAAATCAGAGTTCAGCTTTTTATTTATTATACAAATTATTTTTCTTTACTGCAAGTTAACTTAGGAATGTTTGGTTCCATAATAACCTATGTACTTCTGATCTATGTGATTATTTATTATATTACTTCTCAAAATGAACCTTGATATTCACAGTGAAAGGTAAGAAATGCTCATTAAGTTATGAAGTTTATGTTAAAAGTCATAATGCTTAAAATGTTTTCAGTTGAAATGCAAGTGTGATACAGACCTATGGCTGAAACTAAGAGTTTCTAATAAGCTTACAAATGTCAACAAGTCTCTATAATGTAAGAAAAAAAAAGATTTATTTTGACATTTAGTATATTTGTATAATTTGCTACCAAATGGATTATTGTAGCATTTACTTGCAGAATGTCTTATTACAGGAAACACAATCTGTGGAAGGATGGTGACTTGCAACATTGATTCATTTGATTTTGATTTCCTTCAATTGATTTTGTTTTTTCCTGATTTTCTTACATCTTAGCAATTGATTGAAAGACAATCAAATATCTTTCACAGAAGATCTTTTTGAGAAATTAATATTTGTTACAATGTGGACACAGTATTTCTAGTATCTAATTTTTAGAGTACAAGATGCCCATTACTTTCATGGTTGTGTCATTATTACTCTGATTTTTATTAATCAAATTTTTTCATATACAACTAATTTTTGTTAATGTTTTAAGGCATGGAAGTGTCTTGATATAAATGGTTATTAACAATATCACAGTTATTTATATATTTATCCATTTTTGTTGAAACTACAATCATCTCTGATTATTTAAAAGGATAGAAATGAATTGTGACTATCCTGGTTTTTTAAATAGATTTTCTTGCAATGCACAAAAATCATCACATGATAACTATTTCTTATGCTTGCTCATAACTGTTATTAAAATAGGCAAAACTCTCCACACAGTAGTGCCATTCAGTGCAAGCCAGAGTAATCAATGGATGCCAGAAGGTTTGTGCATAAAATCCCTATCTAGTGCCTATTTGTCCAATATCCCCAGACTAGTTTCTGATGAAGGCCATAGCCAGAAACTAGTCTGGGGATATTGGATGAGTAGGCACTAGATAGGGATTTTATGCACAAGCCTTCTGGCATCCATTAATTATTCTGGCTTGCACTGAGTGGCACTACTGTATGGAAATTTTTGCCTGTTTTAATGCACAAAAATGTGAGTTTTTAAACTTTTTAATGATAATATTTTCATCATTGAATTTGATTTGAACATTTTGTAAATGAACTTTGATAAAAAAATAATAATAATAATTTCAATAATTCAAAGCTAAAAAGTAAATTATGTAGTTTATAATAAATGATGAAATTTTCTCTCAAATAAATCAAATTTTTTAAATTTGTCATACTTCTATACCAGCATTTATATTTAGTCAAATATAACTTTTTTTTGTTTACAATTTGTAATAATTCAAGTTTTAATAAATTTTCTGTATCTTTCCAAACTTCTCATTGTTTATCTATGTATGTATTTTTTCTAGATTTCAATTTTCACAAATATATTATCAACAGAATTCAAGTATCACTCATTGGTAATTACTCTGAGTACATTACATGAGAAATACAATATAAATGGCTATATAAATCCAACAACTGGTCATGACAATTATATATATTAGTATCTTGATCCATTCTTATCTACCTCTTTTTAAAACTAATAACCTCTTTTTAAAACTAATAATTGAATATAAATTAATGTGATATCTGTGTATGCATTTAAATTGAAAAAGTCCTATTACAACATGTACTCTGTTTAATCCATTGTTAGTCTCAGAACAACATTCTCCCATTTACATGAAATCAATAGCAGAATAATGATAATGTAAATTTCAATATAAAATGGGAAATATTGATAAACTTTTATAAAAATAGTAAATGGATTCTAAGAGTATAATGAGATGATTATTAAAAATGATTTAGAGAAGAATATAAAAAATACCAATATAAAAATAAAAATATATTTAGAAAGTTTAACAGTAACTTGAGTTTTGAAATGTGGAGCAACATTAAGAGAAAGAGTGAAATGAGTTGTACAACAACATGACAAAGGAATTACATTTGAAACCTTTTAAAAATTAGTCTTTATAACAAAATTGTGAAGTAGATTGCATGTGCTCAGTTTTGGAAAATGAAAATCATTTTCAATGGTATGATTGATAAATACAATATAAAGAAAATGGAATTTGATTTTTAAATCTTTTAAATATTAAGTGAGTTTAAAATTAATTTTTGAAATGGATTGATTTGCTAAACAATCTTAAAAATAAATTCCTGCTAATATAGCATTCCATTTGCTTTACAATATAACACATGTAATTCATCTTTAATTAATGGCAAATTTCAAGTCAAATTTTGAAAATGTAACATATTCTATTAATGAGAATTTTGGAATTTATATTTGTGAGATAAAATTAACTGCAAGATACTGCTTAAATAGAACATATAAAGAAGAAATGTATCAATAATAAGATGATTAGTAAAAATGGTGAAGTAAAAATTGTAAAAATAAAAATATGTATCAAAAGGTTATCAGAAAATTGAGATATGAAGCAAATAATCTAAAAAAGTATGGTATGAAAAATTAAATAAAAATAAATTTAGCAGAGTGAAATAGAATAGCTAAAAAAATTCTGAATTGATTCAAATCTAAGAAAAGTAAAAAATACAAAATGTATTAACAGAGAAAGTGAAAATATATTAAAAAGACAATAAAAGTATATATCTATAATCTGTATTATAGAAATAAGTCTTCATTGTATTAACCAAAATGAGATAGGTAGAATGAAAGATTGTGGAAGATGAAGTGAAAGTTGTCCATTAAACCAAATCTTGCAAAGCAAATGTGAGTTATAATATTTTAGTTGAACTCTTGAAAGGGATGTGGTGAGAGAGATTTAAAAGAATTTGTTTCTATTTGTAATTTAATGTATGGACAAAAGAACGGTCAATAATTTTTCAAAAATTAAGATTTTATTAGAGAACATTAGAGCTATGAAATATAATTTAAACCTACTGTATGTATTACGCATGATTTTTTACCAAAAATAAATAAATAAAAGGCTTTTGCTAAAAAGTGTTAAAAGTGGTTTGGATAAATTGTATTACACATGATGTTGAAAAGCAAGTCTTTTGGAGGAGGAATAGAGATATTGGAGTTGCAAATAGAGTGATGACATACTTGAAACTGGGAAAATAATAAATTTTCATTTATGTGTATATATAGAAAGGAAAGAAACATAAATAATTGACTATGTAATAACTATCATCAACAGATTCATTCGGCTTACTACAGTAATATAAATAAATCATTTCAGTACACTAGCGCCATCTATTGCAAGCTTGAGCTTATATGATGATTGAATTGTATAATTAACTAGTAAACATTAGTTATTAAAAATTTACATAGATTGTGCTGCAGTAGATAACTGATTTGTGTGTGTAATGACTGTCTTAAAAAATCATTTGATGAAATAAATCAGATAATAAAATATATTTATAGATTAAAAGTTATTTTTAAATTTAAATAACCTTTTTACTGAAAAGAGAAATAGAAAATGACTTTTGTTTATTTTTTACTTTATTTAATTAAGTGGATTATCAAATTGAAAGAGTTTTAATGATACCAAATCTGTTAATGTTATAAAATGTATAGAATTAATAAAATTTTCATAATGTTTAGTACCTATTATTATAAAGCACTGAAACACCAGTGGGCAAGTGTGTAGAAATTTATAATATTTAAGAAATAGCACATTATTGGAGATTGACTTCCGTTTGAATAATAATGTTTAGAATTAAAATAATTACATCCTAATTCAATTATTGGAAAATGGGAGGGAAGCTAAAGAAATGATTCATAGGTAGGGACGAAAACTAGAGCATGTTTGTGTTTTTAAATATGTAATTATTTGACAACAAATGTAATAAAATAAATAATTAAATGGCTTTAATGCTTGGGAATTCATAAGAAGTTTGAACATCGAAGCACCAGAACTGGACTCAATCTGAGGATCTTAGTTTTGCAGAGTCTAATATTCTATTGCTGTACTAAACTATAGGGCAATAAAAATAATGATACCACATGAGTATTTTAATGATAAAACAAATTTGTAATAAAATTATGAGGTGATTTTATGCTCCACTACAATCAGTTAAATATAAAATTTGTTAATATTTTATTTGGGGTATGAATTAGAAAAGATGGGAGACTTTTATATATTTGAAAAATAAAAAAGATGATGTTTTAGTAAATAGATTTATTTAATTTTGAACCAGGAAGACAAACTGACAGCATATTCTTAGAAGGAGTGTCATTAATGAAAGGATGATCTATGAAATATAAAAGAAAGAATAATTGTTTAATAATCTACAGCGAGGAAGTAGCTATGACATTTTCATTTCTTGAGTTAATGAATAGAACTTGTGTGCTCATAAACATTAATGATATTATGGCTGATCATGTCTATAGTTGATATGACATTTACTTCCTATCTTATTAAAATCATCTAATTGTGTGGCTATTGATATGACAGTTTATATCTTACTGAAATAAATGAGCTATTTAGAAAGATCATAAAAATAGATTAAATTATATTTAATCTCTACAATATTTCTTGAGTTATCTTATTCTATTTTTTACTATTTAAAGTTTATATATCTTCAGATAATGATTATAAGCTTTGTCAATATTTACCAAATATTAATACTTCTACACAATTGTGTATATTTCTGTTATAATGTTTTTATTTTATACCTAATTAATATTTCACTAATTTTTACAGCATTACTTTCAAGTGTGTTTTTCCCATTATCTTTTTTTAATACGAAACTTTGTTTACAAGCCACATTTTAAACAAGATATCTAATTAACTACATCTGGTGTTTCTTATTATATTAATGCAAATAATTTTTGATTAAAAATATGCATGTATCAATCTAGATTTCTCTAGTAAGCTAACTATCTGATTATTTAAAATCTTTTGTAATACTAAGTTACTTTCTGTAACTATTTTTTAAATGATATTCTTACCGATTAAATATTAATTTCATAATGTTTAACATATATCATCTAAAAACAAAATATAGTGGAATTTGTTTTCTACTAAAAAATTTATCCTTCATATTCTAGAAACTACTAATGGATTTTTTCATCATGAGAAAAAGAAGTATCATTTCAACCTAAATATTTTTGGATCCATTTCTGGCTGAGGAAAATGAAAACCCAATTTAAAAGGGTTGGTTGCTATTCTAAAATTTGAATGTTTGAACATTTTGTGTTTTTTATGGCATCTTACAATATAATTATTATATTTTCTAAAATATATTTTAGGCAATATGACAAGTTGTAGTCATTTGATATTCTTTTTATGGAATTTGTTCAATTTTTTAATAATTTCAATTTTTTTTATTTTAGTTTAATTCAATAATTGTTAGAAATAAGAGAGCTTTATAGATTGTAAATTAATTTCCCCCACAAACTGTGAATATTTTATAGTTGATTAATTTCAAGGTCATAGCTATAAATAACATTTAATGTTTATAAGCTTACCCCTGTCAATACCAATGAAAATGTAGAGTGAATTCAATATATTAGCAAGATTTAAACATGGCTTTAATAATTATTAAATTAATAATCAATTATTAAGGATTAAGGTTAAATCTAAATTAGCATAGTGGAATATATATGTAATACATGGATTAAATCACTCCTATGCAGCTATGAGTAAATAGTATTTTACTGTTAGAGAGTCAAGAAGATAATGATCTAACTCTTCTTTAAGTTTTTAATGTTCATAAGTCTTCATCCTTCTACAATTGACTCTAAATTTAATAATTGTTAATATCAGGTTTTTGTCTAATTGGTAAATTGATTTCGATTTGTATTTCCATCAATACTGTTAGGGGGAATCTTATAAACATTAAAAGTTTATAGAATAGATGAATCCATTCTTCATCCTTTGATAGCTGCGTTATTTATTCATCACTATATTAATATATTTGATTTTTTCAGCTTACTACAGTGCAAAGAATTTTATAAACTGTAATATAATGCCATCTGTTATAGAATTGGTTAATCAATAGTTACCAAACATTGATTAAATTAAACTATTATCTGTTAACCATTGATTTCTCAGGTTTATGATAGTTGATATGAGACTGAAGAACTGCTCATTTGATGTACCAATTATCATTAAAAAACCATTTAATAGATAATGTTGATAATGTTTTTGGTTATTTTAAAGAAGAGAGTTATAAATTTAATATTTTAATGAAGACATAATTATCGAAAGAAAATATTTAGCAAATAATTTATATATTAGAGTACATTTGTAAAATTTAATTAGGTTTTTATAGATGATAAATCAAAGATTTTAATTATCTGCTGTTGGGTTTAATTCAATGGATTGATAAATTAGCAATAAGCTACAGAGTAAAAAGCATGGGAAGTAGTAAAATTAATCTGCAATGACTACAAAGTGGTATATAAATGTACAGACTATAATCAGTATTTCATACTACTCCTATAAAGAATATTTGTTTTATATAAATATTTCAATTTATTTATTATAAACATTATTTACAATAAGTATTAAAAATATTTGTATCAAAAATTAAAGAAATAAAATTGTGAAAATGGGAAAATAAAATTATTTTTGTTTAACCTGATTCAGTTGGTTGATTTCTTACAATTAGTTATTATAAAGTAAATTTGCTATTTATTATTAAACGCATTGTCTGATACTAAGTTTTATATTTGTCTTGAAAAGTAGAAAAAGAAATAGTGATCATTTGCAAAGCATGAAAATTTATAGCTGTTTCAACTAAATGTGATATGAGATAATGTTACACCCGAAAAGAGATCATAAAATTTATACTACTTGAAAACTAAATTCAAATAAATTTGATTTTTGCAAAAATATAAAAAAAAATATTGAGATGTATACTTATTCTATTAAAAAAATTATATGAAATTAAGATATATTAAAATTTAAACCAATATGTGATACTGTTTAGCTTTTCAGTTAACATTATAATCTTTTGTTCCTGATGTAAGAATATTCGAAAATACTAAATATAATAAATGGATGTATTTGGAAAGTTATTTATCCAAAAACAAAAATAATGATAAATCATTAAAATTCAGTGATCAAAATAAATTTTTAATAATAACATTAATGGCTCTTTGAAGTTAGATATTGAAATACATATAATACTGAGAAAATTAAAAAGTAAATATTTTGGAGGATTAAATCCAAAGTAAGATAAAAATAGATTTTGAATAAATTATTTTTAATTTAAAATGCTTTGTAAAAATAGATTACAAGAATGAGAGATATTGTTACCAAAAGGAAAATATTTCTGATAAAAGAAATTTAATTAGTGTAAACTAAATATGCTAATTAAATTTACAAAAGTTGGATCTAAATTAATTAAATAGATAATTCTCTTATGATGTATGTCACAACTCCATCAGCTACAATACTTCAGAAAGAATACAAAAAAATAGAGTTATATAAACTAGCTGAACAGAAAATAAATCTTCATCTTCAAGGCCAACTTGGAAGCAGAGGAGGATATCTTCTTTCCAGAATCTCAACTCCTAAAGATTATCAAATTTACTATGGAATTAAACAATTCACTCCAACTTTGTCATGGTTTTTATAAGTCTAAAGGGCTGCATAGACTAAAGGAAAAGACTCTAAGGTAGTAGAAAAGTATATACATACTATCATATATGTCATTAGATAATAGACCAGGGGTGGCCAAACTTTTAGACATGGGGGGGGTGAAAGTGTATCTGAGAGTTGTTTTTTTCAGGACTTCAAACCGGAAAACAAAAATTTTGCGTCATCTATCAGACATTTTTGGTCGCATTTTTGCTATTTTATCATAAATTCACCTTTATCGGTATTTAAATTTTAATTCCAAAAAAATCCACTATTGGCAGTATTTTCACAAAAAATTGATTTCTGACTGCAGTCTATTTTATACAGTGCGACCTTTTTTTCCTTATAAAGTGCCGCAAAACACTGACTGTCAACTTTGGCTACTGTTCTTCAGGCGTTTCTAACTGTCAAAGTCAGAAATCAAAGTAAAATGTTTATGCTTTTGCAATAGTTTTGAATGTAAATAAATATCTTTCTCATAATTTTTTACATTTATAATTAAGTTTTTATATTAATTTACCTAAATATAAAGTTTGATTTGAAAATTTTTAAATTTTACAAGAAGAATAATCAAGGAAAAGTAAATAGCAACGGACCATTATTCAATACAAGTGAATGATGTTGACTGCTATTGCTTTTGTAATAGATTTTGAACGTAAATAAATATATTTCTCATAATTTTTTACATTCATAATTAGGTTTTTATATTAATTTACTTAAATATAAACTGTGATTTGAAAATTTTTAAATTTTACAAGAATAATAATCAAGGAAAAATGAAATAGCACCGGACCACTATTCAAGACAAGTGAATAATTTGACTGCTATTTGTATATTAGTGTCATTGAGTGATAGCTAAAACATAACTATTTTTTATAAATATTTATGGATTTTATGATTACTTTTTACATTATATTGATTAATGTGGCTAGATTTAGATTTTTATTTAATTGTTTAAAATATTTAATTTTAGGTGAAGAAATAACAGAAGTGAATAATCAGCTATCATAATTTCTAAGACACAAGAATTCACTGGCATTTTCAAGTAATGATTGGTTGAAATATAATTCCTTTGTTTTATTGCAGGCTATTATTTTTCTTCAGTTATTAATATTATTTTAAATTTTTCATTACATTTAACCAATTTGAATATAAAATAATTCAATTTTTAGAAGCTAAATTAAAACAATTCTGATTATTGTACATTAATATATTTCAGAAAGGAAACTGGCTAGATTCATGTTTAACGAATCAAATCACTCAAATTTTTACTCAATCTGGCCAATAAGAAAATTCATCAGACCAATAATTAAATTACCTCAGCTCCCTCTAGTATTATAATTTGTCCATGTCGCTTTATAAAATATTTATTAAATTACAATTTTAAATTACCTACAAATAATTGTTTTCTAAAGCTGATCCTGAATTTTAAAAAAAATTCAAGGAAAAAAAAAGGGAAATTGTTTTAGAATTATACTAAATAAATTACACTATCGACTTTCAGAAACTTTGCGATCAACCATACAGAAGTTAATTGCTGAATTCTATGATAAAAACAGAATGTTTGTATATATATATTGTAAATATTGAATATATTAAATTGACAGAATTATAAGGCATATTGGGTTATTTGTCTATTGCTTCCTCTGTTTATATTATTTATTTTATTTGTTAATCTTACACCTAGAATATTTTGGTTTTTCTTAATAAAGATTTAGGAGTTAACACATAGTAAAATCTCTTCATGAATTTGTTGAATATATTAAATTGATAGGATTATAAGGCATATTGAATCATTAGTTTATTGCATCCTCAGGTTTATATTTCATATTTTATTCGTTAAACCTACTCCTAGAAGCTCTTCTGTTTTCCTTAATAAAGAATTAGAAGCTAAGACATAGCAGATATAAATGTTAGGTTGGAGTGTAGCTTTATTTGGAGTGAATTGCTGAATTAGAAAATGAACTAAAAAAAATTTGGAATTTTTTCAAATATGGATTTAGAAGGAAAAAGATGGCAGCATATTTTACATGTCAAATAGAGTAAATTAAAAGGTTTATTTAATGATGAAACAAAAAGTGGATTTGATAAACGCTTAGAGTAAGATAATGAAATACATGTTGAATTGATCTGTACCTAATAAAATGAAAAGAAATTTATTTAATCACTTATACCAAAGGAATAATTATGATAGTTTTAAAAAAGAACAGGCAGATTTTGAATTGATATTCAATCCCAAATTATATTTTTGTAGGAAATTAATAATTTAATAAAAAAAACAACTAATCTTGAAATAAGTCTGTTCACTTATGTGATTATCGATTTGGTATTTAATTTATTTTTTATTATCGTCATTATGCTTTCTCTTTCTAAAAATAAATTCCTCAAGGTAGATTTTAACTTCTGTTTAAATTCTATGTTTCTAGAGATAATTTAAACTTTCACTTATCATACTTTAAAACATTTATACATTTAAATATATTTCTGTTTCACTATCTTCATTTTTTATACATCTAATTTTATTGTTTCTACATTTTTTTCTATCCATATCTTTGCTCTTTCAAATATGTTTAGTTTTTTTTTATCTACAACAACTTTCAATTAAACATCAAATACAACATCAAAGGTTTTTTTTTTTTAAGAAGGCATTTAATTATTGATTTTTTTTTTTGCATTTATTTCATTAATCCAAATAGTTTAAAACTGTATATATTACTTTAGTATTACCTTTCTTCCAATCTGAGAAGCTATAGTATAAACAATGAGTAAAATTTAACTGTTTACACTTATTGAGAAATTAAGTTTGAATACACTGCCACCTTGTGTCTATTATTTTCCCTCATTGCAGGTTTTAAAGTTAAAAGAAAAGCACTATGAATCTTATATTACATATTTAATTATAAAATGTCAGCCTAATTTTTATAACTTCTTTTCAATATTCAAATGCTATCAACATTTGTATATGGCAATTACAGTAGTTCTTTATTAGCAATTTCTTTTACTACTCTCAGATTTACTTCATCTTCTTGTTATCATACAGTGAGAATCTCCATATCTACTACATTTCATTCTAAGATCTTTAATGAATAAAGTAAATTTTCAGATGGTAACAAACTATGCATAAATAAACATCTAAATCATATATATATAGCACAGACATCTTAACCTATATATTTATAGATACAAACTTATAATACATTTTAATTTAAAAATATTAGAGTATAGACATTTTAATAATTAATAAAAATATAGAATACTTTTTACAACAAAACTTAACACACACACACACATATATATATACACACACACTATAGTGTATAACAAGCAGATGTATCAATAATAAAGCTGGCTATTATATACATATATTGTACCAACTCCTAAATGAGTGTGATCTTTGCAATTTCAAAAAAAAGCAAGTGGAGGAAAGAAAAAACTAATTTAGAAATGAGTTTTGAGATGACTTTACAAACCAATCTGCCAAACATAAATACATGCATTATGTTACATATAGAGCTCGCAAATAAGCTCTTAACAAGCTTTGCAGAATATCCCAACCCCAGACCGGTTTCTGCTACTGGCTTCCTCAGTGAGGTGCTAGGATATTCATGCATTAGATTAAAAATACCAGGAAGCCAGTAGCAGAAGCCGGTCTATGGTTGGGGATATTCTGCAAAGCTTGTTAAGAGCTTATTTGCGAGCTCTATATATAACATTTGTAATACAAACTTGTTAAATTAGATCATGTGACATATGACTTGATTTCTTTGTAATAAATACATACATCCACATATAGAACACAATGGTCCATTTTTCTGTTTATTTGATATTTTGTGATGCTGTTTTTTTTATTTCTTTGGAAAACATTCCGAAATATTTAAAAAACATGACTAATTGTACATTTCTTTAATGTATTCTATTTTCTGCAAAATCTTTCCAATAGAAGCAATCAACATTGCACTTATTTAGAATGTCTTTGAGATATTTCATATAATGTAAATGGAGACAAAATACCCTTTTAAGAAGTCTTGTATTGTTAATTCATAATACATATCAAATTGAATGAAAATGAATTTACAATAGTATATTCTATAGTACCCCCCCCCCCCAGCAAGATGATAAGAAATAGTGTTTGTCTTCATGATCTTACCATTATATTTTAAAACTTTTATAGAGCAGCCTTAAATGAAACATTTTAATCCTTTATATTGCATCAATAGAGTGTCCATATATTACTTTTATACAATTGGAGAAAAATACAAATTCTATACTGTATATAATTAACTTAGTTAAAATAATTATTTTTTACATTTGCAATATCCAGTCTTATCTACTTTTAACATGGTTAATTGTCTGCTGTCTAAGTTTATCTATATGTAATTTGTCTTCATAATGAATGGTGAAATTTTGCAGAATATTGTAAAATGTGATTTGGAGGGAGAATGATTTGAATATATTGTGTATCATTTTAAAATGCATTTATTACCATATGTTGTATTTAGAATCAAAAAAAAAAAATTGACGATAGCATATTTTTATGTACAGTTTATGAATAATTATTTATCTTAAATAAAAAAATCTTTTCTTTATTACTGATATGAGTGTTTTTTTTTTAAAAAAAACATTCATAGTTTGTGCTAATTGCATGTACGCTCTATCTGTTGGTGAACTGTCAATCACCAAAGGAGACAAGAATAAGCAAGTTGATAAGTTTTATATTTTTTATAAAATTCAAAAACATTAAAATAATGCAATTGAAAACATTAGGATATAATAAAATTACAAGCATGTTGAGGCGCTGGCAGGAGAAGCTATATAAAGTGCTTTTATAAATCAGTAAATGAATAAGTAAAAGCTGAGTGCTTTCTAGGCGTGATGCCTCCTATTCATAGCTACAACAATAAATAATGCGGAATAGTGTATAGATGGTAATATGCAAATTATATGTAAATTGTTTAATTTGTCCAATGCTTAGAAATATCAAAGCAAGTGTCACGTCTGTTAATGGAGTTATTGTTGCTAGTGATAAAATATGCTTCCTTGACTTTTCGTTTACAGTCATTTTTCTCAATGAAAATTATTTAGAAAATAATTCTGAAAATAATATATTTAGCAAACAAACAATGCATTACAATGCTTCCACAAATTGTTAAAACAGTATCAAAACAATGCTTTACGCAATATTGCCATCTTATGTAACTTATAGTAATCAATAAATGCTAGAAGATTCTAGCATCTAATGATTTAAACTAGGTGGCAATATTGTGTGAAACAAATGTTTGCTTCTGTTTTAACAGCTTGTGAAAATATAAAGTATTGATCATGTGATGTTTTAATAACAATGGTGGCTATGATTATTAAAAAAATCCAAAGACATTAAAATATATAGGTACTGAACTGGATTCAGATCTATATGATTACACAGGCAAATTAACTTGGATTGAAAACATTCTTTTCAGTTTGGGCTGATAGCTTTATAGCTAGCCAGAAAGGTGAATGGTGTAAGCATGCATTAGAGCCAAAGATTCAGATACACTGCTTTCAGATCCAAGATTCTTCATAAGCTAGAAAACTGGCTTGAGGTTATTGTTGCCATTGTGGGAAGACTCCTAATGTAATGATACTTATTGAAAACATTTGTTGTTCAATCATTATCTTTTTGTTAAATATATTTCTTACATATTTTTAAATATATATATATTATATTCCTTTTTTTTCCTTTTTACTTAGTAATAGCTATTTGCCGTCATTGATAATAAAGGTTCTCTGTTAAATATATTTCTTACATATTTTTAAATATATATATATTATATTCCTTTTTTTTCCTTTTTACTTAGTAATAGCTATTTGCCGTCATTGATAATAAAGGTTCTCACAGAGTAGTCGCATAAATAAAACCTTAGATTTTTTTTTTTTCAAATCATTGTTTCTTCATTAAATATATCATTTTTAGGTTTGTTTTTTAAATATATTACTTTTATATTTTCAAACATTACTTTCTTTTTAATAAATATATAAACTTATCAATTAGTTTACACTTGTCTCCTTTGATATGTAGACAGTTGCTTTTTCAATGGAAGGAGCATACATAAAACTAATACTAGTTTTATGGGAATAACAGACTTCATTTACTTTATACTGATTATTAATGAAGTTCAATGCTGATTACTTTCTTTGGGAAGTTATGGCTAAAGAATTAATACTCTGGAAAATTACAATTACTCAAAATGTTAGAAGTTTTACATAAAATGAAGTTTATTGCAAAAGTTAAAAAGACAGCATTGTAGGATATCAGATAAAGAACTTAAAAGATAAGAAAGTGTTAAATGCAGAGGTATTTGTGGTATATAATTGCTTTTATATATCTTATTAAATTTATCTTTAATGTTTTATTTTCTTATTTCTAGTTTTGTTTGTTTTTTCTCGTTTTCTTTTGGAGTTAGAATAACCATATTAGGTTGTGTGAGGCTGATAACAAAGAAATCCATTATATAAAATAAAATGCATTTTACATAATTAGACGATAACTAATTAAATTATGGAATAGTAACTATAATTATGTTGTGTTCTTATCAAGTCATGTCAATTCTGTGTGTTGGGCAGTTAAAACTGTCAGATAGATTAATTTTAATTTAATAAAATAAGCATTGAAAAAGTAAAAAGAAATGAAGATTTGTTTGGCTAGTCTCTATAATACATAATACAAACTAATTATAATTTAATATGTTTATTAGTCATATATATATATTAAGGTTAGTATAATAATAGGCCACTTAATATATCACTGTTGCTTTTCAGATACAAGATATACAACCAATGATTGGTAGGTTGATGTTTTTACCTGGTCTGGATAGCTTGGTATGGTGCTACCTTCTTAATTGCATTACTTCCCCATAATAATGAATTCTGCTATAAGTAATCCTGGCTCTTGAAGATTGCATTTTACTATACTTGAGTTTTGTCCACTGCTGTTCACTTCTGTTGATGTCTATGAGCTTCGGCTAAAGTTGAACACTACTGCAAGTCATAACATATATAGGACGCATACAATGTAAAGACTTAATGCCATGTATTACTATTAAGTTTTTAAAATGGATTTGTCTAACCCTCCAGTGTGATGTCCAGCTGCGCGTCTTCACATCTAGACTGAGTCTTCTTCAAATATGTTTCTCCAATAGTCTACTTATACAGCATAGTTAGACCGTGCTATGCATTTGTAGCATCCATCCTATTTGACATATTATTTTTCTACTTGCTACATATCATCGTGCATTTTTATGCTGAGTGTTCTGTGTCTGCGCTGCTCCATATTCTATTGCGTTTTTCCATTCTCTCATCTACAGTACAGAGTATTTATACTCTCGGTACGAAGTTATCATAGAGGCAGACCATCATGAAAACCATCCCCCACTATTTCCGTTACTTCATTTATTGCATTTCATTACAACAATTGTCAATAAATCTTCCTGGGAAAGCACGCATTCCTTTCTACGTAACATTCTACCAATATATAACAAATGATAAGAAAAATTATGACGTATAATAATAAAAAAATTAAGATTAAAATAACGGATTAACAAAAAGTATTTTTGACAATAATAGAAAAAAAAATTAGGATTATGCAATGAAATATATCCAGTATTTAAATCATACCAAACATTTAAGCGGTGATTCGAACAGGAAAAAAAAAGTTACATTCCATCGCATTAGTGTTATAAAGCTAATTTATTTCAAGTTATTTTTTAAGTAATTTTTGCGCCATTTGGTCACCTCTACTTCCTTAAAAAAAAAAACGTTTTATGCAAATCGAGTAAGATTTACATGTTAATATTTATATTTGTGTCAAGTGTTAGTGGTCGAGAGGTCAGCACAGCTGCCTTACAAGCAGTTGTCCCGGGTTCGCGTCTATGACACATGGAAAAAAATATTATATTTGTGTCATTTATAGAATGAGGTGTGTTGGTGATCTTATGGTTAGCATAGCTGGCCCGGATTCGCTTCCCGGTCAACGCTTTGATATATGAAAAAAAATGTTTATCGTCGTTATTAACATTATTTTTAAAGTCCTTAAATTAAAACTGACTTTGCAGTACAGTATTATATTTCTTTTACTAGTGAACATTGTGTTATGTGTGTGTATAATTAAAATACACATACACGCAATGTAATAATAATAAACGTTGTAAATGTGAATTTAATATTTAAACGTATGTACGTGTATAAATTATCGCACATACATACGTAAGTTATTTATACGTGAAGGATAAAAAATATTTCGTTAATTAAATATTAAACTTTAATAGTTATATTATTTTTAAAACAAGCAAGAAAGATTAGAAGTTTAGTTGACGAAGGAACTTTGCAGATAAACAAAGTATGTAGTTAAAAAGTAATCGGGCTGCAAAGAAAATTAATCAAACTAAGACTTAAGTCAAAATCTTCTACTGTAAGTGAACTGGGAGGAATTTATTCGACCAGGACGGATAAGATATGACCAATCAAATCCCGAGAATCAGGACTAGGGAAAATAAGTGTAGTGTAAAGATTTTGGGACACTTGCAACTGGAAGCTCTACCAATGCAGATGAACTTTGAAAGGCTCTGAACGTCGCTTATTTAGCACGGTAGCTCCAGAGCGGACCGCTGGCCTCCGAATGTTCAAGAGTCAGCATAGGGACTGTAAAATAGGTCGTATTCGATCTTTATTATTGTTTTTGTATGCCTTCGGGTTTATTGACTTAAACATATAATTATGTATTCGTGTAAATATATATATATTAATGTATTATAATTAAATTTGCTTTTACTAATTCTACCTGCGTTAGTCTTTATTGATTATAATTATTGTATACTATATAGGCTGGGCAAGGTTAGCTCTCTGCATAGATTGTTCGCCAGCGGGTATTATAACTGGCGGATGTAACATTTGGCGCAGGTTTAGCTGAAATAATTCGAATGGGACAAATAATTCGTCTATATAAATATGGGTTTTTAAAATTTTTGAAGCGCTATATTTTTAGCCAGTTAATAAAATAGTGGTTTGTAAAAACATAGTTAATGAAAGTATTGGCTGTTAAAATATTTACATTGATCACTGCAATAGAAATTAAATATAAAGTTATTTATCATGTGATTGAAGTTTTTATTACTTATGGCTTTCAATCTCTGAAGCATCAGGGTTAACATAAAAATACTTTCATACTCTGCGACCAACGTTCATAATTAACTATAGTACATTCATTCAAATAGTTCTGTCCGTAATTATACTGTACTGTATATGAAATCATAATTCGTTGAGAAATTGCTTTGTTTAATTTTTAGTATAAATGTTTAATCTAAGAAATCTCATGTTAGCCTGCCACGTTAATGGACTGCAATTTAACTAAGATTTTTTTTTCTTCAAATTGAAAAATTTCCAAACAAATTATCATTGTAATTGTGTACGAGGCAAGACATGGTGTATTGAAAGTATCAGAGTTCAAAAGAGTAGTATCAACATTTCTTTCAAGCACTAACTGTACAGTTAGTAATTAAATATTTGCAATTAGTCAACCATAAAAAAGGTGAATGTTTGTATTTAAACTCTTGTATATAACTTGTTACCTGTTGTATATATCTCTTATTACAAATACCTATAAATATGTTTATATTTATTTTTGGGATGTATAATCATTATTGAATAATCGGAACATTATTATTCCAATAATAATACAGATTGCTGTGTGCCCGGGGGTATTCTTAATAACACCAACCGAGCAAGAATGAATTTTAAAATAACCAACACAAGGCCAAACTTAAAAATTAGCAAGTTTATTTATCTGACGAATATCAGTAATAATAATAATAATAATAAATATTCCTTTACTTTGGGATAAATTTTAATAAGTCTGTATGTAGGAATAATTTCTCATATACTGCAGATATATAATACAACCTATTGACTAGAGTTTTCTTTAACTTTTATACATTAAAGTCTATAACTTGAGAATCTATTAGTTATTTTATATTTAAGATAATTAACAGACAAGGTTTTACATCATTTCAAACCTGTCCTTTTCTATATTTGACAATCTTAACTTTCAAATCATTTAGAAACACATGGACCTAACTTCTAACTTAGCCCGGCTTTTTTTCTGCTTGAGTTATTCTTCGACCATTCTTTTCAATTCATGCTTGCTAGCAACTGTTATCATTTCAATTTTTATTAGTTGTGCTAATTATCATAATTTAATCTAATTTAATATTCATTAACACTTGCTATGCAAATTTTATAGAGTGCACAGTTATTAAGGTAAAATAAGGTACTATCTGCACGCAAAGTACAAATTTCAAAATAAACTTTATTTACAATATACATGTGTGCATACAGACAGTCCACTCCTCCCCGTCACTCTAGAAAATAATCCTTAAACTTCTCAGGTCTGCTGTTTCTCTGATATCTAAATATAGGCACAGGTCTTCTTTCATCACGATCTGTAATTAGTTCTGCCTGACTTGACTATCCTGATGAAAAATTATCACTTAAATCTGCAATATTATCGTCAGTTCTGTTATTTACTACAACATTCTTATCAAAATGTAATTTAGTGAGCTATATCTCAGAAAATGTAACAAAATATACACATAACCATATTGGAGATAAACTTTATTTTGTAAAATTAGCAAAATATGCCTAGTGCACTTTAGACTACTTAATTATACTAATCATAATCATGGCATTGTTGGTGAAAAGAAAATTGTGGCATTTATTAAAGAAATGAAACTCAATAGAGAATTTGTATATTTGAATAGCAAATAAATTATTTACATTGGCCATTTTTTTGAAGAGGGGTGTGTGCAATAATCTTTTTTGTTAGTTGCATGTTTATCTCTGGAAATGTGCCAAGCCTCTTTTATCTTCTGCTTGGCACTGTTACATTCAGAACAGACCATACTGGCAAATGTAGGTATGAAGATAACATACTTATCAGTAAGTGGTTCTTCATTTTATTCAATTGAAGAGGTATCCTTGCACTCTTCACTTTCACTAGGTTCCGATTTATTGACTAGCATGAGTTTACTATCAATTCTCTTTGATGTATCATACAAATAAACTTGTATGTGATTTATATGTCTCCTGACAATCAGTCCATTTTTTAATTTAATCTCTGGTGACATCAGGTACAACTTCAACGATGATACTGGCCCATACCATCTCACTTATTGCAATGTTCCCATGTTTGCATTAGAGTTTTCTTCTTCCATAGTACTTTTTTCTATTCCTTTATTAATTAGTAGTAGCTTCAATAAGTATGTGTGACCCTTTCACTGCAATAATAGTTCTGTCTGCATTTTTATACTAGATGTACTTGGAATAAAATCTTGGTAAGACATAACTTCTACCAATGCCTCTTAGTTATCATTTTTTTTAAAGCAGACTTTAAACAATGTAAAGCCTTTTGGGTAAGATCTTTGGATGCTGGGTGATAAAATTCAGTTTAAATATGTTGTATTCTCTTGTCTGTCAAATGTTTTTTTTAAATCAGACAGGTAAATCATGTTCTATTATCTGATACAATTTCAGGATAACCCTGAGTAGCAAAAACTTCTTGGAGAGCTTTGATGGTACATTTGGAACTAGTAGTTTTCACAAGATTTTATTCAGCCTGAACAAGAATATGAATAATCCCATCAGATTTCACATTCCAATAGAGTAAACCATGATGAGTCTTCCACAGATGGGAACACACTTTTTTGTGGCCACATCCTCAATCATCTCCTTGACTTTAGGCTTCAACCATATGGAACCTTTTGTGTTTTGAACATGGTAGACTGCATCCCTCAGTAACTCTATGTTCATAGCTGTGATTTTAACCCAGCTAGTCCTGGTTTAAATAACTGAGGAAACATTTCTAACCTCCACTTCAATTGAAGTTCTAATTATTTTTAAACATATGCCTTATGATTGAAACCAGTTTCGACCTAACAGTGGCTTATATTCCTTTTATAATTAATAATGGTTTTACTGACACACTTTTCTGCATATGAGTATTTTACAATTTCACTTTATTTTTAATTTTAGCATTAAATTTGTTTCACTCTCAGAGGTAATGTAGATAATCCCATGCCACTATCAACTGCTATGTTAATTTTTTTATCACAAATGGTTACTTCAAATATAATCCACCTGTTATCTATCTCATTTTGATAAGTACATTTTTTCTAGCTCCCTTTGATTTAAAGTCTGGCCATGATTTGGCTTTTGAATTGTCTTTTTCTACCGATCTGAGCTAAATGTCCTTTGATATTGCATGTGGCATTTTTCCATTTTAATCCTGCTCAACTTTTTTGTGTCCTTTTGCACCACATCAATAACACATCAAGTTATCCTTTAGAACTTTTGTAGATGCATTTGCCATATTCTCACATGTGGTTAAAATTTTCAGTTCACTTGTTATATATTGAAATTCTGACGTATTTAATAATATCAACTCGTTCTATGTACTTTGCAATCATTGTTTTATTTAACATATCGACTACACTTAAATTTTTTCTGAGATTGTGGTCTGATATCCCATATAGCAATTGGTCCAACATCATATCAGCCATAAATTTACATTGTTGTTTAGCCAGTGGTAGTGCTCATGAGATAACTGTTTCCTTATTCTAAAGAGTAAGTGGGCCATCCATTTAGACACCATTGTTTGAAAGTTACACATTTAGAATTTCAATTACCTCTTTATAAGGTTTATCCTCAAGGGTCTTCGAATCACACAATTGTTTTGCTATCTGCAGAATGTCACTGCTGGCCAAGAGGATAGAAACTTTGACATTATAATAATCAATAAAGTAAATCATATATAATGTGATTTTATCATCTTCAACTTTAATAATACACTTATAATGCTTTATGTGCTCAATGTATATGTTCCACGTTATTGGGTTATTTATATCAAATTTCCTAATACCGTGAGTTGGTATTGCCATCATTTTGCTTACAAGTTTCTCTTTTATTCACACACAGGCCATAAATATTAATTTCCGACTTGCACCATTTTGCTGTCATTATCTCTGTGAAAATAGATTTCATTGTCAGCTACACCACTGCTGATGATTCTGCAAACAGGTTCCACTGTCAGTTACCTGGGGATATTTTTAATAACACCAGCCAATCAAACATTCATCCCTTGTTAGGAATTTTGCAAAAAATCTTACTTGAGCAAGAAATTTTATCAACTTCTTGAGTTTTCCTTCAAAGAAATTAATGTTTTTATTTTAATATTCTGAATGTTTATTTCAAAATGTTTGTGCAATGTAGCTGTGCATGTGGTATTTGATAAGAGTTTTTTATTGTCATGAATTCAAGTAGAAAATAATTATAATCATTATTTATGCTTTTTATGACTTAGCAGTATTTTAATATTGACAAACAACTTTTTTTCCATTAAAACAGGCAAAACTCTCCATACAGTAGTGCCACTCAGTGCAAGCCAGAGTAATCAATGGATGCCAGAAGGTTTGTGCATAAAATCCCCATCTAGTGTCTACTCATCCAATATCACCCAACTAGTTTCTGGTCTCCATTGATTACTCTGGTTTGCACTGAGTGGCAATACTGTATGGAAAGTTTTGCCTGTTTTAATAACAGTTATAAGCAAGCATAAGAAATGATGATCATGTGATGTTTATTGGTTTGATTTATCTGCTATGCATATCATGCTAGGGTTTTCATATATATTTTTATTAATATTCATTTTTCACATATTTTTATTATTAGAAACATGAACTGCTTGCAGCACTTTTTAAAACTCCTACTTCCAATCAATGATCCATATTTTATATCAAAGTATAGACAATTGTAGTTACAAATTTACATAATATCTCACTTCATCTTCATATGAAAAGTGCATGGATATTGTAAAATGACTGCAATGCAAAACACTACCTATAACTTACTCACATGGTGGATCATTACAACCAATTTCACTATAGATGTTATCAGAACTAGTGATAGAATCAAATAAGTACTTGTATCATTCATTTGCCACTGGACTCAAAGGATTTATTTTTTACAAATGTGAGTGATGCAGAATCTGTGCGCAAGTTCGCTTTCCTTTTCAAATATTCATTGTTAAAACTTTATAAATAAAAGCATGTAAACTTGTTTTCTTTATGGGCATTAGAAATAAACTAATTAAATGAGTTTAAATTAATTAAAAACATGTTCACAGAGATTACGGATTAATGTTGATTATTTAAAAAAGCAATCGTTCTGCACAATAATTGCATTATTAAAAATTAAAAGCAACAAATACTTCAAATGACTGACTAAATTAAAAGAAATTGTTAAGTGTTGTCAGAAGTTGAAATCAAAATAGATAGGATATCAGACAAAGAGAAAGCAGCAGAAACAACAGCAAATGTTGCTTGTCCTGGTAAATCTATCTCATACTATTTACACCTTCTTAGACACTTTATCAATACCTTTATTTGTATTACACTAACAGTTTCGACTGTCCTGCAGTCATCATCAGAGCTACAATATTCAAATATATAATTATACAATTATTACACTTATCCACACACACATATATATACATAATACACAATATAAACAAAAAAAATTATACATTTCAATATGATTTTTATAAATAATCATTTCCCATTTTATTACCTTATCTTCTAAATAATTTTATCAATATTTTATATTAATTTATTTTATATCACTTTATTTTATTTTTTAAATATTATTTAATATAATAATTATAACTTTATCATTTATTTTACTATTTAATGCAGTACAAATTGATTTTAAGTCAGAATTTGATCTAGTTAACTGGTCATATCTCATAAAAGCCCTGAGCAATCTGATTCAAGAAGACAAATATCTAGAGAACGCTTTAGTAAATTACATAAGAAATAGTAGAATGACCTATAAAAACTATATGCGCAGATCTGAATTCTTCATACTAGAGAAAGGTATTCCCCAAGAATCACCATTAGCAGCCCTATTATTCGCAATATGTAGACTCCATGATTAAAGAAATAAAGACATTGGTTAATGGAATCTATATACCACATTTGGGTTTCACAATAGGAGTCACTATCTTTATTGATGACATTGTAATAATAGTAGAAAATAGTTATAATATTAACGTAGTGATGAATGTCCTAAAAAAGTTTCAAGAAATTACAGGTTCAGTAGTTCAGTCTAACAAATCAGCAGTATGGCAATTGGCAACGGGTAAAAAGATACCATCCGAATTTATAGCTCAGCCAAAGTCATTTCTTGGATTGCCGATATATGTGTCAAAGACACATATGAATGGTCATTTAAATCGACTAATTATAAAAAAAATCGAAGAGAGGATTAATAACTTCACATCGTTCAAGTTGTATGAAGTGATGAGAACCCAATTGTTCAATGCAATTGCAACACGGATTCTTAGTTATTACATTCCATGGGTCAAATTCAATAACAAAACAATTAGTAGAATAAACCAGATGGCCAAAAAATTCATCTGGGGAAAGAAATCTAGATTACTATCAGCGGCAATATTATAGTTACCCATTAATAGGGGAGGACTTAACTTAATTGATCCAAAGGTATATGTAGATTTTATTACTGCAAGAACATACTTAAATGTTATTAAGGATCAATACTTCAGTCCGCCAACAGGGAATATAAAAATATATAGTGAAATAAGACTGGAGAGAAGATCTTATTTGGAAGATATGTTTATTGCATATAAGGACATACAAGATGACCTAAATGTGCAAGATTTGGAAGGCATTAGATATAAAGACATAAGAAGGGGAGTAAAATCTCATGAAAATTCATGGATAAATTGTTCAATGAAAGGGGTCCTAGTTAAATTCCATTTAATTTATACACCACAGACATATATGAAATTCATATTCAAGTTGATCAATGGAATTTTACCGACCACAACATACATTAATAAAAGATTGGGAATGAGCTTAGAGGAAACTTGTTCATTTTGTAAAAATAAATGTGAAACATTTCAACACTTACTAGAAGAATGCAGTGCTTTTGGGAGGCTAAGATACAGAGTTTTCCACACCCCAATGATAAATCTTAAACTACTACTGTAGCAAAATGTAATAAAATTCAAACCTCATAATGCAATGGTGATAATACATGCATTGAAAACTATATGGACAATCCGGTGTTTTTTAATCTTTGATAATAAAAAGTTTAATTGGTTAAAGAAACTTGACAATGATTGGGACAACTATTTTGCTAGGTGTTTGAAATATTGGCCGAAGATTATGGAAATGGTATGGGGAGGGACTGTTATGACTGTTTGTGAAATGTGGGAGTAAAAGTACACACACAAAGAGAAATAAGACAGTAAAAGTATACAGAGTGGTAAAATAAAGGCTCTTTCAAGAGAGAATAAATGTTCCATGTTTTAAACTAGGAATATGATTTATAAGGCCCAACTCGAGGATTTAACAAGAAAATGATATTAACATTTCAACAAGGAGAGTCTTATAGATTTGCATTGTAGTGCTTTGGGGACAGGATTGGTATTTGGTGTAAAGAATAAATTCAATCAAAACTAATTTGTAGATATTTCATGTATAAGCGATTTAACCCGCTGAAGAAGAAACTGTCATTAATAACGAAAACAATTAAATTAATCTAGACCTAGTACTTTTGAAGTTTTTCCTCATATTCATGGCCAAAATAGGTTATAAACCATTGCTGTAATGTTACTAAATAATAATGTACGCAAATGCGTATGCAAATTAATTTGTCCATCTTCTTTAAATAGCAAAACACGTGTCGCGTCTATTGATGGCATTGTTATCATTGATAATAAAATACGCCTCCTTGATATTTCTTTTACAATCATTGGCTTCAGAGCACACTATCTTGGGGTTGCAGGGTTCGAATACATGACCGGCCTGCTTCTCATGTTCACAAAATATTGAGAAATTATCTTTTTTTTTTTTTGCTCTTCTATACGTATACATGTGTTGAGCAGCTCTATTATGGACAGTGGCCTTGGTTTCCCCATAGGATTTGACACTGCATCCAGCCTGAGGGCATGAAATACTGTATACGACCTGGAGTGCCTGAGATGGATCCATTCTGTCCTTCGAATTACTAATCAGTCTGTTAGTATTAGGGGGAGTGCAGAAGCTGACTTTAAATTCACCAGCTAAAGTCTTTATAAACTGTTGTGATACTTTGGGGATGTAAGTGATTTGAGGTTTATCTTTAATTATGTGGTTAGTTATTGATTTTTTGTAAAATTGATCTATTTTCTTTATAATTAATCTGTAGCTGAAACTGACACTTAATAAATCTTTTATATAGCTTGCAATATTAGTCTTCCTATCAGCCTCGAATTTACACAAATTTTGATTCCTAAATAGAAATGTGTTTAAACCTGCGAATTTATGTGATGTAGGTGAATTGAAGCCAGGTGGGCAAAACCTTTGATCTCAAGAGGCTTAACAATCATGCAATAATACAGAGCTCTGCCTTCTCTATGCACAAGCAAATCCAAATATTTTAGTTTCTGCCATTTGTTCTTCCAAGTGGTGTTTATAATTAATTTAGTTTGCAGCTGTAATTCATTTTTAATGTTCGTGATTACATCTTTTGGAGCTGCAATAAACACATCATCCACATGATGTGAGTATATTAATCCAGAAGTATTAGAGAGGTATTTAGAAATGATTTGTTTTTCGAAGAAGTTTAAAAATATGCTAGAAATTGCTCCACTTAAGGGAAGACCCATCGGCCAACTGTCTCTCATATCATACCATCCACCCTCAAAAGTTGTAAAAATATTATTGTCTAACCAATTAAGGAAAGCCAATATAAAGTTCATGCGCTCATTTGGACAATGATTATTTATTAATTCTTTATGAACGATGTCAATCGACCACTTCCTGTTAACCGATCCGTATAATTCTGTCACGTCCATGGCTGCAGTTTCAAAATCTTGGTCTATTAATGTATTCTTGATTATTCTAACGAACTCGAAGGAAGACTTAAATGTGAAGTCGCCAAAACCTACACTATCAACCAACCATTGGTTTACCAACTTAGAACCGTTTCGAAGTAATGCATGCCTCCAAAATCTAGCATTAGTCTTAAAGGCTCTCCAGGTTTATGTAGCTTCACGTTGGCAAACATCCTTGGTGGCCTGGTGGCAGATGGATAAATTCAGTAATATTCTGCTCTAGATATACCTTTGTTTTTGTAAGCTCTGAGAATTGAGGTGATAAATTTCTCTTTTTTTTTATAATCTAAGAGCATAAATCTGTTGCCTTTGTCTTCTTTTATACATATAATGTTGTTGTTTTTAAGAAGTGTTTGGTCTTTTTAATGTTGTTATTCCAGCTGTCAAATCTCACATTTGTTTATGTCGTATAAATTTAGCAATATCGGAAATAATGTTGTATCTCTGAGGATTGTTTAATAGACTTGATTCTGTGTCTGCGATTAACTCCAGTTTTGGGAGTTTCCATTTCCCTCCAACAAATTTAGGTCCCAATGAGAAAATTGTTTTTATTTCCGCTGGAGGAGTAACGGCTGCTCTGCTGATGTAGTTCTCTTTCGCTATATAAATATCAATATTTTGGTTTTTCCGCCAAGATACTTATTTTGCGCTCGAACCTACGAGCAAAATTTATTTCAGAAATGTCAAGATTTCATATTATCCATGGAGGCAAGATTTTATTTGCAGTAATCCTCCATCTTTTATTTTCTTTCTTCAATGCGCATTTGCACACTTTAATAATAAAGGCGAGGAGCTGCGTTTGTAGTTATTTAGTAATTTTAATAAAGTTTATTACTTAAAATAAAAAAAATATTTTATCAAAAATAAAGCAAATAAAAAGGCTTTTTATAAATAGCTATTTCTCAAATCTTGCCGCGATTTACTTGTTTCCATAATGTAACCATGTCTATAGGTTTTAGTTGTAGTTTTAAATTTTTCTGTCGGGTTGTTTTGGGCATTGAGTGTGATATAGATGTGATTTGGTTTAAAGCCTTCCAGCAGAAGGGTTATGAAAAAGGCATTGACATGTGTAGTGGTTCTTGTTACATATATAAATCATTTCTCCAGAATATATATGGGCTTCCATATTGTTAACTGTCAGTCTTAATGAGTACAAGCAATGGAAGTCTCAACAATTGGAGCATCAGTCATCCATCAACAGCTTCACTATTTCTTATGTTTCAGTTCTGCGTGTCACATCTCAATATTTTATTCTCTAATATTTTATAAGACTGGATCTCTTTATATACCCTTTTGCCACCCCTATACATTTATCTTATTCTTTTACAGTTTCATTTCTGTGGGTATTTCCCAAACAACTGTTATTATCATTTATTTATTTTTATTTTCAAATAAGTAGTGCAATCAAATATTTTTCATCTGTTTTAGATCTATACTACGCATTTCTGGCTGTGAAATAAAATACTTTTAACTGCAGAATAAAATATTTACTTTATAAAAAAATATAATACAAAAAAAAGCTATTTATATATATTTTATAAGATTAAAAGTAAAAAAAAAAATTTCTACTTTTCATTATAATCCAACATATGAGAGATAGTGACCTGGGCCAACTGATGAGTGCTGGTTCAGCACAAAATGCATCTTGGGGGCCATTTGTCTTTTATTATATCTTTATTTATATGAATTTGAAAAGAATTGGGGGAGCGTGGAGGTGTTTATTATATCTATAAAATATTACATACGGGACAGAGACAGGTGAATAACTCCGTTTGTGTAAATTTAAAAAAATCAGATATATTAATCTTTAACTGAGGTTTAAAGTTTATATCTGTGCTAGAGATAATCTCTAGTTTCGAAAATGATTAGTAATAATCATTAGTGTATTTATCTGAAATGGATGGCGTCAAAGTTGTGAGTAGAGGGAGTTTGACAATGGTAAATGAAAATGTAACAATTTACTCTAGATAAACACTTTGCGTATAATAGAGATATATATGAGAGATAGTGACCTGGGCCAACTGATCAGTGCTGGTTCAGCCCGAAATGCATCTTGGGGGTCATTTGTCTATTATATCGTTATTTATATGAATTTGAAAAGAATTGGGGGAGTGTGGAGGTGTTTATATAATCCAACATTCCTGTTAACGATCTTTAAAAAAAAACTGTCTTTATAGATAAGACTTTTTATCACTTACTTATAATTAAATGAAGTTTTAATCTCTGTTCTTAATTATATTTTTACATTTTCTGGGTGATCAAAAAGAATAGTTTTAGTCGAGCGTTGATGGCCTAGTGATTCGCATAGCTGCTTTCCAAGCAGTTGGCGCGGGTTCGCTTCCCAGTCAACACATTTGACATAAGAAAAAAAAGAATACTTTTAATAATTATTAAAATATAATATTGAATGATAAATACATGTTTTTTTTTTATTTTTAACAATTTCTACCTCGCTTTGTGCATGTTAGTATTTTGTACATGTAAATGATACAAAACATATATAGAAAAAGAGACCATAATAATTGACATGTAATAACTAAGAACACATCAGCTGATTCTTTCAGCATACTATAGTATTATAAACAAGAGTAGTTTCTTACAATAGCGTCATCTGTTACAAATCTGAGCTTACTATATAATGAATTGTAAGTATTAATTATTAAAAGCTTACAATAGATGACACTGGAGTGGAGAACTTTTGTTTATGTAATGATTAGCTTGAAAAATCACAATTTTATTAGACATTTTAAAGAAGAGGGGATAGATTAAAATAAAATATCTATCTTAATGTTATTTGTAAAATTAAATATCCTTTATTACTAAAGAGTTAAATATAAAGACTTACTTATTTTCTATTTTGTTTAATTAAATTAATGCCAAATTAAAAGTGATTTATTGAGAAAGTCAACATTAGAATTGGAAATTTATCTGTATTAGTTATGTTAATTTGCCAATGTTTGGGCATATTTAGAATGGACTTAATAAAATATATAGTAATAACAGAATTTGCAAAATGTTTAGAATTAAAATAATTCAATTATTGGAAAAGGCAGGGATTATAAAGGAATGATTCACAAGCAGGCAGAAAACTAGAGCAAGTTTGTGTTTTTAAATATGTAATTATTTAATAATTGTAACAAAATAATTGAATGGCTTTATTGGTTTGGGATTGATAAGTTTAAGTACCAAAATGCCAGAACTAGAATCAACTCAAAGATCTTAGTTTATAGTTGCCATACATGTAATGATACCTCAGAATATTAATGAACAACAGGTTTGTAATAAAGATATACAGTGATTGCATGGTCCACTAAAATTAATTAAATAAAATACTTTTTAATATTATTTTGAGTTTACATATTGCTACAGATGCGTAGATATACTTGTTACATAAAGCATTTAAAAGTATATTAAGAATATTCAGAAAAATAATGTATATTATTTTTTTAATAAATGAAAATGACTGTTAGTTGTAATAAACAAGATAAAGAAATTTTAGAATAAATCAAAAGTCTATCTTAAGTTAATAAACAAAAGAGAAAATTAAAAAAAATAATGTTTTTTTTTTTTTTAATAAATGAAAAGGACTGTTAGTGTAATAAACAAGGTAAAGAAATTTTAGAATAAATCAAAAGTCTGTATCTTAATCTTAAATTAATAAACAAAAGAGAAAAAAAAATTATATATATATTTTAATAAATGAAAAGGACTATTAGTTTAATAATGAAGTAAAGAGATTTTAAAATAAATCAAAAGTCTATCTTAATCTCAAGTTAATAAACAAAAAGTAAATAGAAGAGGGAAAAATATAATTAAAGTATAACATAATTGGAATTTTAATTAGATTTACTATCTGAAAGGATATCTTTTCTTTCTTTTTAATCATGGAAATAAAAGAAACTAATTATGTAAAGGTAACTTAAAGGTTATAAAGTTACTTGGTGAAATGATTTAAATTAATGGTAATGCAAATGATTGTACAAAATTATTTAATTAGAGAAAATTACAATCTAATCAAAATAATTTTGTAAATTATCTAATCAGGAAGGGATTAAGTTCTATTGGAAATCAGTAATATTTCCAACTGATTAGATAATAAATATGGTAATCACTGTTCTAATTAAATAGATATTAAGAGAAAGTAACTAATTAGAAAAAGAATTTGGAAAACTAATTAATGACATGGGTGAGCTCAGATAATGATCTTGGCAAAGATATAAAAACTATTGAATTTTCATTATATTCTGTTTGCTGTTATTCGTTATTCTGTTATTCATTTTATATTGGAATCATTCAGCTGTTATTTTGATTCTGAATTAGTTAATTTGATTCAACTGCTGTGAGCTGTACTAATATTGCTGACTCCTTTATCGAGAATGACCAATTCATACTTCAGCAATGTCATTGCTGAGACATATATACCTGTAATTACAGAAGACTACCACTAAACAAGGGCATGCATTATATATGCTGCTCTGGAAAAAAGGGATAAGCTATTAAAAGAAACCAGGAAGTCTGTCCGAGAATGCCAACTATGAACTCTATCAACTTTCAAGAAGATATGGGTAATCATTCCAGGACATGCTATAGCAAAATCTAAGTAAATATATGCAATAATTCAAAGTCAAGACATAAAATGATACAGGGGTAAGATTTCATTCTTTTATGTCATAAAATTAGAAATAGCCGAATTTTTATTGGCTATTTTAAAATGAACTCATCTATTCTGTAATTAATTTTAGGTTTTATTATTATTATAATGTTTTGTAAATATGTTATTTTAAGTTGTTAGTTCAATTTAATTCTCTCCATAACTCACCATATAACAAGATAGTCATATTAATTATATTATTTGTGTTTAAATATGCATGGTCTGATAGCTTGGGTTATTTAAATTTCTTTCTCATTAAGGCTAGCCATATCTTCTTTCATAGGTATGTCAGTTAAATTGATTAGATAGAAACCTGGGGTACCCCCATGGGAGATATTTTGCCTCTTACAGTTATAGAGCAAGTGCAATGCTCTTGAAAAGTGGCTGCAGTTATACAATCCCAGACTGACTGTTGGTATGATTAATATGTAAAATATATTGACTATATTAACTCTTCTATTTGCATAATGGTGATTTTAAATTTATATAAATTATTATTAGCAAAAAAATAAGTAATAATGTTATAAATATCACTTCAATTGCTATAATTGAAGATATCTGTTACAAATGTCATGCAATGTGTGTTCTTGAACATTCCATTCTGTGGACACCGAATGTAAATTATTCAATCGAGCATTTATTTAATTGCTGCTTTAAAAATGACTTTGGCTATCAGATAAAAGCAATAGTTAAATAAATGTTAATAATGTGAGAGAAGTGAGAATGGAGAAAACAGCCAACACTAAAACAATTTTATTATTGTTAAATTTATAAATATTATAATAATCAACGGAACCTCACAACCCTAATCTACCATACCAGGGCCCCACTAGGCTATTTGAACCCAAGAAATTTATAACAACATCAGATACATACAGGTGACATTCAATTTTTATCTAACCGAAAGCCCAGATCACTAACTCAGAGAGAAGCTGAGTTTATAATATCACAGTCTATTTAAAATTTTGTATCTCTTGATTTTAAAAATCTTATTAATAAAAATATATAGAAATAGGTTACTGCCAAAATTAATTAAACAAAACATTTTATTATTACACATTAATACAAACATCTAAAGATTAAATTAGCTATTAAATGTATTTGATTTAAATTATATGCACAGATGGGTACACTCAATAGATTTAATACAATATTTTGCTAAGCATAAATATGCTACATAGAATACTCATGCAACTAATCCAATCCCTTTTAACCTTAGGCTAAAATTTCATGTTTAAACTAATGCTAGCTTACTGATATACCAATGTGACCAATGCAAAATGAAATTGTTAGCATAACACAATCATGCTGACAGGAATTTACATTTGTAACATGATATCAGAGAAATAATGAATCATAGTGGGAAAAAATGAACATCTTCCCCATGATCATAAATAAACTTCACCAACAGGTAGGAATGATCCACTGCCCAAAAAAAATAGATAAAATCGATTTTAATAAAAATAAGCAAAATACAATGCATAGAGAAATTGGCCAGGTAGACAAGCAGAAGAGCATAGATATAAACATGCACATACAGCATAACAATCCTGCAATAGTTAACCAATTTAGAATATTTTCAGGATATGTAGGTGAAGCTCCCATGGAACAGATAAGTAGCTTGCAAAGACACTTTGCATTGAATTAGTTAAGCAAAGAGGCAATGATCATGATTGCATGCAGCTATCTGCAAGGCACTTCACAAGTTTGGTGAGACTCCATGTTAAAAAAACCTACAACCTTTACCAAATACAAGAAAACTCTATTACCTAGCTACTGGAGTGAAAAATATCAGAGAAAAACATCAGGTGTGAAACATAAATGGGGACCTGGTGAGCCTTTTACTCCATTCTTCCATATGCAGGTAGAAAAATTATGCGTATTGACAGCCAGTCAACTATCTGAACAAACTATTAGGTCTGTGTGGCACAGTTTTTCTTATAGTGTAGAGAAAATGCTCATTGGAACCAAGAAAAAAATAGTTGAGCAAATGGCTAAATTACTACATATTTTTGATAGCACTGGACCTGCCTATGAAACTACAGATCAGGGATTTAAACTCCAATCTAAAGAACTGCTAATAAATGCTATGAAATGTGGTCACAGAAGACACTCGTGGAGTGGATCCAGAAAGAGGTGGTTTTCTAGTTAAACTGAAAGAATAAAAATTTTCAGGTGAACTGGAAGTGATTCAGATCTCACTCACACAAGGCAATATTAAAGGTCATAGGATGATTTACAATTCTCTAGTATGAGTGGCCACTCTAGGAAGTATCAAAATAAAGAACTACCAGATATAAATTAATTTGATTGACCTTCAGATTTGACCTCATGAATAATGACCCTGGATTGTAATAAGAAAAAAATGATTAATATTAGAATATTTTTATAATGAGTATTGATATAATCTTTTTAGCATCTGAGTCAACTTTGAAAAAAAAAAGAAAAATAATAAGTGTCAATCCCAGAATTATGACATCCAAAATTTTATGAATAACCCAGCTCATAAGTCTGTGTTTTGGACACAGTGGAGCATGACAAACTACATTAAAAAACATTTAAAAAATAAAGAATTTAAAGTGAAAAATAAATGGAAACATAGTAATAACTAAATATTAGATATTAATGAAAACTAATAATCATGTTATTTCTTTATTTACGTGTTAAGCGATGATGAGTAAGGAAACAATAGTGTTTTGAAAAATTAATAAAGGTAAGGGTATGTTAACGAATAAAAAAATTAATAAAGTATTAACAATAATGAATGAAAAAGGTTCTATGCAAAAATCAGATATATTCAAATTAAAAAGAATGGAAATAAAATGTGCAAAAATTTATGGATTACCTAAAATTCATAAACTAGGAATTTCAATGAAGCCTATTATTAGTGGTTGTAATACTTATTATGAAATACTTCAAAATGGATATATAGAAATATTTTTTAAAAATATATAACATTATATAATAAAAATTGTGTTAATAATTCTACACAAATTAATAGTAAATTAAGGGATTTTTTAGATAATAAAGGTTTTAAAAAATTATTGTTTGTAAAATTAGATGTAGTTAATATGTATAATAACATTGATCTAAAAGGGGTTATTCATAATATTATAGAATTATATGTAAAGGATAAAGAAATCAAATTAAAGATAGAAAGTTATCATTTATATGAAATATTAGTGATTTGTTGTAGAAATCTTATTTTTATATTTATGGGAATAATTTATATAAACAAAAAGATGATTTAAGTATGGGAAATAGTCTGAGTGGATTTTTGTACAATTTTGAAAAGCAATATTTTGTTAGTAGTAATGATAAACTAATTTTTTATGTACGATATGTTGAAGATTATTTTATGGTAATTAATGGAAATTAAAGAAAGGCAGATAATTTTTTTAAATGTATTAATAGTAAAGAGGAAAAAATTAAATTTACTATGGAAAAAGAAAATATTAATATTATTGAATATATGGATAATAATAGGGAGTGTAATAATTTAGAAATTATGAATTCAGTTTACATAATAAAATGTTTGAATTGTTTTAAAAAGAATATGGAGATGTAATAGTTAGCCAGACTATAGCTATTTAAGCTAACAGTTAATGCAGTGAGGCAAGTCCACATATCAGGACCACAAACTGCCAGAACTAAAGCTGACTTGAGGCATGCTGTAAATACAGCCAGAAGAGTTGCAGTATCTACTCATGAGGCAGGCTATCAAGTACTTCTGGAAATGGATAGAAAGATTTGTAAGAGCACATACATTCCCTTCAACAGTTCACATTAGAACTGATAGCTATATCCCATAAGTCAGTAGCAGGCAGAGTATAGCCATCATTACTTAAATCTGTAAATATATTAGAAATCGAGCGTATTTATATCTATATATTACTAAAAATATATTATTAAAACATACATATACTCATTTTTGTGTTTATATGAGTAATCCAGACTAAGCACAATAGATTTGGCACCGTTTAACAAAATAAATCCCCCCTACACACACACAACTGGAATAAAATATTTAAACAACAAAATTTTGCCCTTGTGGACACTGCAAACGTTATTGGCATGTCAATAAAATTTTGTAAAATCAATGGAAAATGATTACTGTGATGTGATGTGATATGATGCACTGTGACTTCTCCTTATATGGAATCAGGAATCTCTCAGCAACTATACCCAGAGATACCTGTTAACCACTTTACCTTCCCTTTCCATTCTCCACTCTAAGTTTTTTCATAATCTGCTCCATCCCATTTCCACAACATAATCTTTGTCAACTCCATGACCTTCATATCTAATTCCCCCTTATCTTTTCCCAAACCTAGCATAAAAACCAATAACTCACTTTCTGTATAATCACTTTATTCCTATTTATTCTTCCATAACTTCATTATTTGTACCCTTTCTGCTTCCAAGGATTTACATAGAAATAGCAGATGCCTAATATTTTCTATGCCTTCCTTACACAACTTGCAGACTAAATCACTCATATTTATCCATTTATGTGTATATTCCCTTGTTGCTAAAGATCCCATTCAAGCCTTAAATAATAAACTACTTTCCTTACTATTATCATAAATTAACTCACACCCAATGTTCCATTTACTTCTATATATATTTAAACTCGTTTTACTCTCCACACTGGTTCTCCATCTCTCCAACTCCCTATTCTTTATTAATGCATCTATTCTTCTATTCCAATCCTTACCACTATAACACTCAATAATCCTAATATGATCATCCCACCTTTTGTACAAGTATACTGACATAAATTCTTTATCCATAACACTCAACAATCCTAATATGATCATCCCACCTTTTGTACAAGTATACTGACATAAATTCTTTATCCAAATCTTCTCCATACCGCATTACCTTTCTTGTTGCCTGCCCTTTACTTGTAACCCAATTAAATACTATTTTGGCTATTCTTTTATTATCCATAAACTGCAATCTACCGAATATTTTCAATTTGCTTTTTGCATCCCTCATATAAAAAACTTGACCATCCCATTTCTCCTTGAATAACCTCCTTTGTTGTCCACACCTCTGCATTTAATGCATGACTTCCTACTTTCCTTTGTACTTTTTCTAAGTAACTAATACCCCTTTACTAACACATAATGCATTGCCATATGTTAACCCTACTACTACCACTCCCTTCCATACAATTCTAGCTATATCATATTTATTATATGAAAACACTGTTAATTTCTTTATCAATCCCTTTCTTTTCTTTGCTTCATTTAGCAATTTTTTCTCCCTTTCATCCAAGCAATTTTTCTGATTACTCAAGATGCTTCCCAAATAACTATATCTATTCACCACACTTAACTTTATATTCCCCAATAAGAAATCTTTGTTTTCTTTTTTCCCAGTATTCACCATCATTATATTCGATTTTTCTTCACTAAATTTAATTCCCATATCTTTACCCACCTTTGTGCATGTCTTCAGCATAACTTCCATATCTTCTCTTCTTTCTGCACACAAAAAGACATCATTCACAAAAAAAAGACCCGATAATGTATATACTGCCTTGCCACCTATTAACAGTATCTCTATCCCTCTTCCTAGTTTTTCTATTGCTCTCTCCATTTCACTCAAATACAACAAAAGCAAAATAGGTGACATAGGGCATCTTTACCTTAGTCCCACCCCATTTTTTAACTTTAACTGATTCTATATCCCCTAATTGATATGTATAGTAATTATTTTCATATAATTTCTTAATAATATCCACTAGAGCTTCAACCATTCCCAGATTTGCTAAACTTATCCATAATCTATTTCTATTCACTCTATCATATGCCTTCTCTATATCTATAAAACTTGAATTCTTACTCATATCCAAAAGTTGTGTAACTACAAATAAACTATCTCCTATATGCCTATCTGACCTAAAACCTTCTTGCATTTCCCCCACTACATCTAGTAATAAAGACAGACACTCCCCCTAATGAGTTGATAAATTTTGTCTTTATCAGAAATTGACAGTTACACAAAGAGAAGCTCATCAAATAAATATTAAGAGATCATTTTGAATGGTAACTCTCATGAATAAAAAAAAAATTGTTCTCTCTCACAATATAAAAAAGGAGAAAAATAACAGATGGTTAATATTGGCTTAACTGAAGCATTCAATCTGGCCTACCCAGAGAATTGGCCAAGCTATCAAGATCAAATAATCTTTTATTTACAAGCCAATCAGATCAAAAGGTCTGAGTTGAAATTAGCCATGCTTATGGCAATGATCAGACCCCAGACTTATGAGGTCCTTAAATCACAAACAACATCAGAGATACCGGCTGACCTAGATTTTGACAAGGCATTATCTCTACTAACCAACTTTTTTTACTCCTAAACCCCAAAAAATAATGCAGAGATATTATTTCAATGTTTGTATCCAAGAGGAAGGAGAAAGAGCTAGAGATTTTGCTATTAGAATTTGTTCATTGTCTTTAAAATGTGATTTTAAAGACTTTCTTAATGAAGCTCTTTAAGATCATTTTATCTGCTGAATAAATGATCACAATCTTAGAGTTAAGCTACTAATGGATCTTGACATAAACTTTGAATCGGCTTTGTCTCAAACAACACTAGCAGAATCAACAACTAGTCAAGCAAAGCCATTGAAAAAAAAAATTATAATATTCAAAGTATTGAGTAGAACATAGGGTCAGTCAAGCATCCACCTGACAGCTCAAATAAATCAACAATAGTGACTAAAAAGCATTGTTACAGATGTAATGAAGTGATACACTCACACACAGAATGTCCACACTGCTATATCGTGTATAATATTGCATGTATATCAGTCATCCAAGAACTGTTGTTTTAAAATGAAACAAGCAGCTTGTGACAGAATGGGTGAATCCATTCCAAAAAACAAAAAAGGCAATTTAAAGTCAAAGAAACAAATTGCCCACATAAACAATATGAGAAATAGTGACTCTTATTTCAAATACAGTTATTATTAATGACATGTTGTTCTCAATGGAACCATAGTGTCTGTATTCCCCATAATGTTAAACAAGACCTCGTCTATCATTAATCAGAGTAATAAATTTCAGCTGCATCAATAACTGGTTGCAGGGTAATCAAATAATACTCTTAGGGAAGACACATTTTAATAGACCATGACTAGTTTAGTCACTTAGGGTTTGCAGTGACAATAGTGAACCAGCTCATGACTAAATAATTTTAAAATGGTTTATTCAGAAGCAATTAATAATCTGGGTTTGAACTCTAAATAATATATAAAACAATAAGTACAAGAAAGCAGATAGGTACTCATGTCCTGTGCTGAATATTCAAGGGCACTACCAAATGGGCTCCAGCAGTGGTGATTGGACTTAAAGGGCTTCAAACAATAGTTGTTAAAACTACTGATGGACAACAACATCATTGTCATAAGAACCAACTTAGGCTAAATGAACCACAGTTCCATGACTAGCTTTTAGCAAAGCCTTACCAGATGAAAAAAGTGGCAAGCCAATACTGATGTGGCACCAATCAGCTGTATAAATCAATAGCTCCAAGACGAGCCATCAGCAAAACCTCATCAGATGAAACACTTGCAATCAATCAGAGATAAATCATCATCCAGCTGTAATGTACCTCCAGTTCCAAGAACTCTAAATGATTACAACAATGGACTTACTGATGACATCACCAAACCAGAAGAAGCAACTAAGTGAAGAAGACATCTTCCAACACACCTACATGACTATGTTCTCCAGAGTTAATTTTAGCCAGAGGGAGGAAATGTTATATCACCTTGCCATCAAATAATGGACTAGTTCAGGTTCCTTTCTTATCATAATCGGATTGAGCATTCATTGCCTCTAATCAATGCATATATATAAAGATAATACACAACCAATCGCAAGGACAGGCCAATAGTCACTGATGTTCACTGAGTTCAAATGTTTCCCTTAAGGTCGAGGATCTGGCAATAAATAGTCAGTCTTTATGAAAGTAAGGCAGAGATTAACTGTCAAACCTGAAAGATGGTATGCATTCTCCAAAGAACAACTGTTAAACCCGAATGACAGTAGCTTAATTCTCCATATACAATCAAAGGAAACTTCTGCTAACTTGAATAGTAGTGATCATACTCCAAACTATAGCTATTTAAGCTAACAGTTAATGCAGCGAGGCAAGACCACGTTTCATGACCAGAAGCTGCTAGAACCAAAGCCAATTCGAGGCAAGCTGTAAATACAGATGGAAAAGTCACAGTACGTACAAGGCAGGCTATCAAATACAGCTGGAAATGGGTATAGAAATTTATAAGAGCACATACAGTTCCTTCTTCAACAGTTCATATTAGAACCGATAACTGTAACCCGCTAAACAGTAGCAGGCGGAATATAATCATCATTACTTAAATCTGTAAATATTATAAATATATTACAAATCGAGTGTATGTTTGTATCTATATATTACTAATAAATATATTAAAACATATATATATACTCGTTTTCTGTTTATAGGAGTAATCCAGACACAACACAATAATAACTTATTTTATTTATTTTTTACTAAACTTTACGTAGCTATTTTTTTTAGCTTTATTCTTATATATGTTTCAACATACACACACATACGTAACAATAACCATTAATTAATTGATTGATTAATGCAATATATATATTAAAAAAATTAAAATTGAAATAATAAATTTTAAAAAAAGTATTTTTGAGAATAATAATAAAGAAAAATAGGAAAATGCAATCAAATATATACAATATTTAAATCATAATAGGCATTTAAGCGGTGACTTCATGCAAAAAAAAAAGCTAAATTCCATCGCGTCATTTTCCATAAAGGTAACACTATTTCAAGTAGTTTTAAGCAACTTGTCTGCCATCCAGACTCCTGTCGTAATAGTATTACTTTTACTCACTTAAAAAAGTAATGCTTTCTGGATATTGTGTAAGATTTTTAATTAAATATTTCTATTTTTTATTTATTTTATTAATGAAATGAGGCAGTATTGCGCACACAATCTTGAAAATTAATCTTTGCTAACGTTATTGTTAAAGCCCTTTAAATAAAACTGCCTTTACAATACTGTATTTCTTTTATTAGTGAACATTTTTCTTATAGTTTATTGAAATGATTAGAATGGGAGAAATAATTCGACTGTATAGATATAGGTTTTTAAGATTTTTTGTGTGCCATGTTTTTAGAATATATAATATGTAGAGATTAATCTACTATTAATTAATCGCAGCCATTTAGTAAAATAGTGAGTTGTAAAAAACATAGATGCTGAAATAGTATTGACAGTTAAAATACTGACATTGATTACTGTAATGGAAATTTGATATAAAATTATCATATGATTGGGAGTTTTAATTACTTAATAAGATTTCCATTCTCTAAAGCGAGTGTCGTAGGATAAAAATACTTTCATTCGCTGCGATGGTAGCCCTACCGAACTTCAGAGTTAATCATTTGGTACATTTATTCAAATAATTCCGTTAATGTTAGAATGGGTGTGCGTGATTTTACTGTACAATATATGAAATCATAATTAATTTGCTTAATTTTCAGTATAAATGTTTAATCCAAAAAATGTTACAATGGATGAAACTAGCATTCCACACTAATGGCTATAGTTTAACTAAGATTTTTTTCAAATAATTGAAGAATTTCCAAAAAGGTTGTGAGCCACTGGTGACATTGTATCTGTATACGATGCATGCAATGCAAACCATCCATGAGCTGGAAATATCAAGGTTCTAACGGGGAGTGTCAGCATTCCTTCCCAAGCACAAGTTATACCGTTAGCAACTAAACATTTGCAATTCGCCAATCGTAACAAGGCGAATCTCTGTCTTTAAGCTGTTGCATATATTCTGGTACCTGTTGTATATATCTTGTTATTACAAATACCGATAATGAATTTTCATAATATTTATTTATTGAGTTGTGTGTTATTGTCGAATAACCGAACATTGTCCGGTAGCAATATAGATACTAACCGTAATATTATTCCGCTAATAATAAAGATAGAAGCATAACACAAGTTTAGATTTTCACCATAAAATTATTAATAAATATGAACATATCACTGTTGGTATGTGATTTATCTTAAATTTCTCAGTCTATTGTTTAATGATACTTTATTGGGAAAAGCAATGAAATTAGATCTTGTATAGATATAAAACACATCTTTGTTGGATTAGACATTTAAAACAAGTGAACAGTACAAAACTTCCATAATGGATGTTAGAGCAGTATTTATATGAAAAAAATACAAACTATTTACATTGCAAGGATTAGCTGAAGGACATCCTAAAGAAGTTCAATGTTGATTGTTTGCTTTTGGAAGACATGATAGAGAAAAGTATACCTTGGAGAACTACAATTAGACGGCAGTGTGTTGAAGTATTTTAGAAAAAAAGTTCTATGCAGAAGTCAAAAGATAGCTTGCAAGATATAAAATAGATCAGCATGTGTAAATTATTCAGTACTTATGGCTTAGCCTGGACACCAAGATTGGTTAATGCAATAATTATATATCTATATATTTTAAAAATTACACTTAATATCATATTTATTAAATATATAATCATGACTAATAATCTATTAATAAATAAATTGTCATTTAATTGCTTATGACACTTTTGTCTTTTAACTACTAGGAAAACAAAAACCCTTATTGTTTTTTAAACATTGAAACTTGACCCTCTCTCTACCATTTTCCTATAAATTTAAAAAGACTTTTTCTTTCTTATAACTTTTTATTAAAATTTATAGGAAAATGAGAAAAGTGGTAGAGACTGGTGGTTAAGTTTTAATGTGTAAAATAAAAGGGTTTTGTTTTCCAAGCAATAATTAAAAGACCAATTAAATATCAATTTATTTTTTATTAATAAATTAATTATTAGACAGAATTATATATTGTTAAAAAATGTGATAGAAGTGTAATTTTTAAATATATATATATAATTATTGCATTAATGTTATATATGTGTGTAATGAATTTTATTGTCCAGAATTATCAGTAATCAACATTCGTGTCAGCACTAATCTATAAGTACCAATTATTCTCTTGAGTAGTCTTTTTTTATCTGTTTTTTATTCTTGGAGTTGAAATGGCCATACTTGTTTACAAGTGGTTGCTATCAATGATTTATTACTGAATTCACTGAGCAGAATTTTAAAAAGCAAAGTAATACAAAAAGTAACCCATAAGAAATGAAATGTCTGTTTATATCTATTCAAAACAAAATTGAAAGGTATAAAAAGTAATCTGTAATAAGGAATGGTTCCTATGTGTGCAAAATGAATTATGCTGCCCCCCCCCCCCCTTAAGAATATATTTATTTTAATTATTATAATAAAAAAACAAAAGATGATCCTATTCAATACAAAATATGAAAATACCTATAAACTCATCTATGAATGATGTAGTTCCTTACATATTTACTATTTTATTATTAAACACTTTTGTTTTGTTTTTGACATTAGTGAATTATATTTTAAGTCTAAATGTTAATAAAATTGTGGGTACTTTGGTATTATACCTTCTATGACATATTACTCTGGTGATGTTTGCATCTGGTAATAATTATTCAAAGATTCCGTTTTTGACATTATGTCATTCAAGAATTCTGGCATGATTAATCCATGTCAAATAAACTGACTCTTTCCTTTCCATTTTAGAAGATATTAAACGATTCAGTTCATCACAATGACCTCATCCCCCACCCACCCCCACAATATAATATATATCTTACATCATTTGTAAGTAATAGAGTTTTATATTGAAAAATACAATTACTTGTATTATTTCTTTTTTTAAAAAAAATATTTAAAATATAAGAAATTATTAAAGTGGAAGTCAACCTCCGATAATGCGGTTTCTTAAATATTACAAATCTTCGTGCACTCGCCTGCCATTAAGAGTTTTAAAAACTTGAATGAATAGCTTAAGTTTAGAGCGTATTTGTATATACACCAACTCTCGCTGATCATGCTTAGGGCAGGGCTGATATTATAATCAAATATTGAATTGTACAAATTTAGTTAACCTATCGCAGGAGAAAGAGAGTATCTAATTTTTAAAATACAAGATTAAACTTACAGTTTGCTATTTTTTTTATGTTAAAAAAAAACAAAACATAAAGCTAAAAGTTTATGTTACTGTTCACCATTTAAAAAATGTTTTAGGGTCCTTTTTCATATCATTGGAAATAAGATGTGTTTTTTTTTTAAATTTAAAGTTTGGCATTTCATGTGCTTGGTTTTTACGATGGCACAAAGTATCGTATTATGCTGGGGAAGAGAAGATATTTTTGACGGCACAAAGTGCCTCAATAAAAAGTGTTGTATTAAAACTCATAACTATCTGTATTGTAATGTGTTTTTTTTTCCTTTTTCCATAATGAATATGTTTCTTTTAGATTTGAAGTTTGGTGTTACATGTGATATGACACATTGTCCAGTAACATGTTATTCTAAGTTTGCAATATCTTTAAAATAGTGCCTCCACATGATGTACGGACAAATTTTATCAATTAAGTTTGTCCGCATATCTCTTGGAGGTGTTATTTTAAACATGTCGCAAACTTAAAATATTGTCATCGGAGTAATACATCATAGTAGATATAATACCAAAGTACCAGATTGTGTTAAATAATAAATATGGTTGGGGAAAACTAAAACATAAACAAACGATTTTCATAATTTGTCATATAACTTTTACTAAGTAAAGTTCATCAAAAATTAATATTAAAGAAAATTACTTTAACAAATATCCTGTAAATCACTTAATTGATGTTCAGTTGAAATCATTGCTAATGCTGACAATCTTGAGGCATAGTAAATAGTTTTTAATAATTTTTAATTATGAAAACGAATGGTTACCGCTTGCCATTGACAATATACTTTTTTCCATTCAAGATTAAAATAACATCAATATGTAAAGTTGGTAGTAAAATTTAAAACATTTTCTTAAAGCAAATAGAAAATATAAATTTGGCCACCTATGTGCAAGGCATTTGTTGCACAATTGTGGTGCCTTTATCTGGAGTAAGTAAATTACAATAGTGTTATAATGTAAACTTTTGATATATCTGATATTAAAATGGGAAACGTATTGCTACTTAGAGTTTAAAAAGTGTACATTTTCTATTATTAATTAACCATTTTTTCCCCCCAAAAAATAACTTTGTTGCTATTTGAGAAGTTAAGTATCACAGTTTTTGGCTCAATTGAAGAGTTCATATTATCCATTCAAAAAAATAAAAATAAACTGATTTAAATATTATACTGATATATAGAAGTGATCCCTACATTATTTTAATAATGGAATGCTTTTTATCTTTATAAAAAAATAAATAAATAATACTTCTGTATATAATATAAATATAATATAAAATAACAATTGACACGAATTGTTATTTTATATTATCTTTATAAAAAAGTTTTGGAATCATGACAATTTTACTGATTGAAAATATATATTAAAAAAAAAAAGATTCATAATAATAATAATATCAACAACAACTGTTAATTCAAACTGTTAACTAATGTGAAGATTCAAACATCGTCTCTTTCAGTATGCATTCAAAGATTGTTTTTAATTGTGGACAGCTGAGTTTTAATATCAGGAGTGATATCATTAGTTCTGTCTAGTTTTTGTCATCCACACATCTATGATACCAAACACTAACAAATTATAAATTGTCTTTGTAAATAAATATTCTTTTTTATTATTGTAAAATATTACCCTAAACTCATTTAATGAGACTTCATTAATTTTAACTTTTATTTGGATGTTTGACATCCTATCAATAAGATTTTCATAAGTTTAAATCTGTTTTTTTATTTTATATTGAAAGTCCAGTAATTAATTTAAATATCACTTGAGTCTAGCTTACATATTGCTATTTTACATACATTTTTCTTTTATCATATGGCATTTATTACTTACTAAAGATTACAGTAGATTGCATAAAGGTGATGAAAGAAATCCAATAACTTGTTATGTTCTAGTAAAGATAAATAGGCTTTTAGTGGCACCATTTTTTTTGTGATTAAATCAAACAATTTCTTTTCTAATTTCACAATTTGATTTCTGTAAAAAGTCATTTAAAATATAATTCATTTTTTTGCTAACAATCATGAGCCATGAATACTGCTCTTTTAATGGTGATTATAGTTTGCCTTTTGTGTTACAAGTATTTACATTTTTCCTTGAAAAGAAACATACTATTCAGTTTTGTGATTATATAATAAGTAAACAAGTTTACTCTATCACAAAACATTTTTATGACACTGTTAGAAATTGGTTGTTGTGTGTAAAGGTGGCCAACTGTTCTTATAATTCAAATAATCTGATGTGATAAAAAACTATTATTTACCAGTCATTTAATTTCAGCATGTACCAGCAAAGTCTGTGTTAGCTACCCACCCATATTTTCATGTAAATTTTGAATAAAATGATCATGTTTTCACAAAATTAATAATTTCCATAGCTTCATTTAAAATATATATGAAAGATGATGTGATAATAAAGATGATGTGCTTTTTCGATCAGTCATATATTTATGAAGAATATAATAACCATTCATACACATATTGAAATCATTATTAGTTTATTATTTCCCCTTTCACAAATCTATTTATTGACTTTGCTTTATCACTATATCCATCAATACATTTTTTTCATCTTAGAGTCTTCCTAAAGTTGTCAATAATTTTTCTTATAATGATGTGCAAATATTTCCTAAGGAAAAATTTTTTATTGATAGAGGTTAATAATAATGAACAAAAGTTAATAAAATTGGTATGTCAATTGTCTCAGCTAGTTGTAAAGAGACTCGTCACATGACTAAATTCTTAAAATAAATTTCTGTTCATCATTCACTCCTTATTAACAATTCTGCGGGAAACTATTATTTGAAAAAGAAACAATCAACTTCTTGGTTCATCCAAAGAAATTGTATCCTTTATTTTAATATTATGAATGTTCATTTCAAAATGGCTGTGTTAGTGGTATTTGATAAGAGCTTTTTGAATTTTTTATTGTCTTGAATCCAAGTAATAAATAATTTGAATAATAGTTTGTTTTTTATAACTTGGTGGTATTTTAAAATTGACAAAGATTTTTTTAATGCTAGTGCCTTGATATATATTTCCATCAATATCCACTTTTTCTATCTCTTATTAGAAACAGATGTAAACTACTTGTGACAGTTTTTTAAAACTTCTTTTTTCAAACACTGGCCCTTTATTCTAATTTAATTAAGCCTGGCAATTGTAATTGTAAATTTAAATGATGTCCCATTTGATTTTTATATGAAAAGTGTATGGATATTATAAAGTGATTGGTACACCTGCTCATGTGATGGATCATTGCAACCAGCCTCAACTCGCTAAGGATAATAATATCCAAGGAGAAGTGCTAGGAGAAACAAATGCAACTATTTGATTCATTCATCATATTTTTTACAAATATGAGTGATACAGAATCTGTGTGCAAATTCTCTTCCCCCTTTTGGAATTAATTTTTGAAACTTTACAAATCAAAATATATAAATCTGTATTTATTATTAGCTTAGATTAAATTAACTAAAAAAATATTGCCAGATATTAAGAATTAATATTGATTATTTTATAATGTTATTCTTTTGTCCGCATAATTGCACTATTGAAATTTAAAAATAACAAGTACACCAGAATGATTTAATTTAAGAGAAATAACATTAATGTTGAGAGTGGTAGCAACAAGGACAGATAGGATATCAGACAGAGCAGTAGAAACAACAACAAAGGATCTCATCTTGGTTAGTCTGATCTCATAGGTTCTAAAAATAAGACTAGGAGTAAAGTAAAAGTCATGCCAATCTTATTTTTTTATTACTTAAGACTTTAGGCATAATGGGTAATTAATTTACACATAGATTAAATATATTCTTGTTTTATTTGTCTTTCACTATGTATTTATAGTTTTGTTTTTATGCTAAATATTTTAAAATATACTAATTAGAAATATTTCACAAAACAATCACTTGTAATCATTAGTAAGACAAATTACAAGCAGATTCTAATTAATTTTTAAAACAAACTTGCAAATACATCTATCTTTTTGTATATCAATGCTAATCTATTTTATCAGATAAAAGAGATCTTTTGTCTGACTTTTAGTTATACTTATTGTAAATATATCAAGTATTGTCAGCTAAAAAGGCTTAAACTTTATGCTAGCTGTGATCTTTATTTATAAATCAATCAAAACAATTTTAGATTGTGACGGAATGGGTTCGAACCTGGTCACAACTAGTTTAAAAGGTGGTGGTCATTACACATATATGTAGTTATGGTATATGTAGATTTAATTATATTACTTGGTGATGGTTATATAAATACTCAGAAGGGGGGGTTCTCATTTTAAAACGGTATGTATGTGCGTGTTACAAATGTTTATATAAATGGGTTTGATGATTGGAGAGATAGAAGTGAGGTTTTATTTCACTTACGTTATAAAAGCCTAGAAATTTCTCACAGAAATGAATTTCTGCTTTCTTTTGTTATTACAAGAAAAACAGAAGGTGATAAAAGCTTTCACACTTCAACTAAAATCTGGTTAGGTGGCAATTGGAGAAACAGGAAGTGCTGATTGAGCGAGCTTTCTAGAATAAATGGAGGGGACTATAAAAGAAAGGGATCCAGAATGCCCCTTGTCTTGTCCCTGCAGAGATTGAATCATTAACACAGCGGAATCTTTAGTTCAATTTCAAAATCAGAAGTTTACTGAATGGCAGCCAAAAAGAAAATCATGGGGTAAAAGCCTAACGTATTCGGCTCGAACCCCTAACTCCCACTAACTGCAGCTGCTACACTCAACAATAAACAAGATGCCTCTGTGAATTAAAACAACTACTGTCAGAACCATAAAGCAGATCCTCAACAAATGAAGACTGTATAATAAATCAAAGAATGGGAAACCTCGCGATGGATCATATATTTAGTTACTTGTGATGATCGGAACTATTAGAAGTAAAAATATATTCTTCCACAAATTCCCCGGGGATGTGCAAGTAACAAAAGAACTTTATGTATTGATTTACTGAGAAAGAAATTATTAACCGATTCTTTAGGCTTGCGTATGAGAATTCAACTAACAAACAAAAAAACTTTTTAAGATTTTACTTGTGGACACTAATTATCGCTATTGGATATTGAGGTCACGTGGGAAACTCAGTGAAGTGACCTCTAGTAAGTAATAAACAAACAAATAGAAAAGTAGTGGAAGGGAAATATTTTCATTAAAGTTGTAATCATTGTATTACTTTGTCAGACTCTCACTAAATTATTATTATATGTAGTTCAAGTGAAATCTGATTTAGCCTAAATAAAAGTAGTTGGAAATAATTGATTCCTGTGAACTGGAGTTATCAAATATTTTGCAGTTTCGTAAATGATACTGTGACTCTCACAGACAAGTTTCTGGTTCTACTTAATATCATTTCTGATTGTATAAATGGTGAAATATATATAAAGTAAAAGCTTAGGCTAATGAAATTCTTTTATTCCAGTATGAAGATCACATCTCTCACATATTTAAAAGAAGACAATACAAATTAGGAAAAACATTTTTTTAAATATGAGACGAAGTAAAAGATTACACATACGAGTTTAAAAATCCATGAAAAATACAAATCGTAAAATTATGTTTGAGCTGGCTAAAGATTGTATTCTATACAAAGAATGAAATGAAGATAAGAATTAAATATTTCTATTATTGAAAATTTACGATTCTGAAGCTGGTAGTTTATTTAAAAGTTCTTTTGATATTAAAGGTAATCAGAATGTTAGGTAGTATTATTGGATAATAGGTTACAAACATATATATTTAAATTATTAACAAAAGTAACAAATAGATAATAGTTCTTTTGATAATTTACATTATTCTGATGACTAGATTTTGAGATTCTACAAAAAAAATTAAGCAATGCTGTATTACTAAACTACAAAATACTTGGAAAATCATATAATCTTTTCTGTCTTTTGTATAAATTAGTTCATTATGCTTTAAGTAATTCAAAGTTTCTTTACATACTACTTATGAAAATATTTCCTGTGCTTATTGCTATCTGATATAAATAATCAAATCACCTTAAACATTAAGAAATTTTCACCTATGCCTTCTATGAAATAAATGTTTAATATGTCTTCGTATATATCGAAACAATTTCTCAAGTTAAACCTTTAACTTGGCATTGAGAGACATTATGTAGTGCAACTACCACTAATGTTCTTTAAACTAATCCCAAATATTTAAAACTGCATATATTTTATGATTTGTAATTTTAGAGAAAATTCTTACATATTCTTATAATGTTCTTTAATAAATTTATTACATTGCATATTATTTACAATTGCTTGTTTTTTTATTACTTGTTTTTTTTTTCTGTTTATTTGTTTAGGTTAATGAAGAAAGATTGTAACTTAATTTTTACCAGCATTATTAAATCCATAGCAAAAGCTGCACCATATACTGATCAGATCGAGAAAATTCTTCCAATTTGTCATTTTGAACATTATATAGTGTTGATCACTCATTAAGGGAAAAAAATTGTAATTGTTTTCCTTAATCATTTAATAATTATATAATGGTCACACCATTTATTTCAGTACATTTTCAGAATTGATGATCACTACAGTTTTAGAGTCTGTAATAAAACATTGCTTCTATATTCCTTAGTAGGCGAAAGCATTGCAATGTGTATTAATATCATATGCTTTTCATATCAAAAAGTAACTTTTAAGCATTTTCAAATTTCCCCGTGTGTCATGCTATATAGAAAATTTCAAAAATTAGATTTCCATAAAATTAATTATGCATGAAATGCACTTTTGATTGCAATAAAATTGAAGAATAAGCATTAATAACTTAGTTTTGAAGAAATATTTAATTTTTGTATAAATAATTCTAATAAATTTTTCTTAATATTTCACAAAAAAGAAAATCTTTATAAAATTAATAGAATGATATAAAAAATATTTTATTAAAAATAAATGAAAAATTATATAGATAAAATAAAATTTGCTTTAAAAATTCATGTCATAGCTATTTATAATGGCTGAAATAATATATATAAATAAAAATATTCCTATGTGCATTATATGATTGCCAAACTTCTGTTATACATAATTTTTGATTGCATGAAAAAATTTATTCATAGGGGAAATATGTACTTCCAGTGCACTTTGTGTGAATACAAGACAACTACAAAAGCCTATTTAAAAATACATGAAAGAATTCATACTGGAGAGAAACCTTTCCAGTGCCGTTTTTGTGACTACAAAGCCACTCATAAGTCTAGTTTAAATGCACATGAAACAAATCACACTGGTAATAAGCCTTTCCAATGTACTTTGTGTAAATATAGGACAGCTGTAAAACGCCATTTAAAAATACATGAAAAAACTCATACAGGAGATAAGCCTTTCCAATGTACCTTCTGTGAATATAAGACAGTTGTGAAAACTCATTTAAAAGTACATGAAAGAATTCATACTGGAGAGAAACCTTTCCAGTGCCGTTTTTGTGACTACAAGGCCACTCATAAGTCTAGTTTAACTACTCATGAAACCAATCACACTGGTGACAAGCCTTTCCAGTGTACATTGTGCAAATATAAAACAGCTGTAAAACGCCATTTAAAATTGCATGAAAAAACTCATACTGGAGAAAAAACTTTCCAGTGTAAATTTTGTGATTACAAAGCTGTGAATAGATATAGTTTATATAAACATGAAAGTGCTCATACAGGAGATATGCCTTTCCAGTGCAACTTCTGTGAATATAAGACAGTTGTAAAAAATTATTTAAAAGTACATGAAAGAATTCATACCGGAGAGAAACCTTTCCAGTGCCGTTTTTGTGACTACAAAGCCACTCATAAGTCTAGTTTACATATGCATGAAACAAATCACACAGGTGATAAACCTTTCCAGTGTACCTTGTGCAAATATCAGACGGCAGTAAAATGGCAATTAAAAGTACATGAAAGAACTCATACAGGAGAAAAACCTTTCCAGTGCAAATTTTGTGATTATAAAGCTGTTAATAGATATAGTTTATGTAAACATGAAACTGCTCATACAGGAAATAAGCCTTTCCAGTGCATCCTATGTGACTATAAGACAGCTGTAAAGTGGCAATTAAAAATGCATGAAAGAACTCATACAGGAGAAAAACCATTTCAATGCAAACTTTGTGATTACAAATCTGCGGATAAGCATAGTTTAAATAAACATCAAACTTCTCATACAGGAGATGAGCCTTTTCAGTGCAGTTTATGTGAATACAAGTCTGCTTCAAAATACAATTTAATAACACATGAACGAACTCATAGTGGAGAAAAACCTTTCCAGTGTAAATTTTGTAATTACAAGACTTCACAAAAGCAGAATTTATCTAAGCATGAAACAAATCATACAAATGGTAGGTCTTTCCAGTGTATTTTCTGTGAATTTAAGGCTACTACAAAAAGCCATATGAAACTGCATCAGCAATATCATAGTGGTGAAAAGCCATTTCAGTGTACCATTTGTGAGTACAAGACAGCTTCAAAAGGTAATTTAAAAAGCCATGAAAAAACTCATACCAAAGAAAAATCTTTCCAGTGCAAATTTTGTGATTACAAAACTGCTTATAAACATTGTTTATATAGACATGAAAATAGTCATATGGGAAATAAACCTTTGCATTGCACTTTTTGTGAATACAAAACAGCTACTAAAAGTTATTTAAAAATACATGAAAGAAATCATACTTTAGAAAAAATTTTCCAATGCAGATTTTGTGATTACAAAACTTCTCTAAAACATTGTTTATATGAACATGAAACAATACACACAGGAAAAGACCTTTTCCAATGCAATGCATGTGAATACAAGACAGCTTCAAAAGGTAATTTAAAAATCCATCAAAAAACTCATACTGGAGAAAAAGCATTCCAGTGCAATTTTTGTGATTACAAAACTGCTCATAAACATTGTTTAGATAGACATGAAAGAAATCATATAAGAGATAAGCCTTTCCAATGCAATTTGTGTAATTACAAAACTTTCGTAAAGGGTAGTTCTAAATTGCATGTAAAACGTCATAGGGGAGAACCTTTTTGTTGCTGTTTGTACAATTACAAGAGTATTCAAAAAGATGAAAATACACACACTGCCAAAAAATGGAACCAATACAGCTTATGTGATTCTACAACGGCTAAAGAAAGTGCTTTAAATAAATATGAAAAAAGTAATGGAAATGAGAAACATTTCATTTCTGCCTTAAATAATAGTAAGACCATAGAAACTAATTTAACTATTCACAAAAAGAGTCATATAAGACAAAAACAGCTGCAGAGTAATCAAAAGAAAACTATAATTTCTGAAAGGATGAATAAACAAAGTAAAGAATTTGATGTTAATATGTGTGATTTTAAAAGTGCTTTTCAAGATACCAAGGAAACAGGTAATTATTCTCTGAAGTTAAAGAAACAAGAAGGAAAATGTATAAAAAATGAGGGTGATGTTTTTACCTGTCGCTTATGTGATTATAAAAATGCTAATATAAGTGTTGTGAAAAGTCATGAAGATAATCATTTTACAAATGATACACTTCAAATTCTAGTCCGAATATTGTGATTATTTCATTCTCAAAAATATCAAATTCAAGTTATAGATCATTAACATGCTTCTGCTGCTACATGCCCCTTGAGGGGATCTTTTTGCACCTGTTTGCTAAATGTCATCATCGAAATAAGTTGTGGCATAGTAAATATTCTTTTCAAGTATGTCTATTTTCAATTTTTATAATGCCTGAAAAGTTAGAACAATGTGAAATTCTCTTTTTTAGATAAATGGCAAGGAAATTGTAATGCTTGAATCACATGCACAGAAGTTTGTGAGTGGTTTAATGGAATTGTCAAATTCTCTATATACCAAAAAAGCATGAAAACTGAAGTTCAATATAAAGTTGAAGCTATTTTTTAATTTTTTGGGGATGCAAACAGCATTGTTCACTCAGAATTTGTTCATAATGACCAGTCATTTAAAACCTACAAGTTGTGAAAAGTTTTTATGATACAGTAAAATAAAATGTCCTGGATTTTGGCTTAAAGGAGAGTCCAAAGTTTACCACGATAACACACCAGTGCACAAAGCCTTGTGAAATAGTTTTTAATTAAATTCAGCATGAACCAACTTATTCAGTTACATTCATCCAGTCTTGCTCCATGCAACTTCTTTTTATTCTCTCAAATGAAAAAAATGCCTCAAAATTGTTTCTTCTTTTTTTTTTTTTTTTGCAGACATAGAAGAGTTGAAGCAAAAAATGATACAAGCGTTAAAAGGCATCACTTTGCAACAATTTTTGGACTGTTTTAAAAAGTGGAAACTATATTTAGACCCATGTATTGCATTTTGAAAGGTGGTTCAATTTGTAACATCTAAAAACAAAAACAATTTTTTATTGCGAAATTCTGGTTATTTTTTAAACCCCCCCTTGTATCTGCAGAATATTTTTTATCACAGAAAGCACAATCTGTGGAAAGACAAGTTTTGTATATAATGACAATTTGCAACATTAGCTCATTTGGTTTTGATTTTATTTTACCGATTTTTGATTTTCTTAACATTTTAGCAAAAGATTGATGAACGGTCAAATGTTTTTCACAGAGTATCTTTATTATGATAAATTAATGTTCATTAAAATTTAAACACAGCACTTTTAACAGCTAATTTTTAGAATACAAGATACCCATTACTTTCATGGTTGTGTCATTATTACTCTGTTGATTTTTACTAATCAAATTTTTCAGATACAATTAATTTTTTAAAAATATTTTTTAAGGCAGTGAAAGTGTATTGGTACAAATGTTTATTAATGATGATCACAGATATTTAGTTTTTATAGAATTTTGTCTCGTTTTTGATAAAATCTTTTGAATTACAAATTGTTTACTCCAATAACTTTTATAAGGAAGAATTCTATAATTTCTAAAATTATTTTCTTCCATAACTTCGTAATATTTTATAATCAAATTACTCGGATGTCATAACTAAGAATAACATCTATAGAAATTAATCTTTAATGAAAATCAAGAAATGATTTGAATATTTTGTAAATGAACTTTGATATAAAAAATAATAATAATTTCAATAATTCAAGGTTAAAAAGAAAATTATGTAATTTGTAATAAATCATTAAATTTTCTCTCAGATGAACCAAATTTACTTATTCAAAATTTTATGTTAGAAGCAAATATAATTATCATACTTTTGTATCAGCATTTTTATTCTTTTTGGTAACTTATTCACAATTTGTAATAATTCCATTTGTAATAAATTTTATTTACTTTTGCAAATTTCCAATTGTTTTATTTATGTGTAGTTTTTGTATATTGGAATTTATACGAATACATTATCAGCATAGTTTGATAGTCAGCAGTATGAATGTTTATTATCAAGATTGACTATCACTCATTGGTAATTGTTTTTTTTTTTTTTAAATTAGTGGGATATCTGCCTGCATTTAAATTAAACTAGTTCTAGAACAACAATCTTTTGTTTACCCTTGATACTAATAGTAGAATAAATGATAATGTAAATTTAAATATAAAATGGGAGATATGCTGCAGGTTGTAAAAAAAGTAAATGGGTTCAAAGGGAACAATGAAATGATTATTAAAAATGGTTTAGAGAAAAAATAGAAAAAAATATTTATACAAGGATAAAAATGGTTTAGAAAAGTTAACAGTAACTTCTGTTGTGAAATCTGGACAAAAATTAAGAGAAAGAATGGGAAAGAGTTCATTGGCAGTCTCACTTGTCTCGAATCTTATCTATTATGCAACCACGAATTAAAATATTTTTTTTAATAATAATGTAGCTAGAATTAAAATCAGTCAATGCCCAAGAAAAGAAATTGACACATTTTATTCCTAAACTGGGAGGGGTGCTAAATAAAGAATTTGTAAAATATATGAGTTATATAAGTGTTTACATATATATATATATACTGTTTAAAAATAGAAGGGTTATCTAAAGTAAATCACTTAAATAACCATTATAATAGTAATTAGAGTATTAGAATGAGAAATAATTTTGTAGAATTATCTAATTTTGTAAACTCATCTAATCGAGAAAGAAGGGATTAAGTTGTTTTTCCTGAAAATCGATAAACCACTAATCTGATTAGATAATAAATGCTGTAATTAAAAATTCAAAAAGCCAATTAGCATGGGTGAAGCTCAAGGCAATGGTTGGTCCTTGGTATAAAAGCTAATTATTATTAATTTAGATTATATTGCTACTGTTAGGTTTGTTGCTGCATGACTGATATTACCTACTAAATTTGCACTTTCTGTTATTGTGTATTTCTAGTTTTGTAGCTCAAACAATGTATAAAAATTTGTACACCTACCATCCTGCCCTGTTAAGTTTGAAAAGAGGTGTTGCAGTTTCTATGAATTATCAATAGCCTGAAATATGACCAAATTCCTGACCTGCCATTGCTGAGACATCAGCCTATCCTATATTCAAGAATGTTGCTGGACATTTAAATTAAGCTACAAGCCACTGAAGAAACCAGAAGCCAATGCATGAATATTGTTCATGAACTCATGTCCAATAAATGAAGAAATTAAAGATCTTTTAAAAACTTTAAGCTTTCCAAAAAGAAAAAGGTGATCACTTTAAGAAAAACCTAGGTCAACGTAAGCAAAAATTGAAGTCTAGACTTAAATTGAAATACAAGGGATAAGATTTATATGTTTTTTATTTAAGATAATTCTGCTTAAAACAATTTTTTGTTGTTATTATTATAATTTGACATGTGTAAATAAACATGTTTTTAATTATTAATTTGGCCTGAATTCTCTTTTCTCTGAATCTCTCACTGTATGAAAGGTTAGTCATAAAATTTAAAATAAAAAAAAAATTTTAAATATTCAATATTTGATTGCTAATGTGGTAAGTTTGGCTAGCTAAGAAAACAAGCACTAGAAATGTTTAAAATCTCTTGTGGATAATTCAATTAATTCTCTGGATGGCACCTGGGTTCATATCCAATATAACTTAAAAATATTTGCAGGAGAGGTATTTTACTTTGGTAATAAAAGAACAGAATTAGCAGTCTTGAAAGATTGTCACAATCTGTGTATTTATAGACAATACCTGATCTCATCATTGCCCCACTGCTTAAATAATGATATTTTTTTTATTTGGTTGTCTGAATTAAGAATATAAATAAATAAGTAGTAAATCATTATAATATATATCAGAATTACTGGTTAGGTATAAACTTTCTTAATGATTGACATATTATATGACTGACAACAAAATCTATTGAATCTGTTTTTTACTAATAATTTTATCCTTCATTTTTCTAGTGATTGCTAGTGGATCTTGTCATATGAAATAAATATTGTATTATTCAGAGTTAAACATTTTTGAATCAATTTCTGTCTGAAATAAAAACCCAATTTGGTCAGTAAAAAGGGACAGTAGTTTTTATTCTAAAATTTGACTGTTTGAACAAGATGTTTTTTATGGCATCTGAGAATATAATTATTATATTCACATATCGCAATGGTAGTTATAATAATAAAAGTTAAAAAATCATGATTGTCAATCAAGGAGTATAAAAAAAATGATAATTTAGTAAAAATGAATCTCTTATGAACGTCCTCATCTTTTAAAACAACATTATAGGCAATATGGTAGGTTGTGGTTGTTTGATATTCCTTTTTTGTGTTTGCTTATTTTTAAGTAATTTCAATTTATTTTTTTTCAGTTCAGTTCAGCAATTTTTAGAAAAAGGGAATAGTTGCTAAATTAATTTTTCCCGTGAATTGTGAATATTTTATAAATGATGAATTCTGAGGTCATAACTAAAAGTGACATCTTTAATGTTTATAAGCTTACCCTGTCAAGACCAATGGAAATCTAGAGGGAATTCAATATGTCAGCAAGATTTAAACATGATATTAATAATTATTAAATTAATAGTTATTTACTGAAGCTATATAAATACTTACATATATATGTTTAATGTCAATTTATATTTAAATCTTTTTTTATCCTATTATAGGGAAATTTAATTTTATTAAATAGACTAAAGGCACGTGTATGTGTGTAGAAAGGGTTATCTGAGAATCTAGAAAATTTGGAAATATATAATTTAAATTCAGCAAATCAAAATTCCTTAACACGTTTATTTTTATAAAATTTATAGAGGCAGATTAATAAGAGGGCATTTTACTTCTTAATCTCTCTAGGTTTGAATATTAATTACAAATGTGATTCAGAAGATTCTATCAAAAAATACTTTTGACAATATGCCCAGTTGTTTTGATAGTCACATGGTGTAAGAAGACATTGATATGTTGAGCACAGGAGTTTCATTCAAATGATCAAATAGAGAAATTTTGTATTTCACTGTAGTGAAAATTGCTTTCCAAGTTTTTTTTTTTTTTAGCCCATTACTCTGTCAATGCAAAAATCACACCAATATAGAAATAATATTCCTAAAAATAAAGGTATTATTTAATTAAAAAAGCAATTTGTTTTAAAATATATAAATAAATATAAAGATCTATAATTTGAAATTTATATGTAAGTAATTGGAAAAATGTATATAATCTTTGGGTTTTGTTAATAAAGATTTTACTTTAAAAAAGTCACACCCATAAATGTGATTCACTCTATCAGCCCACAATCAAAGTTTTCAAATCTAAATGTGAAAATAGGTTTAAAGTCTTGAATATTTTTTGATAATGACAATAATTTACACTTCATAAATTAAAATGAAGTACGTCATGAGTAGGAGACCATTCAATTTGCATATTTTTACTGAATATTTGCAATAGTAATTTTGATTGTCAAATTTTTTTAAATTAATTTAAAAATAAGTTTATTAATAATTTTATATTAAAGTTTAAATTATGTAGACTGTTAAATACATTGCTAGGACATATATAAAAATATATAAAAGCCATATATATTACTTAATTACTTTTTTAAGAAGAATTTGTGATTTTCATAAAAAAATATCAATCAAAAAAACAGTAATAAAGTGGGATATTTTACAACTAATGGTATTAAAAAAATAAATGTAAGAGGACTGTCACATGACACTAGCAGTAATGTATCTGCTGTTTAGGTTGAATTTCAAGCTCAGCTAAAAATCACATTGAAGTGGCATATTATGTTTTCTCCAATTATATATGTGATGAATTTAATCAGAATATGCATTGCAGGTTGTTGCCAATGTGAGTATTATTTGTCAGTTGAATGGTATACTATTCATTATCAGCAACATACCTTCCCAAAATAATGATGGACGAAATTTAGTCAAGTAAGTTATGGAAATAGGAAACGAGAAAATTAAATAGATGTTTTCTTAATAAAACACAACATGAATATAAAAAGAAACAAATATGAAAATCTGCAACTTAAAACCTATATTGTTAATAATTATTTTTAATATATCTATATTGTGGCATTGTGTAGCTAGTTACAAGTTTATAAAATATCTGAATGTATAGTAAGAAAATAATTTATAAATTTTATAGATTCAGTAGTAAAAGGGTTAAATGAGTTTCCATAACAGCTAGTGAAATGTATTGTTAGACCCTCTCAAATATGTGTTATTATTACAAAAAAGAAAACAAAGTTTTATTAATCCACTACTAGTTATAATTGCATAAAAATGAAATAAATTGGGTTTGAAACGTTAAATTTATTAATTAAATATGAAAATTGACAAGTTTTAAAATTTCATACAGTTTGTTTCAAAATGAATTCAGATTTGGAAAGGCATTTTTTTGCTTTCTTTTCATTCTATTTTCTTGAATTATTATTGTTTTTTATTAATAAACATGCCACAAGAATTGAATGAAGTAGATAAGGTAAGTTTTGATGGTTGACAGCCATGACAGCAATATAGTTAATAATAAATATCTTTGATAAACATGAATGACTATCTATAAAGGGGCTGCAATAGTTAATTGGATATAAAGCATATTTTGTTAGTAGAGAGATCGCAGTTAAAACTATTATGTTTAAGCAGAAAAGACGTGACAGCATATCATTTGCTACAGTCTTCACTTATAAAGTCCATCTCACAATTATAATAGCAAAATAGAAGAATACTAATATGATTATTATTAAAAAATACATAATGGCCACATATGCTTGTAATTCAAGCTTCATGAGTATGGTTAGCTAGATTTTTGGTGTCTCATATGCAGCTCCATAAAAGATAAAGTTACCATATCCAGTCAGCTTGAAAATACAGCGCTAGCATATGAAAGAAGAATAAATGTCATTACATTTTGAAGACACATTTATCTTGTCAATAAATTAAATCACCATTACCACCTTTCTCCCAATTTACAATAAAAGAAAAGGAAAACATGCATATTGTTTCTAGTCAAGTAAACAATCAAAACAATAATAAACTGATAGTCTTGACAACCAGATATAAGGATTAATGAACTAATTTATGCATTTCCTAGTCAAATCAATAAAACTCTATACTCAGGATTAAATAAAAAATTAAATTTTAAACTACTCCATTTGCAATAAAGAAAAAAAAGGATTGTTAATGATTTATTTTGCTGATAGCCAAATGAGGAAGAAACTCATAAATATTAAAATATTTTTTATCACTATTTTATACCTTTTTTTCTTGCTTGAACTAAGAAATTGAAGAGAAACAGAATGAATTGTTGATAAATAAGCAGGATAAGAAATAAGACCCCTTTTTTGTATATAAGTCATATGTTACCAAAATTTTATTAATATCAATTATTCATAGAATTTAATACCAATCTTTATATGTTTGATTTTTTTTCCCAGAGTAATGATTTTTTATGTATATTATCTATTCAGTTGGTTAGGAAATTGTTTATTTATTTGTACTATTACAACATTGATCAGGCGTACAAAATAAATGAAATATTGTTAGCTAAATTAATACATAAAGGATAATGAAAGTTATAAAAACAAAATTACCTAAATAGATAGTCTTCAAGGCCTTATCAACGGTTGCACTTTTCATTTTGGCAGAGTCCATTATCTGAGGGAATGCATCATGTTCTTACTGCATCCACTGTTGAATTTTAATTTTTAGTCTTTGTTCATTTTACCAGAGATTTAAACTAAATGGTGTAATATCGTTGTTGAGTTTTGTATACTCCAAACTGATTTGATGGTGATAGGAATACTATCAATTGCACAAGGATTCAAACCTAGGTACTAGTGGAGCTACAAGGGGCTTGAATAATGATATAAACAAATAAATGTTCCAGTGGTCTCAGGTCTCATAGACCATATTTTCAGAAGATGCATGTATTAAGGACATATATATGACAGGTAAGAAGTATTGTGGTGGAATAACATTATCAGCAATAGATTTATAAATCAATAACACACTAAAGTATGTTTATTACTAATTTATGATTTCGTCAATAAGAGTAAATCCTACTATGCATTTGGAAACCCAAATGTAGCAAGTTCATATTTACTTATTTTTAAATCGTGTTATGATATAAATAGATTAAAATAAAAATGGATAATAAAATAAACAAGAATTATAATAGAAGATTAGAATTACTTTCTTTCAAACAAATAATGTCTGCTGACCTAGCTTCGTTAGTTTCTCTAGATCATTAAACTTTCTGCTCTGTATGATTCACTGCTAAAATGAAGATCAATCGTTTTCGGATCAATTCTATCACTATCAGTGTCCAAACTTTTTATAAATTCCTGATCAATAAATCATTCAATTATTTCTGTTATTCTCAAATATCTTGATTTTTTTGCCATATTTAATTACAACTTAATTTACATATACAACTTTTGTGTATAATATTTTTTCTATCTTTTTGGTTAAATACACTAATAAATACTTAAAAACATTGTTGTATTTAATCAAATGCAAATAAATTGTGCTTGAGGTTGTGCAGAATTTGTACATTTATAAATTAGACTGAAGTATAATGGCATTCTTTGATATCTGAATTATTTTCTACAGTTTGGTTAAAACCAATATAGAAACAAAAGCAAAACAACTCACGTTGTAGTATTATGATGTGTTGTTTCCTAATATGATATGTTTTTAGATCAGTTTCTTCTCAAAAATCTCTAATAATAATTGTTTATAATAAACGAGTAGTTTTTGCAGTGTTGGCATATGAAAAACTACAATTAGTAGCTAAGCCTGGGTATTTTCATACCTATGTTTAGTAATCATATTTATTAAAATCTTTTGATGTATTCCTGACTTTAACAAAGAAAAACTAATATAATACAAACATGAATTGGGTACTTTTATTTTATTTAAAATTCTCCTAGTGCTTGTGTTTTAAGGGAAAATTAGCATGTTTTTTAAAATGCTGGCATTCGGGCAAAAACAAAACACTTTGCTAAGCAAGATTTTAAACAATCATTTAACTCTAATTCTTCTGCAAATTTTTAAAAATAACACTCTTCTGGGTCCTTAATTTGCAAACGTTTCATTTGATAGATTGAAATATTTAATAACTAATAATATAAAAGGACTGTCATGTCATGTGATACCACTGGAAATATGTCTGCTATTTAGATTGAATTTCAAGTTCACATTAAAATTTATATTAAAATAATATATGGTGTTCCACATTTATAAAGGAGAGTAATGTTTTTCAATTGCTTCTGAAAATTATAGAACTGCTTTTTATTATCTGCAGCATGTTGGGCAATGCAGACATTATGTTTAAAAGGACATTTCTTTAGCTACTTTTCATGTTATTTGATTAAATTCCAGATATTACGAATGGAATCATAAATATTTTTATATTCATACTTTATTTCATGTGTGCTGTGTGTAATTTGATGCAGTTGGTATGACATCCGACTTGGGATCGGGAGATGCCAGGTTGATTCTGGCAGTCACACATCTGGCAATCAAACTTCTTATGAACTCCCGAGTAACAAAGCCGTATGTCTTTTTTTTATTTCATGAATCATTGAAATAAAATGCTTTAACAATTCCATCAAAAATGTGATCTATAATTTAAAATTTATATATAAATAATTATTAAAAAAAGTTATATATATATTCTTTGTTAGTAAAGAGTTATTTAATATTTTTAAAAAAATCTCAATAGGACAGTTATTAATCAATTGCTGACTTTCGTGCAAGATTTCTGTGTAATAATTCTTCATAAAATATCAGTTTTCTATATACTAATCTCATTGAACAATGCACCATTGTTAAGGTCTTTTACTAATTTATAATGGTTTGTAAATTCTAGTTTAAATTTATTGGAATATTTCCAAAAGTTATGGATAATAACTGCTAATGCTGTTTTTCTGTTATGACTTTTCTTTATAGCTTTTGCTTTGTATCAATGTGTGTGTCACTAATCAATGATCATATTCCAAATTGATATTTTTTGATTATATTATACATTTAGAATTCTTTTTCTTTTTGGCCAAAATAGAATCCATTTCTATTTGATTGCATTCTTCCATGTCGATTTTCTTACTCAAAAAATAAATTCATAATATATATTCCATTGAAGCACAGAGTGTAGTTGTAGAAAGGACCAATCAATATGCATTGACATATGTTTTATATTTGAACATTATAAAAAAACTTTTCAATTCAATAAGCATTTCCAAATGTGATTAAAGCTTTCATTTTCTGAAGCATATTTATCAAAATGCAATAGTGATGATTAGATTAAACTACTAAACATTACATAATTTCCATTTCTTATGCTTGCTCATAACCATTATTAAAACAGGCAAAACCTTCCATACAGTAGTGCTACTTAGTGCAAGCCAGAGTAATCAATGGATGAACTACTAAACATGATTACCATTTCTTCTGCTTGCTCATAACCGTTATTAAAACAGGCAAAACCTTCCATACAGTAGTGCCACTTAGTGCAAGCCAGAGTAATCAATGGATGAACTACTAAACATTACATGATTACCATTTCTTCTGCTTGCTCATAACCGTTATTAAAACAGGCAAAACCTTCCATACAGTAGTGCCACTTAGTGCAAGCCAGAGTAATCAATGGATGCCAGAAGTCTTGTGCATAAAATCCCTAACTACTGCCTACACATCTAATATCCCCAAACTAGATTCTAGCTTGTGGCTTTCATCAGTGAGGAGCCTTGGATCTGAGAGCACTGCATCTAGATCTTAGGATCCATTGATTACTCTGGCTTGCACTGAGTGGCACCACTGTATTTGAGAGTTTTACTTGTTTTAATAGATTATTGGATTACTTGGTAATACTAAGAAAATTAAAGTTGAAAAGAATGTATGATAAGTTTAAACATATTCACAAAATCTTCTGCAGAGTCCTACAGGTACTTTGTAGATTAAAATGGTAAACTAAGAAAATAAAAATAAATGAAGATTATTTAAGTCATCTAGATTTAACAATTGATGTGATATTTACCATCACATGATTACCATCTCTTATACTAGCACATAACTTTATAAACAAGGCAAAACTCTCCTTACAGTAGTGCCACCCTGTGCCAAACAGAGTAACCAATTGATGCCAGAATGCTTGTGCATAAAATCCCTATCTAATACCTACTCATCCAATATTCCCAGACAAGTTTCTGGCTTGTGGCCTTCATCAGTGAGGCGCTTTGGATCTGAGAGCACTGCATCTAGATCTTACGAACTAATGCAACAATCCAGCAACCACCTTTTATCTCCACTTTACTATAAAACTATGAGAATGAAATTGAAAACAAAAATATTTTCAATCTAAGCTCAATAGCTTATATAGTCATATTGGTCTGAACTCAGTACAGCACCCATACATTTTGGTGTCTTTGGCTCTTTAACAACCATAGCCACCACTATCCTATTAGGCAGGATTGGTGTTAAACCATTAAGCATCACATGATCACCATCTCTTATACTAGCACATAATTGTTTAAACAAGGCAAAACTCTTTATACAGTAGTGCCACCCTGTGCCAAACAGAGTAATCAATGGATGCCAGAAGGCTTGTGCATAAAATCCCTATCTAATGCCTACTCATACAATATTCCCAGATTAGTTTCTGGCTTGTGGCCTTCGTCAGTGAGAAGCTTTGGATCTGAAAGCACTGCATCTAGATCTTAGGATTTAATGCAACCCTCCAGAAACCACCTTTTATCTCTACTTAACTATATAGGTGCTGAACTGAGTTCAGACCCATATGACTATATAAGCTATCGAGCTTAGATTGAAAATATTTTTGTGTTTTCAATTTTATTCTCATAGTTTTATTGTTAAGTAGAGATAAAAGGTGATTGCTGGAGGGTTGCATTAGATCCTAAGATTTAAATGCAGTGATCTCAGATCCAAAGTTTCTCACTGACGAAGGCCACAAGCCATAAACTAGTCTGGAGATATTGGATCAGTAGGCATTAGATAGGGATTTTATGCACAAATCTTCTGTCATCCATTGATTACTCTGTTTGGCACAGGGTGGCACTACTGCATGGAGAGTTTTGCCTTGTTTATAAACAATTGTGCTAGTATAAGAGATGGTGATCATGTGATGCTTAATGGTTTAACACCAATCCTGCCTAATAGGAATGTGGTGGCTATGGTTGTTAAAGAGCCGAAAATACCAATATATAAGCTATTGAACTTAGATTGAAAATATTTTTGTTTTCAATTTCATTCTCATAGTTTTGCAGTTGAGATAAAAGGTGTTTGCTGGAGGGTTGCATTAGATCCTAAGATTTAAATGCAGTGATCTCAGATCCAAAGTTTCTCACTGACAAAGGCCACAAGCCATAAACTAGTCTGGAGATATTGGATCAGTAGGCATTAGATAGGGATTTTATGCACAAACCTTCTGTCATCCATTGATTATTCTGTTTGGCACAGGATGGCACTACTGTATGGAGAGATTTGCCTTGTTTATAAACAATTGTGCTAGTATAAGAGATGGTGATCATGTGATGCTTAATGGTTTAACACCAATCCTGCCTAATAGGAATGTGGTGGCTATGGTTGTTTAAAGAGCCAACAATACCAAAATGTATGGGTACTGAACTGAGTTCAGACCCTTATGACTATATAAGCTATTGAACTTAGATTGAAAATATTTTTGTTTTCTATTTCGTTCTCATAGTTTTGTAGTTAAGTAGAGATAAAAGGTGGTTGCTGGAGGGTTGATCCAAAGCTCCTCACTGATGAAGGCCACAAGCCAGAAACTAGTCTGGGGATATTGGATAAGTAGGCATTAGATAGGGATTTTATGCACAAGCCTTCTGGCATCCATTGATTACTCTGTTTGGCACAGGGTGGCACTACTGTATGGAGAGTTTTGCCTTGATGTGATAATTTTTGCTAATAATGATTCAGAGTTTATAGAAAATATTGCATGAGTTTTAAGATGGAAATAATAATAAAAACCAATGCTGAAAAGACTAACATCATGATTTATATTTTTTTCAGAAGAAAATAGATTGATAATTATGAATTAGAAGTTAAATATAGGGGATTTGAACTCAGATTTTTAAGCACCCAATAACTATCCACACTATCTCATATAACTGATTCAAATTAGAAGTTACACAATTACAAATATTTTGGTCTGATTATTAAGGGAGTTGGTAACAATGAATAAAATTAATCTTAGAATGTGCTTTTGGTAGAAATAAATTAGTGTTAAAAAAAACATGTCTACATCTTTGAAAAGAAATGTTTCAATAGATGTGTTTTATCAATTCTCACTAATGGAACTGAGACTTGGACATTTAATAGAAGAGCAATGCAGGCGCTAGACCATTCCACAAAGTATAGAGAGAGATAAGGAATAATAATAAAAGATTGAAAATGAAATATATGGGGAAAAGGACAAGAGAATAAGAGACGGAAATGGAACAGAATTGTTATAATATTAGAAGAGTTGATAATAATAAAATAAAATTTTTAATTGAATCCCAAGAGACGGTATGTGAAGTCCCATTAATACCAGAAGGGAATCCAAATAACTAAATGATGTGTAGGTAAATAATTGCCATAATGCAGATCTCGTAATAAGAAAATAGTATTTATTGGAACAATAACTAGGCCATTTAGGACATATATATATATATATAACTATTGGATTCACAATAGTATTACTAAATACATATATATAAATAGGTTTATATAATTATTATTTACAATAACCAAAAAAAATCATAGAAACATCACTAAAAATAATAAATGTCTATATGATTTGTAATCAAAACTTATCAGCATTTGGAATCTTCAGGGGCTGATCTGAGTAGATTCAGTCTTCTGCTGCTTCATAGAGTAAGACATCTTCTACCAATAAAACCTTAAATATCATATAATCACCATTTCTTATGCTTGCTCATAACTGTTGTTAAAACAGGCAAAACTCTCCATATAGTAATGCCACTCAGTGCAAGCCAGAGAGATCCTACGTTCTAGGTACAGTGCTCTCAAATCCAACATTCCTCCCTGATGAAAGCCACAATCTAGAAACTAGTCTGGGGATATTGAATGAGTAGGCTGTAGATAGAGATTTTATGCACAAAACTTCTGGCAACAATTGATTACTCTGGCTTGCACCAAATGGCACTACTGTATGGAGAGTTTTGCGTGTTTTAATAACATTTTCTGTCGGTGTTGTGGAAGGAAAACAATCAGTTCCCCCATAAGTGACTTGGTATTTTCTAGTTTTGGTTTTTCATTGTTGTTTATTTCTGGGTACCAATGCAACTGGATGAACTTTTAGTTTAGTATGATATAATCCCCAGATTTTTGAAAACTGGATTTAATATGTTCATGCAAATGGAGAAGCAGTCTTATATATGTATCTGCCTCCATAAGCATTATTATTAAACCAAAACTGTTAACTTTTTTAGTATATATATATTCATATACACTATAATATATTTATTAAATAATGGATAATAAATATATATCTCTATCTATATGATTGTGTGCACACGCCACACTGTAACAGACATAAAACGATCACGTGATGTAGATGGATGAAATCACAAAGTTTGCTATTGCGTGTGATAAAGACATATCGCTAAAATTGTATTAAACTCGAAGAAATTGTCATTCTGCAATGGATCGATAATAGTTGAAAATGATAATGCAACTTTATCAATAAGGTTTTTTTTTTTTAACTATTTTCCATTTCTATAATTAGAGTTTTCTAATTGTTAAAATGTTATTTGGTGTAATCAAAAACATTCTGTACAATTATATAACAATCTACTTTTTATCACAATGAGATATTGTTTCAGAGCAAAAACCGACATATCTGTGTTTACTATCTTTGATTAAATTACATTCTTAATGTTGAAAATCATTAATATCTCAGAGCAAAAACCGACATATCTGTGTTTACTATCTTTGATTAAATTACATTCTTAATGTTGAAAATCATAATGTTATATTTCCAATATTTCTGCTTTGTCATAAAAGAACACATCAATTTTTCAACTCTGCACCTATTACAAAGGATTGATAATGTCTCATTTTCAATTCACAATAATTGTAACAAAAATTTTTTTAAAAAGTTCTTTGAATCATTAGATGTAGAAATATGCTTTGCATAAATTGTTTCCATCTAACACCCAAAAAAATAGTGTTTGGGACTAAAAATAATTTACGTCATACTAACTGAGAAAAAGGCAGATTAAACAGTAATCTCCTTAACATACTCTTAAAATAGTATCATATTTATTAGCTGCAATAATTTATAACTAAACTATTTATAAGAAACTTGTCTATGATGAAAAAAATTCAAAATATTTACTCAATAACTAATGAAAGGAAACAATGTTTTGAAGTAGGATTAAAAATTCGATTACTGCGTCTAAATTCAAAATTTATAATTTTAACTAAATGTAATTGAGAAGTGGTATTCCTCAGAAATTTAAAAAAATCTTTTTATATTATATGCCAACACGTGAAAATTTAGAGTTTTCAAAAGTTTATATTAGAGGGCGCAATTATCTTAAATAAAACATCAATTTGGTTTAGGTTTTAAGCAGTGGAGGGCAGGCATAGATAGACCATTATAGGGTTGGGAAAACAAGAATGGATGGTGGCTATAGTTTATATAGCTACTGGAGATAGTCAAACTATAATGGAATGGAACAATAGCATATATGAGTGCCTAGTTAAGGATATACAGAGTTTTAAAGAAAAGGGGAAGAGAATAATGGTTATAGGAGATATGAATGGGCATATTGAAGAAATTGATGATGTAGGCAATAAGAATGGACAGCTTTTGAAGAAATTTTGTCAGAGAGTAAATTTGAGCATTGGAAACTTATCTAATATTTATGAGGGACAATATACATGGTCTAGGAATAATATATTCCACACAATAGATTATATATTGGTAGAGAAACAGGGAATGAATAAAGTAGGGAAAATTATGGTGTTTGATAATGAAGAGAGAGTATGTAATAGTGATCATAATTTTGTTGTAATTGAAATGGTTAGTAATGTGATGGAAAAAAGGAATAAAAGTAGAAACAATAGTGAAAGATGTGGATGGAGAGTAAATGATAGGAATAAGAAGAGTATAAAATACAAGTTGAAGAAACCATGGAAGAGTTGATTGGAAATGAGTATGAGGACTGGTGTGATGAAATAGAAAAAGTGGCAAAAAGGGTTTTAGGTGAGAATATTCAGAAAAATAAAAGTAATAGAAAAATGAGAGTTAGTAAAAGTGTAAAAGAGAGGGAAAAAGCATGCAGAGAATATAAGTGTGCTACTAAGAACAAAGAAAGTGAAAAAGATATTAATGCTAAATGGGAAAAGTACTTAGAAAAGAAGAAGTTAGCTAAAATAGATAATTATAGAGAGAGAATGAAACTAAATAGTAAATTATTGGATTATATGGTACTCATCTTTTAGCTAAAGATGTCGTTCTATGTCGCAGTTTTCGCGCCAAAACACATTAAAATACTGTTTCCGTGTCCGACACGTTCGAACCCGCTTATTTCAATAGTACAATTTTTTTGTTGTGCTACAGAATGCAGGCCGCTATGTCATGTTGCAGTACAGCATGTATGTTGCATGGTCGCAAATATATTTTGCGAATTCGCACAATTTATAAAACAGTTACGACTTGATGAGAGAGTTTGTATTTGAATCGGATGGAAATGTTGTTTACATTGAATTTTTTTTATTTTAAAGGATTAAAATGTTGATATTTTGTAAAGTAATAATTCTAAGACTTTTTACAACGTACTGTATTGAAGTTTTAATTGTGAAAATGTTAAAGATCTATGTTTTTAATGAGTTGCAATTAGGTAACGCATCAAGTAACGTACTGTTCGTAACATTCCACGAGACAAAGAAGACTTCTACCTTGTGTATATTTTTGAAGTAAGAAAAGTACAAATATACAGTTTTTTTTTTGTAAATTTAATAAAAAGCAAATATTATAAACATGTTTAATAAGTAAAGAAGACATTTGTATGTGTTTGTTGTTGTTTAAAAAAGTTTGAGTTTCTTTATTTTGTCCGAGTACGGTTACGATTTTGAATTTTTTTATTTTAGCATTACAAACAGAACACTAACCCTAAACCTAACCCTAAATCTAACCGTAACAACTTTTACTTTTATTACGATTATTATTTTTTAGTTAAACAACAACAAAAAAAGTCTTAACACAAGTAAAAAAATAACCGATAGAAAATTGATAAAAAAAAAGCCGTAACGCAAGTAAAAAATATCCGATAGAAAATTGATAAAAAAAAAAAGCTGTAACACAATTTAAAAAGTATACGACGAATCAAATTGTAATTTGTTGATTTTATTTTACATTTATTATTATCTTTTTTTATAGCGCGATGTTTGTAAACTGTAATATTTAACACAGCATTGCGCTGTTGCACATGCGCTTTGAAGATTTTAACTATAAGTGAATGAGTGCTGACACTCAACCACATGATCTATCTTTTCCAAAGACGTTATCATGTGGTTGAGGGTTAATGTTCATTTATTTATAGTTGGGGTCTTCAGGGCGCATGTGCGGCAGCGTGATGCTGTGTTAAATATTTATTATTATCATTTAAATTGTATACGTTAATAAAAAATAATATTTAAAAAAGACGATTTTGTTTTTATTTTCGCATTACAAACAAAAATTATTAAAATCAACGGCCCGTGAATGTTCATATTTTATAGTTTTAGCGTTAAAACGATGCCATCCAATGGTGTCTTTAGCTATAATACAAGCACCGATGATATTAATAAAAGTGGAAGAGATGGGAGTAAAAAATTTTGGAATTACATTCAAAGGAGAAATTTAGGGGAGAGAGAGATAGTATTACTGGATGAGGAGGGAATAGAGTGTAGCTCTAGAGAAGAATTAGAGAGAATATTTACCGAATATTGAATAGTTATGTAATGGATATAGAAAAGATGTTAGATGTGAAGGACAGAGGGATAGAAAATATGAAAGCATATAGTAATGGGAATATTACGTTTACAGAAAATGAACTGAATGAGTCAGGGAAGAAATTGAGAAGTGGTAAGGCAAGAAGATTAGATGGATGGGCAGTAGAGATGGTAATGAATTTGGGGCATAGGGCAAAAGTAAAGTTACTATCATGTTTTAATAAGATGGCACAGAAGAGTTTTTCCGGGTAGTTGGAGTAATACAAGACTAAGATTATTATTTAAAGGAAAAGGTAAGGGTCATAGAAAGTTAAATAATTATAGACCAATAGCAGTAACATCAGTTTTATATAAAGTTTTTTCATATATGGTGGCTGGAAGAGTTGCAAAATGGATGAAAGAAAATAATGTAGTGGGAAATGCAAGGAGGTTTTAGATCAGATAGGTGTATAGGAGATAATTTATTTGTAGTTACACAACTTATAGATATGAGTAAAAATTCAGGTATACAGTTATATATCAGTTTTATAGATATAGAGAAGGCATATGATAGAGTGAATAGAAATAGATTATGGATAAGTTTAGTAAATCTGGGAATGGATGAAGCTTTAGTGGGTGTTATTAAGAAATTATATGAAAATAATTACTATACATATCAATTAGGGGATATAGAATCAGTTAAAGTTAAAAATGGGGTAGGACTGAGGCAAGGATGCCCTATGTCACCTATTTTGTTTGTGCTGTATTTGAGTGAAATGGAGAGAGCAATAGAAAAGTCTAGGAAAAGGGATAGAGATACCGTTAACAGGCGGCAAGAGAGTATATACATTGTCGGGGGTTTTTTTGCGGATGATGACTTTTTGTGTGCAGAAAGAAGAGAAGATATGGAAGTTATGCTGGGTAAAGATATGGGGATTAAATTTAGTGAAGAAAAATCAAATATAATGATGGTGAATACTGGGAAAAAGAAGATAAAGATTTCTTATTGGGGGATATAAAGTTAAGTGTGGTGAATAGATATAGTTATTTGGGAATTGTTGTGTTTGGTCTGGATTACAGACCCAACTAACAGTAAATAATATAAAATAATACTGAAACAAGTATTATAATTTAATATATTTATTATGTACAAATATATACAAACAATATACAGTATACAAATGCATATTTACAAGTTGAATCTTGGAGTTTAACGTAACTCTTGTGTTCCACCTGCCGCTTCCAGCCACACCTTATAGCTTGCCTCACGGGTAAGGTCTATGACTCTTCCAGCTGTACAAGACAGCTTGCCTCCAGCTGAGTGTGATCTTAGCAGCGTCCGGTCTCTGTGGGACTTGCCTAGCTGTGTAGATCTAAATAGCATAGTGCTATTAATGGGAATACTTGCTGCTGTTTAGGTTAGCAGAGTTTCCCTGGGAGAACGCAAAGCATCTGTTTAGGTTAGACACGTTCTTCTCACAAAAGGCTGACTATTTATACCCAGATCCCTGACCATATTGAAAACCTTCGGATTCAGCAAGCATCGTTGCTCATTGGCCTGTAATAATCATTGGCTATGCTTTTATCTATACATCAGCCTATTGGCCTGTGGCAAACAATGCTTAATCCGATCAGATAAGGCGGCATCTGGAGTAGTCCACTTCTGAGAGAAGGGAGGACTATAACAGGAATCATCTTGGGTAATAAGAAAAATTGCTTGGATGAATGGGAGAAACAATTGATAAATGATGCAAAGAAAAGAAAGGGATTGATAAAGAAATTAACAGTGTTTTCATATAATAAATATGATGTAGCTAGAATTGTATGGAAGGGAGTGGCAGTAGCAGGGTTAACATATGACAATGATGCATTATGTGTTAGTAAAGGGGTATTAGATTGCTTAGAAAAAGTACAAAGGGAAGTAGGAAGACATGCATTAGATGCTGAGGTATGGACAGCAATAGAGGCAATTCAAGGAGAAATGGGATGGTCAAGTTTTTATATGAGGGATGCAAAAAGCAAATTGAAAATGTTCCGTAGATTGCAGTTTATGGATAATAAAAGAATAGCCAAAATAGTATTTAATTGGGTTACAAATAAAGGGCAGACAATGAGATGGGTGAGAAAGGTAATGCAGTATGCAGATTTGGATAAAGAAGTTATGTCAGTATACTTGTACAAAAGATGGGATGATTGTGTTAGGAGGATTGTGAAATGTTATAGTGGGAAGGAGTGGGATAGAAGAATAGATGCATTAATAAAGAATAGGGAGTTGGAGAGTAAAACGAGTTTAAATATATATAGAAGTAAATGGAACATTGGGTGTGAGTTAATTTATGATAATAGTAAGGAAAGTGGTTTATTGTTTAATGCTCAAACGGGATCTTTAGCAACAAGGGAATATACACGTAAATGGAAAAATATGGGTGATTTAATGTGCAAGGAAGGCATAGAAAATATTAGGCAATGTAAATGTTTGGAAGCAGAAAGGGTTCAAATAATGAAGTTATGGAAGGTTAAATATGAACAAAGTGATTATACAGAAAGTGAGTTATTGGTTTTTATGCTAGGTTTGGGAAAAAATAAGGGGGGTTTAGATATGAAGGTCATGGAGTTGACAAAGATTATGTTGTGGAAATGGGATGGAGCAGATTGTGGGAAAACTTAGGGTGGACAATGGAAAAGGAAGGTAAAGTGGCTAACAGGTTTCTCTGGGCATAGCTGTTGAGAGATTCCCGACCCCGTTTAAGGAGAAGTCACAGTACATCCCATACATCCCATCCCATGGTGACGGAAATAAAAGTATTGAAAAAACTATGATCTTTCTTAGCCATGCCTCTGATATGATGTTGCTGTCTTTTATAGTTCATCAGTTGTCCTTTTTTCTAGCAATGTGTTCACCTTAGCTTTATTTCAACTCCTTAATTCTTCCAGTAATATCCATTTATTTTTTAATGTATGTAATTTGCTCCATTATTTTCTGTAAGTAATAACGTACTATATTTACTCATTTTCCTAGTTCAGTTTTTGACTCTGCTATTGATAGAGGAATCGGTATTTGTAAAGTAAATTTTGGCCAAGTATGATGCCTTCTGGAGTGATGCTAAAACTTCATAGAAATTAGACATGGGCTATGACATTTCTGTATTTGTTTATAGCAATCGCAACGCTTTACTTTATTATCTGGTTTTACTAAGACCATTATCCAGGCTGTTCATTTTGACTCTTCAACTATGGATGTTATATCTCTGTTTATATAACTTTTTCAACTTTATTCTTTAATCAGAAAGGATCATTCTTGGTTACTGGTTACGAACGATCAAGTTTGCATCCTTTGTTAATTCTATCTTGACTAGGTGCATATTTAACTCTGTTTATTTTATGTTTTAACATTTTTTTTCTAATTTCTGACTCTTGTGTGACTCTTTTAATAACTTTTCAAGTGGCTTGAAATAATTTTGCTTAATCTCTTTGCTAAATATACAATGGAAGAATATTTATGCATTTATTTGCTGCCAATGGTACTTTTATTATTCCTGCCAAGTATATATGGGATTTCAAATAACATTGCTTATTAATAGAACACTTATATATATATATATATTTCATTTATCTTTATTAATATTTTTCCAGTCTCTTTCTGTTAGATTTCACACATTTGAACCACTACCAATTCCATTTTAACTTTTCTTCTGCACATTAATTAGTCTAATGCAATCTCATTTATTATTTAGAAATGTCTTCTATTAGCACTTATTCTGCTTTCTTACTTACCTCGATTTTCGATCAAATTACAAGGTATTATTTGTTATATATTTTCTGATATGTATCTAGAACAGTTGACCTATTCCTTCATGCTTATTGTTATACTTGCAATCTTTTTTACATGTCTCATTACCTCATAGCAGTATTACATTTTATTATTTGTCATAGCTTGATTTTCTTTCAATTTTTCTGACTTGAAGCATTATTTACTTATGCTTTGGGTTTTGCACATTCCATGAATATATTAAACTAATACCAGTAATCCACTAGTGCTTCAAAAGCTACACATTTTCCTATAGCCTTTACATAGGTTTACTCTGTTTGAAAACAAGCTATTGTTTTGGCTTTATATCATTCATCTCTCAGAATAGATGGTTCAGTAACATGTCTTCTATTATTCCATAGTTATTTTCTACCAGCAGTTCACATCATAGTTTCATATCTTTTCATTTGCCAATCAGCATCTATTTCTAAAATATAGATGCACCACTTGATTTGAATATTAGCAATTTAAAATAATTATTTAATTTCTCTACTAATTCCTTATATAGTATCTCTTCTGGGACTTTGAGTTTACACAATCAATTTCTAACTTGTGTAAGTATTCTGCCTATTAGCCATATAAGTATTGCCTCAGTCTGTCATTGACTACACTATTTGATAGCAAGTATTTTTTCATGTGCACTACATATATATCTGCCTGTCTGTTGTATCACTAAATCAAACTGTGATGGGATTGTTTTGTATTACCATGTCTATTACACTATGCTGCTGACTGGTAATTGCCAGTTAGAACTACAATTTTCCAAGCTAATGATACTGTTGAATATATCAATACTACGTTCAACTGCAGTGTTATATGTAAATGTATTTTGTTTTTGGTTGCCTCACCATTGTGATCTAATGTATTTGGATTCTGTTGACTTTTCTAGTGCTATGTGTCATAGAGAAACGAATATCTAGAGTCATGACTATAAGTCTCTGAAAGTCATGCTAAATATATTTTCTTCAAAATACATGTAATTCAGTTGATTGTATTAAAAATAGATTGAGAGAGAAATATAATGTGTAGGCAGTTGATTCATACAATGCTATAACTTTATCAAAGTATATTAGTTAACTCTACATAGATTTATATGGCTTATGTATCAGAAATTGCCTAAGAGTTATATAAATGAAATTTCAGCACAATCTTAAATCCCTACAATTATTTGGTTACTTTCAGATTAGGTATCTCACAGATAGCACCTTATCTTTTTAGTTGAGTGCTGATGTGCATGTGAGTTGGGAGTGAACACGTTAATTATACACATTACGTAAATGCTAACTACATAGGTATGATAATTGTTTCTTGCTTTGTTCTAATGAAACTTATAGAAATATTGCATAACAGATTTCATTATGATACAAAATATTACAATGGTTCTCTAATCCATTTGCTAATTTTAAGATCACAAAAGTTAATTACAGAAGTATTTTAATTACTTTCAAATCTGTTAGTACTGTGTAATTAGATTATCATATCTATTTACAATTCTAATTCTAACAGATTTATTATTTATACAAAATTTACTTACTAGACAAACGGACATAGTATTCATAAAATATGAAGAAAAAAAATACTAACTAAAAAACAATTTTTTTTTATATTATTTATTTTCAAAAAAATCATTCATTAATTAACTAAAAACAATTACTTATCAAATATAATCAAAGGTTACTTGAAAATATATTTGTTACATAAAGTATGTAACAATTTTGAATGATTAAGCACAAACATGATTGGATAGTAAAGAACTGTATGTATGATTTTGAAATTTGTGATGAAATATTGTGTGATATATACTTAATATGATCTTAAGAGACCATGTGATCACATGTCATGGAATCTTTATGTGTGTGTTTGTAAATTCACTGTTCAACAGGACTTCAAAAGAACATCAGAAGAAACATATTCCTAAGATATGTGATCCAATTGTTCTAGATCACTAAACTTTGTCCTTTGTGTAGCTTGGTGGAATTGTAGACTATTTGTTTCTGGAGAATAGCATCCATGGATTTTGGATCATTTATGTCACTTCCAATGCTCATATTTGTAAACTCTGAAGAAAAAAAAAATTCACTTATTTGAGTTTCTCAAATATCTTCATTATCGTTCACTCTTTATCATTGAATTTTATTATTACTTAAATATTAGTTTGCAAATCCTGCATATATTTTATTATCTTTTGGTTAAAAATGGCAATGCTATTAATACATATAATGTGATAGCAATAAGTGATTATTAATAACACATATAGTTAATAAAAAGACAGTAATTGGCATTAAGGTTGTGCAAAAATATTGTACACTTGGTAAATTAAATTGGAATATATCATGTTCTTTAATGATTGCGATATTCCATATACTTCTACTATGTTTTAATTACAGCTAGTGATATAAACAATAGTAGAACAAAACTGCTCACATTATAGGAAAGTGATTTATATTTCTATTAGAATTGTTTTTATACCAATTTCCAGTAATGTTAATTATTTATAATAAACATAGGTTTCTACGAATTGTTTTGTTGACTTTTTTAGCTTATACATTCTATACATTATGACATTGTTAGGCAAAAAATTACAATTAACCAATTAAGTGTGATGGTTTCTACATCTTAATTTACTAGTGATGTTTCTTATAAAACCTTTCATGTAAAGCTGGTTTTAAGAAACACAAGTAAACATAATACAAACATAAATTCAACTTTTGTATTATCTTTCTTTCACTCTATACATAACTTTAAAACATAAATAGCATGTCCTTTAGAATGTTGGTATTCATAAATAAAAAACCTTTAACTTTTCTAAATGACATTTACAAAAAAACATGTAATGATAACTTTATGTAGGTCTTTCAATACAACTTTTCATCATCTTTAGCTACTCATCTATCTGCAATATGCAAAAATCTGTATCAATGTTGTTGTTTTTTTGACAATACGATGTATTACTTAGATGATCATGTGATGCTCAAATGCTCATGTGACAGATTCAGCACAACAATTTCACTCAAATTATCAAACAGTTTTTTACTCTTGTAGGCAAAGAAATGATTCAACATCCATCTCTAGAATTGTTCATTCTCTTTGCAATATCATCTCAAATGAGTGTGATTCATCCTATGAGCACAAAAGAACTGTGTTCAAAGGTCAAAATATGAAATCAATTGAAGTATGCAAGTTTTTCTGAAATGCTAATAATATACATTTTAACAGATAAAATCAGCTGGTAAAATGTACTGCCTTTCCATTTGAAAACTTTTGCTGTTAGTTTAAGTTATAAATAACCCAATGTTTGGCTTTCAAATTTTTTTAAAAATTAATTTAAAAACCAAGTTCATGAAATTACTTAGTTAGCAACAATAAGACTACTAAAAAATCATCAACACTTCACATGATCATTATTTCATACACTTACATATGCTGTTAATAAGAGTACCAAACTCCATACTGTTGTGCCACCAAGTGCAAACCTTCATAACCAATGGATGGAGGAAAGTTTGTGCATAACATCACTATTTATTGCTGTTAGTTTAAGTTATAAATAACCCAATGTTTGGCTTTCAAATTTTTTTAAAAATTAATTTAAAACCAAGTTCATGAAATTATCTTAGTTACCAACAATAAGACTACTAAAAAATCATCAACACTTCACATGATCATTATTTCATACACTTACATATGCTGTTAATAAGAGTACCAAACTCCATACTGTTGTGCCACCAAGTGCAAACCTTCATAACCAATGGATGGAGGAAAGTTTGTGCATAACATCACTATTTATTGCTGTTAGTTTAAGTTATAAATAACCCAATGTTTGGCTTTCAAATTTTTTTAAAAATTAATTTAAAAACCAAGTTCATGAAATTATCTTAGTTACCAACAATAAGACTACTAAAAAATCATCAACACTTCACATGATCATTATTTCATACACTTACATATGCTGTTAATAAGAGTACCAAACTCCATACTGTTGTGCCACCAAGTGCAAACCTTCATAACCAATGGATGGAGGAAAGTTTTTGCATAACATCACTATTTATTGCCTACTCATCCAACATTCCCAGACTAGTTTCTAGCTTGTTGCTTTCATCAGTGAGAAGACTTGGATTTGACAGTACTGCTCTTAGATTTTAGAGATCCTAAGATCTAGGTGTAATACTCGCAAATCCAAGGCTCCTCACTGATAAAAGCCACCAGCTAGAAACTAGTCTGGGAATATTGGATTTGTAAAAACTAGGTAGGCATTTTACACACAAACCTTGTTGCAACCATTGGTTATGAAGGCTTGCACTTGGGGGCACTACTGTATGGAGAGTTTGGTACTCTTAGTAAGACTAGTACAAGAATAAATATCGCAAGTCAGCAAAAAAATAATGTTATTGATTCCTTTACAAAGGATATATGCTATAAATCACAAAATATTAGAAAAGCTATAAATACAATACATTATTTAGCAGCCATTGATTCCAACTTAAAAAATGAGAGAGGACTATTATATAACACCATCAGAAATATATTTGCCACCTTGTTTGGATTGCATATTAAAAAGTTCATTGAAATAGCATATTCTCTGCAGCACATACTTTTAATGACCAAACACCATGTGATCATAATTTTTTATGCTTACACAAGCTGTATGGAGCTTGATTACTCTGACTTGCACTGAGTGGTGCTTCTGTACCAAGAGTTTTGCCTTTATTTCTGTTTAATGAATTTAATTGAAGCTTGTATTGCAGATTGTTGCCAATGTAAAGTATTACTTTTCAATCATTCCCACAATTTGCATGTCTATTTCCCATCTACAGTTTGCTAATCAATGCTGATATTAGGTTTAAAGAGAAATTCCTTTAACTCCTTTTCAAGTTGTAAATATTAATTCTTATTAAGCACAATGTCAGAATGTAATATTTATATAAGGTTATAACCTTAATACATGCACCTTATGTGCTTCATTTTACTACAAGAGAGACCTCTACAAATCTTAACACAAGATTCGACTTTATAAAGATAAGAGTGGCCACACTCTTATCTTTCAACCTATTTTTTTAATTATATAGGCAAATCTAAAGCATTTTGATTTGGGAGTGTGAGGCTAATAAATTCTTCACTGATTAAGTCCACTATTTCTGTTACACTTTAACATTCACAAAATCTTGATTTACAACAAGTCAATGGAAATATTTTGAATCTTGTGTTTATATTTGTAGAGATCTCTTGTAGTAAAATAAAGCAACAAGGCACATGTACTAAGGTTATAGCCTTATGTAAGTATTATGCGCTGACATTGTGGTTAATAAGAATATATTTCGCAAATGTTAATGTGTAACAGAAATAGTGGACTTAATCAGTGAACAAGTTATTAGCTTCACGCTCCCAAATCAAAATGCTTTAGATTTGCCTATATAATTAGAAAAATAGATTAAAGATAATAAGAGTGTGGCTGCTCTTATCTTTATAAAGTCGAATCTTGTCTTAAGATTTGTGGTCTCTCTCATAGTAAAATTAAGCACACGAGGCACATGTATTAAGATTATAGCCTTATATAAGTATTAACTCTTTTTCATATTTTTTTTTAAATTCCAGATATTTGAATTCTTATAAAAGATGCATTTTATATATTTTCATAATCCTAAATTATTATTTTTATGCCAGATACTTATATGATGGTTCTTCAAATATAAGTTGTCTATTTATTGGTCTTATTTAAGATTGAATCATTTTCAAAGACTTGACATTTTATAATGAGTTGTAAGTTCTAATTTAAATTCAGTGGAATATTTCTGTTTATATATCAACTGTTAATATTGTCTTCATTTTTAGTTTTTGTTTTACATCAATGTGGATCTCACTAAGTTCTGTTCATATATGAAGTTGACATTTATTGATAGCATTATATACTTAAAATTCATATTTTTTTTAGCCAAAATCATTTCTATTTTATTAGGATGCTTCCATGTTTAATTTTTTTTTCAATACAGAAATTCATATTATAATCTTTTTACCAGCACATTTCACATGTATATATCACATCTCTTTTTACTTCCAAATTTTTTTATAGCACTTTCAATTCTTAGCCATTTTCCAGTTCTATTAATAAACTTTTTCTATGTGTTACATTGTTGGTTGATATGATCAAAAGAATTCTATATGCCATTACAAAAAATTCTCTATTTCATCATAATGACAACTTGTTTCAGAATAATTCTAAATTATTTGCTATTTTCCATTAATTTAATTATTAATCTAGAAACCATCGGACAGTGTCAATATTTTTGCATTTACAACAAAGGAACATAAGCTCTTTCCAAATTGCCTTTGCATTATTTTGTTTAAATCCACAAAGCTTATGAGTATCCCATTTAATATTAAATGTTAATTTTTAAATTTAGACATTCCTAAAAATAATAAACAAGTGCATTAAATATTTCTTTAAAAAAGTGTTTTTAATGTATTAATGCATATGCCGAAATTCTTTGCAAGATGTTGGCAACAGCAAAGAATAATTTGAAATGTTGATAGAGGAGGAAATCTTAATCACTTTTAAAATGAAATACTCAATGCTGATATTGAATGTCAGGATGGGAGATTGTGTCAAGAGATAAAAAAAAGCTCTCAAAAATTCAAAGGGTATATAAAACATATACATAACTAGAATGCTCCTAGTGAAGCATTGAATAAGCAGTGGTAAGTTAAACCCTGGCTAAACTATTTTTTAACAGGGTTCATAGAATAATATCGTGAACTCATCTTTCCCACACTGGAAATTTACCCTCAAATAATGATTGACTTTGTCAAATATGCAACAATTCTATTGTGTTTATATATGTAAAATGTCTGAATAATGATCTGGTCATTTAATAAATTACCTTATTTACTAATGTTAAAATATTAAAAACACAATAGCAAAATATATTCAATATTTTTAATACAGAAGTTGCAAATGCAGTGTTATTAATGGTACAACTAACAATTGAGAAAGAATACTAAGACACCCCTTTTTAACCCTAACATTTCAGCCTGCGAGTGGCTTACCTTATTGCAAGTGTAACAATGTCAGTAGTTAGTAGTTTCCTACTCTAGACTTGAGCATGGCTCATTTATGCCACCACAGTTACTGGCAGTGTCTGACAGTTGTGTGAAATACCATCTCAAATAGACCTTACCATATAGAACGATTCCTGTTCTTACTGGAAACAGTCTAATTCATTGATTTAACATTACATTTAATATTTTAGATTCATAGCTATTTAATGTTGTTGTTTCATTTGCCAATCCCATTGTCTATTGTAATCTTTCTCATTCCGTTATTTGAAGGTAAATATTTGATGAATTAGAATGAGTTCACAACAGCAAGCAAAGATATCAGACCACTAAATGAAATATGGAGAGATGGAATAACAAAAAGAAATTATCACTGATATTGCAAAAATTAAGGATGTGGAGTGACAGAATATATTGCTAAAGGAGATGCTAATAGATGGACAGTGGAAGTTTTAAATTGGATCCCAAGAGTTCCTTAAAGATCTAGAAAAATGTCATGTGGTATGAATGAAATAGGAATATTTCCTAGTATATGGAGAATAAAGACTAGAGATCGGAGAAGTGGATTAAAATCAAATATGTCTTTATCTTAAAGATGTTCAACACTTTTTATAAATAGTGATGATACTGTAAGGTCATACATGCTGTTACATTATTATAATAAATAAAATTAAAAATAAAAAGTTTGCAAATAAAAACTTCTTTTTTAAGAATTGAAAATTAAAAGTCATCTAAACTCGTATATATATAAAATCGCACTGATGAAAAATTATTAAAGGAAAACTTTATTAAAAAAAGAAAGTTTTAAAACTAAATTTAAAAAAAAAAAACTTAAAACATAAAAATATATCTTTAAAAATGTAAAGAATTTAATTAATGCTATTGTATAAAATGGAAATGATTATTTTTAATTAATCAAAGGAAACTAGCCCTTGGGCATCTCAAAATTTATAATTAAAGGTCAGATAGGAGAGAAAAACAATAACAGAATCACCAATAAAAAATCCCTCCGGAAATGGACCACAGCAAAAGGATCATCATGTCCAGTCAATCAGATTTTAATATAAAAAGAGTGGAAATAATATGTGTGTTAAGTCCGGGAGAGTTGAAGGAGAAGGGATTGAAAAGACGCCCTTTCAATCCCTTCAGTTTTTCTAAAAGAAGAAATGTAATATTTTCCTAGATTGTGGACCCCAGGACATCAGGGTCTTGCAATAAAATCCTGCAAAGAACTATACCAGCTGCAGCAAAGGACGTCATGGGAATTAACATTGGATCCAAATTACAAGCAACTAGAAAGTATGGACTTTTTCTTTTTAAAACCATAAGAACTTTATGAACTCTAATGAACTTTAACTATAAAACTTTCCCAGTATTTAAATAGAAATTCCTATCTGACCAAACTAAATTATTTATTAATAATTATTTTTATTGGATGTATTTTTTAAATCATTTCCATTAATTTATTTTTTCTGTTCTTTTAAATATTTATTTTGATTTTTTTTCTGTTAAGCTAAACTTTTAATATTAAATTTAAGTCAGGCATGAATAACTGCATAGATTCATAAAGTTATATTAGGTTAAGGGAGGGTAAATCTTAGATTTGTTTCACAGTTAAATTGGGTCAATGGATTGGATATATTGATGTAATTAGTAAATGTAGCAAGAAGATCAGCTACGTGCAGGATCACATTATATGCCACACTTGGGCAAAATAAGTCACATTTCTCACTGACCATCGGAAGCAGACTGTATTCCCTTCTCCTTGGATCACCCCTTTAGACTATGGAATGGGATAGTAAGATGGCAAAAAGGACTGCAATCCCTTCCTATGGAGTTTTCTTTTTTTATTGTTCTTGCCAGACAGACGTAGCATTCCTGTACTGGATGAGAGACATTTCTTCTAGATAACCATGCTGTTCAGATGTATATTTCTGACAGTATGCTATTGTGATGTCGTACTCATGCTGTATTGAATACATCGATATATCAGATAGATTGGCATTAGTTTGATTGCGATCTTTTGGCCTAGGGTTAAATAAGGGATATATAATATTTTTTTAGAGTGCAATCTATGTAGATATATAAAAACCTTACTTGAGGTCGCCTTGATGGATCAATGTTGAATTTCCAGAGGAATCTATAAATTTACTTTTATTAAAAATAATACATATTAATTGACTATGATTCCTTTTTAAAAATACATCAACATATGACACATCTATTTACTGCTTCCACTTTTAAATTTCAGGTGAACGAATTTGAAAATGAATCTTGAATACATAATAAAAAAATTACAATACATAAACTTTCAAATAGCAATAACAAAAGCAAAAAAAAATAAAAATCACGTGAATCAAATTAAAATATATCTATCTTGAGGAAAGCAAGCATTTTATCTCCCACTAAGAGTTTATAAGTTTAAATGTCAATCTCCCTGTTTAACGTTCCTGTTCACCAACTCTGTTAATACTCAGACATTTCATGTTGCTTGGTTAAAACAAACACATACAAATTATCTCTCCTGAATGTATATAATTCCATTGAAGATTGATGTTCACCAGCATTTCACAAACAGACATTTTGATGGTTACTTTTAAAATTTCCTAATGACATTGAAGCTAGCTTTGGAATGTTCTACTGCACTACTCTGCTACCCCACACACATTGTAATGACCATTTTATCAATCATTATTAATTATATTGTAACTCCAATAGATATATGAAAATGGCTTGAAAAAACAATCAATTTTTAATATTTTAACATTTCTTTTTTATTATTTCTAACATTATTATTATTATTTAATCTTCATTATTCCAAATTCAATCACTTAGCAACAAGTTTGATCTCCTATAAATTTTGATCTTTGATTATATCCATCTTATAAGTCAATCAATTAGTATTTTTGTTAATGATATTAAATGAATAAAAAAAACAATTAAATATATGTTTATATATGTATTATAATGGTCAATGAACCTCCCCAATTAAATCTGCCATACCATGGTGCCACCAGGACATTTGAACCTTGAAAATTTATATAGTAGGCAGATACACGTGGGAGAGGTTACCTTTTTATCGAACCGAAAGCACCAGTCACTAGCTCAGGGAGAAGTTGAGTTTAAAATATCATACTGTATATTCAAATTTCTAATGCTTACTTTTAAATATTAATAAAATATATAAAATAAGTTACTGCCAAAATTAATTCAACAAAACATTTTATTATAACGCACACACGCATTAAAAAGATTCTGAAAATTAAATCAACTAAATATATTTGATTTGGATTATATGCATAGATGGAAGCGTTTAATAGATTTAAATACAATTTTAATATTTTATTAAGTGTGAACATGCTACATAGATTACGCAATAACCAACCCAATCCCTTTTAATCTTAGGCCAAAAATCTCGCATTTAAACCAACGCTAGCTTATTGATATACCGATGTGACCAATGCAAAATGAGATCATTAGCATAACACAATCATGCTAACAGGAATTTTACATCTGTAGCATGATATCATTAGAAAAATAATGAATCATGGTGAGAAGGAATGAGAATCTTCCCCATGATACAAGAACAAAATTATACAAGAAGCTCTGTAAATGGTGATAGCGGTCTTTGCCGGCTCACTGTCCCAGTCAGAGCATCAGAAAATCAATGGCATAGGAAATGCATCTATGACCATTGACAACATGATGACTACTCTTTTGGGTCATACGTTCAGGTGGGTAAATTACCTCAAAATAGAAAATCATTTCCATTCTAAGAATAAAAATAACTAATTAACAGCATTTTTTAAAAAATTCTTTTATATCAAAAGGAATCTTGTTTTTAGATTTTAACTTTAAATTATATAATTAGTTTGCTATCTGTGCATTATATATATTAATTCAAATCAAATTATTAAATCTCCCCCCCCCCTTTTTTATGCATATATTTCTACTCGAGGGTGATTTTATTTGTATTTTTTTAATTCTATTTGAAAGAAATGTAACAGCATATACTTATTCCGTTACAGTATATACTTCCTGTATATAAGGAATTTATTTGCTTTCTTACAATAGATAAAAAAAAAAAAGAATTAATTTCCCAAACATATTAGTTTATATGTATGTTTATACATGTACATACTACATGTGTATAAGTAGGTATGTATAATAAATTATTTGCCTACCACTTGGTCTGAATTCAAACATTGTGAAAGAAATTGGGACAGGTGTAAAGATTGGTCGTAAGCCATCTCTTACAATATATATATATAACTATTGGATTCACTATAGTATTACTAAATACATATTGTATATAAATAGGTTTATATAATTATTATTTACAATAACCAAAAAAAAATTATAGAAACATCATTAAAAATAATAAATGTCCATATGATTTGTAATCAAAACTTAGCAGCATTTGGTATTCAGAGGCTGATCTGAGTAGATGTAATCCCTTGCAGTCTTCTGCTGCTTCGTAGGGTAGGACATCTGTCATTAAACCACTAAACACCATATGATCACCATTTCTTATGCTTGCTCATAACTGTTATTAAAACAGGCAAAACCCTCCAAACAATAGTGCCACTCAGTGCAAGCCAGAGAGATCCTATGATCTAGGTGCAGTGTTCCCAAATCCAACATTTCTCACTGATGAAAGCCACAAGCTAGAAATTAGTCTGGGGATATTGGATGAGTAGGCCCTAGATAGGGATTTTATGCACAAGCCTTCTGGTATCCATTGATTACTCTGGCTTGCACCAAATAGCACTACTGTATGGAGAGTTTGCCTGCTTTAATAACATTTTCTGTCAGTGTCTTGGAAATAAAACAATCAGTTCCCTCATATGTGGCTTGGTATTTACTAGCTTTGGTTTTTTATTGTTGTTTATTTCTGGGGTACCAATGCAACTGGATGAACTTTTAGTTTAGTGTGATATAATCCCCAGCTTGTTCAAAACTCGATTTAATACGTGCATGTAAATGGAGGAGCAGTCTTATATATGTATCTGTCTTGATAGGCATTATTATTAAACCATAGCTGTTAACTTTTTTATACATTATATATATATATATACACTAGTAATATATTTATTATATAATGGCCAATAAATATACATCTATATGATTGTGTGTGTACACCACACTGTAACAGACATAAAACAAGATCACGTGATATAGATGGATGAAATTACAAAGTTTGCTATTGTATTTGATAGAGACATGTCGGAAAAATTGTACAGGTATTAAACTCGAAGAGATTTTCATTCTGCAATGGATCGATAATTGTTGAAAATGATAATGCCACTTTATCACTAGGGTTGTTTTTGTTTGTTTTTTTTAACCATTTTCCATTTCTATAATTAGAGTTTTTCTAACTGTTAAAAATGTTATTTGGTGTAATCAAAAGCATTCTGTATAATTATAGAACAATCTATTTTTATCACAATGAGAAATTGTTTCAGAGCAAAAATCGACATCTCTGTATTTGCTATCTTTGAAAATCTTCACAATGTTATATTTCCAATATTTCTCTGTCATAAAAGAACACATCCATTTTTCATCTCAGCGCCTATTACAAACGACTGATAATGTCCCATTTAATATTAGATTACCATTTTTCAATTCACAGTAATTCTAACAAAAAATTTTTAAAAAAAGTTCTTCGAATCATTGATTCCACTTTAACGACGGCACCAAAGAAGTAGTTGTGAAATATGCTTTGCACAAATTGTTTCGATCGTGTAACGCCCAAAAAAAAAGGCATTCGTCAATAATAATAAAAAGAAGAAGCAAATCAGAGAGAAAAAGCAGATTAAACAGTAATCTACTTAACATACTCTTAACATAGTTTCTGTTATGTATGTGTATAATTAAAATACACATACACACAAAATAATAATAGTAAATGTTGCAAATAAGGATTTAATATTTAAACGTATGTACGTGTATAATTTGTCGCATATACATACGTAAGTTATATATATACGTGAAGATAAAAATACTTCGTTAATTTAAAATAATATTATACTTTAATAGCTGTGTCATTTGTTAAAATAGCAAGAAAACAAATCCTTTTAGATAGGAAGGTTAATTAACGAAGGAACTTTGCAGATAAACAAGATGAGTAATTAAAAAGTAACCGGGCTACAAATGGTATTCAATCAAAGTAAAACTTAAGTCTAAATCTGCTTCTGCAAGTAAACTGGGAGTGATTGATCCGACTAGGACGGACAAGATTTGACCAATCAAATCCAGAAAATCAGGACTGAGGAAATGAGTGAAAGTGTAAAGCATATGGACACTCACAACTGGGAACTCTACCGATGCAGATGAACTGTGAAAGGCGCTGAACGTCGCTTATTTATCACGGTAGCTCCAGAGCGGACTGCTTGCCTCCGAACGTCCAAGAGTCAGCATAGGAACTATAAAGTAGGTCGCATAGATTTTTATTATTATTTTGGTATACCTTCGGATTTGTTGATATAAATATATAATGATTGTTATAATGTATTCGTGTAAATATGTATATATTAGGGTATTGTAATTAAATCTGTTTTTCTTATTCTACCGGCGTTAGTCTTTGTGATTATAATTATTGTATGCATATATAGGCAGGGCAAGATTGGCTTACTGCATATTGTTCCCCAGCTAGTATTATAACTGGCGGACATAACAGTTTCATATATATGTTACTAGCAATAAATCACGACTGAACTATTTATAAGAAACTAGTCTATGACTGAAAAAATTCAAAATTTTTACTGAATAACTAATGAAAAGAAGCAATATATTTGAAGTAAAATTACAAATTCTATTACAGGATCTAAATTCAAAATTTTTATTTTAACTAAATATAACTGAGATGTGGTTTTCCTCAGAAATTTTTAAAAATCTTTTTTTATTACACGCCAACACATGAAAATTTATAGTTTTCAAAAGTTTATATTAGAGGGCGCAATTATCTTAAATAAAACATATAATAAAGTTATGGAAGAATAAATATGAAAAAAGTGATTATACAGAAAGTGAATTATTGGTTTTTATGCTGGGTTTGGGAAAAGATAAGAGGGAATTAGATATTAAGGCTATAGAATTGACAAAGATTATGTTGTGGAAATGGGATGGAGCAGAATATGGGAAAACTTAGAGTGGGGAATGGAAAATTAAGTGGCTAGCAGGTTTATTTGGGCATAATTGCTTAGATATTCTTGACTTCGTTTAGGGAGAAGCCACAATACATCACATCACATGCTGACGGAAATAAAAGCAATAAATTCTTTAATCAATAAATCTTCACCATAATCTTTTTAAAAACTTTTATTTTCATCATATATATTTAAATCCTTCCACAATCTCCATATTCCAACGTTTCGATTGTTTTTTAATTTACAATCATTTTCAAGGCAAAACTACAAAATACACAGAAACAATTGAATAAATAAAAATACATCTTATTACTTTACATAAATACAATAACTGTATAATAACAATTCAAAAAACATAATCATACATATTATACCATTAAATAATACATTTACTTTCTATTTACTTATCCATTTTTTTTATTTTATTATTAACACCTATTATAAATCAATTTCTTTAAATTATTATAAGACAACAAATAAATAAAATAAAACAATCTTAAATATTACCTATACACTTCTATTTCATTTATATCACATTATATTTTTATATTTTACCAATGCCATTTTACTAATTCCATTCCAACTAAATACCTTAAATCATTTAAACATAACTCTATTTAAATACTTTCATAGAGCTTTTTTAAAACCCATTGTTTAATACATTCCTTTTAACACCTCTATACACCATTTATTTTATTTAACACTGGATTTAATTTTTTTATATAATTACATTCTTTAATTATTCTTTCTTTATAATTCCTAACCTTTTCTATCATTTTAATACTAAAATTCCTATGTTTATATTTTTCTCTATGAATAAAAACACTAGAATTCTTATCTTTTAAATGTTGTTTAAATCTAGTTCTTAATGTATTCTTAGTTGTTCCCACATATGATACATTATTTCCTTCTTTTTTACAATCTTCACAGATAATAATATATATCCCATTCATTTTATCTTGTTCACAATTTATACCAATATTATTATTTATTAAATTTCCTAAACTACATTTTTTCTTATATACAGGTTTAACTAATAAATCAATCTTATATTTATATTTTAAATTAATATTTTTCATAATTTTTTTAATTTCTTTAAAAACCTCTTTTGATACTTTATAACTATTATAAATTACTTTATTATCTATATTATGACTACAATTTTTATTTTTTCCTTTTTTATAATTATAATTACAATTTTTCTTTATTATTTTACTAATATTTTTCTTATTAAATAAATTATTAATAATTTTTTCCGGATATTCATTCTTTAAAAATTCTATTTTAATTTTATTTAATTCTTTATTCAAACCTACATTATTGGAACACAAATTAACTGCTCTATTAATTCTATTATTTACAATATTAATCTTATGTTCATATTCAAAATCTGAATACCAATTACTAAGCAACCCATGAAAAATATTTTTTCTAAAAACTACTGTGTCAATTTTTATAAATCCATTATCATAATATTTTTTTATATTTACATCCATATAATTAATCATATTATTATCTTCTTTTTGTATAGTAAATTTAATATTATCTTCAAAAAATACTTTTCATGGGTTGCTTAGTAATTGGTATTCAGATTTTGAATATGAACATAAGATTAATATTGTAAATAATAGAATTAATAGAGCAGTTAATTTGTGTTCCAATAATGTAGGTTTGAATAAAGAATTAAATAAAATTAAAATAGAATTTTTAAAGAATGAATATCCGGAAAAAATTATTAATAATTTATTTAATAAGAAAAATATTAGTAAAATAATAAAGAAAAATTGTAATTATAATTATAAAAAAGGAAAAAATAAAAATTGTAGTCATAATATAGATAATAAAGTAATTTATTTTCTTTATAATTCCTAACCTTTTCTATCATTTTAATACTAAAATTCCTATGTTTATATTTTTCTCTATGAATAAAAACACTAGAATTCTTATGTTTTAAATGTTGTTTAAATCTAGTTCTTAATGTATTCTTAGTTGTTCCCACATATGATACATTATTTCCTTCTTTTTTACAATCTTCACAGATAATAATATATATCCCATTCATTTTATCTTGTTCACAATTTATACCAATATTATTATTTATTAAATTTCCTAAACTACATTTTTTCTTATATACAGGTTTAACTAATAAATCAATCTTATATTTATATTTTAAATTAATATTTTTCATAATTTTTTTAATTTCTTTAAAAACCTCTTTTAAGAACTAGATTTAAACAACATTTAAAAGATAAGAATTCTAGTGTTTTTATTCATAGAGAAAAATATAAACATAGGAATTTTAGTATTAAAATGATAGAAAAGGTTAGGAATTATAAAGAAAGAATAATTAAAGAATGTAATTATATAAAAAAATTAAATCCAGTGTTAAATAAAATAAATGGTGTATAGAGGTGTTAAAAGGAATGTATTAAACAATGGGTTTTAAAAAAGCTCTATGAAAGTATTTAAATAGAGGTATGTTTAAATGATTTAAGGTATTTAGTTGGAATGGAATTAGTAAAATGGCATTGGTAAAATATAAAAATATAATGTGATATAAATGAAATAGAAGTGTATAGGTAATATTTAAGATTGTTTTATTTTATTTATTTGTTGTCTTATAATAATTTAAAGAAATTGATTTATAATAGGTGTTAATAATAAAAAAAAAAATGGATAAGTAAATAGAAAGTAAATGTATTATTTAATGGTATAATATGTATGATTATGTTTTTTGAATTGTTATTATACAGTTATTGTATTTATGTAAAGTAATAAGATGTATTTTTATTTATTCAATTGTTTCTGTGTATTTTGTAGTTTTGCCTTGAAAATGATTGTAAATTAAAAAACAATCGAAACGTTGGAATATGGAGATTGTGGAAGGATTTAAATATATATGATGAAAATAAAAGTTTTTAAAAAGATTATGGTGAAGATTTATTGATTAAAGAATTATATGAATTGACTATATATTTTTAAAAAGAATAGTGGAAAATTTATTGTTATAAAAGCAATAAAATAACTATGATCTTTCTTAACCATGCCTCTGATATGATGTCGCTGTCTTTTATAGTTCATCAGTTGTCCTTTCTTCTAGCAATGTGTTCAACTTAGCTTCATTTCAACTCCTTAATTCTTCCAGATATATCCATTTATTTTTTAATGTATGTAATTTGCTCCATTATTTTCTGCAAGTAATAACATACTATATTTACTCATTTTCCTAATTCAGTTTTTGTCCCTGGTATTCCTTGAAGTAATTGATATTTTGTGAAATGCAGATTGTAAAATAAATTTTGCCAAGTATGCTGCCTTCTGGAGTGACGCTAAAACTTCATAGACATTAGACATAGCAATCACAATGCTTTACTTTCCTATCTGATTTTACTAAGAACATGATCCAGGCAGCTCATTTTGAATCTTCACTATGGATGTTATACCTCTGTTTACATGCTCTCTTATAACTTTTTCAACTTTATTCTTCAGTCAGAAATGATCTTTCTTGGTTACACATGGCCACATTTGCATCCTTTGTTAATTCTATCTTGACTAAGTGCATTTTTACCTCTTTATTGTTAACTTTTAAGATTTTTTTTCTAATTTCTGACTCTTGTGTGACTCATTTTATAACTTTTCAAGTGGCTTGAAGTAATTTTGCTTAATCTCTTTGATAAAAATACAGTGCAAAAATCGTTCTGCATTTATTTGCTGCCGATGGTACTTTATTATTCCCGTCAAGTATATGGGATTTCAAATAACATTTTTTACTAATAGGATACTTTTTATAATTTTTAGTTTCTTTCTTTTCTTTCCTAGATTTTCGATCAGATCACAAGGTATTATTTGTTGTATATTTTCTTTTATATATCTGGAACAGTTGGCCTATTCCCACATGAGTGCCAATGGTTAATCTTATACTTACAATCTTTTTCACGTCTCATTACCTCAAAGCAGTGTCACATTTTATTATTTACCATAGCTTGTTTTGCTTTTCGATTTTTTTGATTGAAGCATTATTTACTAATTCTTTGGGTTTTGCACATTCTATGAATATATTAAACTAATACCAGTGATCAATTAGTGCTTCAAAAGCTGCACATTTCCTGTAGCCTAAAATTTACTTTGTACTAATTTTAAAAATTAGCATAAATAAGTTTTAGTATTTCATAAGTGTTAATTAGATTATGAAAAGAAATGGATGTAAAGTGAATGATTTAATATAGATTCACACTGTCATTCCAATACACTTAAGACTGGCCTAGGTTTGAAAATAAGATGATCATTTTTTTTTTCTTAAAGTCTTTATCTTATGGCTGGAATGAGAGTATCCTAATATTTAACATCTCTCATTTATAGTATGGCACAAGTGAGGAAAAAGTATTACCATCTAAATAGAATTACAATCTGACACAGTGCTAGTAAAATTTCATTGATTCATTAAATTTTTCTCATGCAATTTTAAAATGTGTTCATCAATATTACTCTATTTGCTTATAATTTTTTTACAACTTACTTTTTTTGTTCCAATTCATAAATTACTATTACCATTTTTATCTTATTTCAATCTATTAGTATTATATCTCTTTTCTAAACTTTTTTAAAAATTTCTTTATCCATATTTTCTACACCATTTTCCAGATAATTATTTTTCATATTTTCTTGAATAACCAATAGATATGCTTTCAGTATAATCATTTTCATTTTTTATTAGTGGACATCAGATTAGATGTGCTTCAAGCTTAGCCCACTTTTTAAAATCCATAGCATGTATTTTCCACATCATTCCAGCAAACCTCGTCTCATCCTTCAATCTTACATGTAGTTTCTTCCTATCTTTTACAATAATTTACGTAGACATTATACTAGATTCTTAATTCTTTTATTGATTCCTGCTTTTTTTTCTCTTACATATTTTGGATTCAATCCTTTCTTCTTATTGTCAACATACATTTCCATAATACGTTGCCTCTCTATTAATCTGTTATGTATCTTGATCTCATGTCCATATATAAGAACTGGTAAAATATCTATTAAAAATATTTCCAGCACATAACCTTGTTCCAATTTTATATCAATTTATTTTTATCAGAAGCACATCATTTAAATTTAATTGTATGATTAATTTCAACCATTATTCTTCCAACCACCTGTTTAATAATTTACTCATGAATAATCACTAATAATCTAACTTTTACTTCTATCTCTAGAATACAAAATAAACATCTTCACTTTTTTCTCTACAAACCACATTGAGTCATAGAATTTTGTGACATTTAGTTTTTTAACATATCTATGGATATGTTTGAGTTTTTGTTTGTTAGTTGAAAGTTCTACCATTATTTGTATGCATTCTTACATCTAAAATTTTGATGATGTCAAAAAGCAATCATAACTGAATAGTTATGATTGCTTTTTGAAGTCAGCAATAAATTCTGATAATCTATACTATAACAAGACAAGTTATTTCAGCTTCATAGATGTATACTTTCAAGTCATCATCTATAACAAAATCTTACAATATTTTTGTTTTATTTTTTTAAAAAAAACAAACAAACAAATAAAATATGCATTCCTCACCCCCAAATAATATTTTGATTATGAAAAATAAAATATGAAGAGCCATAACTGATTATTTTTCCAGATGTGATATGATGCACTATGACTTTTCCTTTCTTAAAGACAGGAATCTCTCAGCCACTATGGCCAGAGAAACTCGTTAGCTATCTTCCCTTTCCATTCCTCACCTTAAGTTTTTCCCATATTCTTCTCTATCCTGCTCCATCCCATTTTCACTACATGATCTTTGTCCATTCTATGGTCTTTATATCTAAATCTTTCTTATCTTTTTCTAAAACCAGCATAAAAACCAAGAACCTACTTTCTGTATAGTTATTTTGTTTATATTTATTCTCCTACAACTTCATTATTTGTACCCTTTCTGCTTGTAAGCATTTACATTCAATTATCAAATAGCTAATATTTTCCATGCCTTCCTTACATAGCTTGCATAGTAAATTACCCATATTTCTCCATTTATGTGTATATTCTCTTATTTCTAATGATTCTGTTCAAGCCTTAAACAGAAAATTACTTTCTTTGCTATTATTATAAATTAATTTGCACCCAATATTCTGTTTATGACTATATATATATATTTAAATTCTTTTTACTCTCCATACTAGTTCTCCATCTCTCCAACTCCTATTTTTTATTAATGTATCTATACTTCTATTCCTTGCCACTATAACACTCGACAATTCTCCTAATACAATCATCCCAGCTTTTGTAAAAGTATACTGATAATAAAGTCTTTATCCAAATTTCCTGCATACTATCTTTCTCACACATCTTGTTGCCTATCCTTTACTCATAATCCAATTAAATACTATTTTGACTATTCTCTTATTATCCATAAATTGCAATCGACCAAACATTTTCATTTTGCTTTTTGCATCTCTCATATAAAAACTTGACCTTCTCATTTCTCCTTGAATTGCCTCCTTTGCCATCCACACATCTATATCTAATGCATGTCTTCCTACTTCTCTTTGTGCTTTTTCTAAATAATCTACCACCCCTTGTCTAACACATAACACATCATTATTATAAATTAACCCGGCTACTGCCATTCCCTTCCATACAATTCTAGCTGCATCATATTTATTATATGAAAACATTGTTAATTTCTTTATCAGTCACTTTCTTTTCTTTGCTTCATTTATCAATTTTTTTCTCTCATTAATTCCAAGCAATTTCTCTGATTATGTAAGATGATTCCCAAATAGTTATATCTATTCACTATATTTAACTTTATATCCCCCAATAAAAATGCTTTCTCTTCTCTTTCTCCAGCATTCATCATCATTACTTTTGATTTAACTTCACTAAATTTAATCCAGAGTACATTGATTGATATTAGTGACCTCTTTTATCTCTAGAAGCTACAAAGTAAACAATGAGTAAAACATTCACTGTGATCTTACATTTCACATTTTCTATTTTTCGTTATATATATATATTTGCAAACAATTCTGTATAACTTCTAATAAATTAACACTGATCATTTTTTGTCTTTTTATAATAATTATATTTTAAACTTATATTATTATTTTATTTACAACAACAGCATATTTTAATATTTAGGTAAAATGCTTATTTATTATTTTACATTTATGTATATTTGTCCTGTTTGTTTTTAATATGAGTAATATATAATAGGCAAATGAAATTAATTATATCTTTGTGATGCAACAACAGAAAACTGCTCTCTTATTTTTCAATAAAATCATCTTCAACTTTCTAAAGCATTATTTAAAAATCCTTAAAGATAATTCTCTTGTAAGGCTTTCAGCATCATCTTGGCTTATTCTTTTGATCCTCTATGATTTTTTTTATTTACAGAACTCTTACAAACAAATTCGAACACTCAAGTGATAGATTAAGTTAATTAAGATGAATTGATTCTCAAACTTCATATCTTGAATTCACCATTCTCTGAATACAATGAATATCACAAATGAATGGATTCACTCTCTATGAGCACACTTCCATAGTTTTCAAATGTCAAATGAGTATCAAGATGTTCAATTTTTACTCAAATGTTAGTAAGCTATATTTTTTAAAGTCAAAATTTATTATGTCAATAATAAAACATACTGCCATTAAATTTCCATATTTTTATTCTTAATTCAAGATATAAATAACTAATATTCATAAACTATACAAATTAAGAATTACATTGCTAATAAACACACATAAATATGTAAAAGTCACAAATATTACTTGGTTATCTTTTTTACTAAGAATGTTTAATTTCTATTTTTAAAATGTCAGCTGTAAATAGAAAAAAGTAGTTTTCTATTCTATTGTGTCAGCTGCTTGATGACGCTATTTATATGCAAAAGCACAAATATACTGTTTATGCAGCTGCTGCCTTCTAGGCCTATATATCTATACCAAAAATCACAGAAAGAGGCTGTTTAGTACATGGTAGCCGGAGGCCACAGATGATGTCATTAACTTCTAAGAAAAGCAGTAAGTAGGTACAGTATTTAACAGCCAATGAAATCAATATGAAAAATATGAGAGGGCTTTTATTTGAAGCTGCTAAAAATAGGCTGCTGCTTAGATTTAATTTCAAGCTCACATTGAAATCCACATCGAAGTGGCAATCCCTACTCTATACATTTAATGTATTTTTCAGATAATGTGTTGAAGTTTGTTGCCATTGTAGAGTATTATTTTTTAGATTTTTTCAAGAAATGTATATCTCCTTTGTGTAACTCAATGCTAATATGCTTTAAAAGATGCCATTAAACTGTTCATATCACTTTATTGTTCATAATATATAAATGGTGTATTTTAAATATTTTCATATTCAGATATTATGGAGATTTCTCAATGAGTTGCTGATTTTTATGTCAGATCTTCAGCTTTACTAGATGCTGTTTATTAAAAAACTTTTGAAGTAATCCTGGTTTTGATAAAGACAAACTAACATCGTACAAAGATAAATTTAATATTTGTATCTTACTTTTTATTCTCCCATTGCATATGAATTAAACAAACTTCCTTAAGCAACATTAAATAATCATTCAATGACAAATTTATTGTAGGTCTTTCAATACATCTTTTCATCATATTCGATTTCTCATCTATATGTAAGTTTGTACAATATTTATTCAACAAATTTTTGATGATACAATTAGTTGCTTATGTGGTCATGGGTTGTTAAAACACCCAGATGATAAGGTGATCACAAAAGGTTATTCAAATGATCAAACTGAGACATTTGTTTTACTTTTTTCAGAGGTAATTTTATCCAGATTCTTCATATTCTCATTGCAAGACCATTTCAACAAATGTGATTCATCCTACAAACATGGATCGACAATTTTTAAAATTTTTCAAATGTGAAATCAGTTTCAATATAGTTTTTTTTCTGGAATAGTAATAATTTGAATTCTGACTATTAAAATTAGTTGCATCATGGGTAAAATGGACCATTTACTTTGCATATTTTTGCTGTTTCTTCAAGATGTAAACAACCAAAATTTTAGCTTTAAACCTTCTAAAATTAATTTAAAAACAAGTTTAAGAATAATTTATATTCAATTGTTTAAACTATATAAATTCCTAACTACATTGCTAGAAAATACAGATAAATATATAAAACTTCAAATAATTTATTTCTATATGAAAATTTTTTGATTTTATTAAAAAAAAATTTATTTCTATATGAAAATTTTTTGATTTTATTAAAAAAAAATATCATTTGTAAATCAGAAGATATTAGAAAAGCAATAATACAGTACAGTGTTTTTTGGTCATTGCTATTATCATGAAAAATATAAAACTATTATATGATACTGCCAAGAACATGTCTGTTGCTTAGGTAAAATTTCACATTAAAAATCACTTTCTAATGGTAACTTATGTGTTTTACACCACACTTTCAATGAATTTAATCAGAATATGTTTGCACATAATGGCCAAGTAAAAAATTATTTTTCAGTTTTTCCCCAAGAATTTTACAACTATCTTTCATCAACATTAGCATTAATATTATATCATACTAATATTATATAAACATCACATGATGCTTATAACTGTTATTCAAACAGGAAAAACTCTCCGTACAGCATTGCCACTTTGGCTTGTACTGAGTGGCAATACTGTATGGAGAGTTTTGATATTATATAAAAAAAATTATATTTTATTAATTTCTACATAATTGATTTTTTATAAATGGAGTATTTTAAATATTTTCGTAATCATACATGATCATCAGATCTCACTGAAACAATTATTAATCAATTGTTGATTTTTATGTCTGATATGTATACTATTAATCTTAATAAAATATCAGTTTTCTATTTTTTTATTTAATTAAAAACTGATGCATTTTCAAAGTCTTAAGATTTTATCATAATATGCAAGTACAGTTTAAATTTATTGGAGCATAAATATCACATTAATACTATCCTTTTTTGTAGCTTTGCTTCAATGAATATCATATTCTAAGTTGATATTTGTTGATCATATTATGCACTTATAATTCATATTTTTTGTTTGCCAATATCTAACCCATCTCTTCTTCATTTAGATACTTCCATATTTAATTTTTGGATGTTTTTCAACTCAGAAATCTATAATACAAAATTTTCCCAGCAATATTCTTAAGTATATGTCCTCTCTTCTATTTTAATGTCCATGTTTATGGGTTTCACATGATTATGAATGTTGATTTGCATATTGAAGGAATTACATAATAATAGCACATAAGTTAATAACTAAATAATACGCAAATCTGCAATTGAATACGATGATTAAAAAATGTACAGATAGTCAAAAGATGTGGCTTAATATGCTAACAGTAGATGCCACTTTTACCATATTATAACTTGGATACTATGATTATTTTTATAAAAAATAAATGACCTTCAAAACAGATAAATGGGATATAAGTTACATGAATTTACTATGGTTCATTTGAACCACGTACGAAAATATTTTATAATTTACATTATTCACTTCACAAGTCATTAGACCTTAAAATATTCAAACAGAAAAGTTATTTGTATTTTATTCTATTCTTTTCTGACTGGAAAAGATTTATTTAGCATTATTTGTTAACGCACTCAAACATTGTCTTAATGAGAGGGTGGGTAGCTTAAATAAGCTTTAAAATGACATTACCCAACTTATAATAATAAATGAAAATATGAGATGGATTTAGAGATCATGGCATTACATCTTACAGATATGAAATGGGCAAATATAAAAATATTACACAAGAATCGCGGTGCTGACTAAAGTAATAACGTTAGAAAAGGTTGAGTCCATTTTAGGACGAACGCTTCATCAATAATATAAGAAATGAAATGTGCCTGTACACATGACAGGTCAGCATTTGAAGAAGGGATGGGTTAGGAAATATCACAGTCTGTTTTCCAGTGTTAACCTGTGCAGAGCTTAAATGACCACCTGACAATGTCCTGTAGCCGGTGTTTCCAAGCCCCATTCATGGATATGCCATTAAGTAAAAAGAATCCCGTTTCTCCGGGTTTTAAGTTTGAAGCAAGTAAGGAAATTTTGTAACGTTATGTAAGTCAAGCAACGCTAATACTAAAACAAATAAATCAGGTTCTTAATGACGCATCCTCTATATTTTAGAAAAATCCTGTACTTCTTCAATATAATGGAATTTGTTTCAAAATAATTATTCATTTAAATTATTTATATTCACAAGCTCCACAATGTTATAGTTTTGGTATTTTTTGCTTTATAACAAAAAAATATATCCATTTTAAAATAAAATAAAGCTTAATAATGTTTCATTTAATATAGATGTTATTTTTAATTTTATACAGCTGAAAGTATGAATTTTTTCTACAGTGCAGGCTTTTTCATATCTGCAATTGTATATGTAATATATAGGGGTTTGAACTTAGACTTCATGATCCTGAACCATCCCTGCTATCTCATATTGCTGATACACTTAATCACATACATGTTGAAAAGATAAATAATCACCAATATATGTATTTCATGCTAAAACAGCAATCATCAGTTGGTCCAGATTATCATCTCCACACATATATACAATCAAAGCTCAGCTTATATTAAGATAGCCAATCTTCATACTTTAATGGACAGGTTTCAATTTACTCCACCCCACAACTCTTCAGCCATCCATTTCATTGAAAATTTGATGATGGAAAGTAATAAACAAGCCTAATATGTATTTTTAAAAAATTGCTCCTTCATTGACTAATGCAAGTTACCATTTGTAGTGAAAAAAAATGTGAGATCCATATTATAAATTTATTCTGTTCAATTCCTTTACATATACCACTAAAAAGATAGTTTGGCAACAGCCTAAAATAATTTTTAAATGTTGGTGGAAAAAGCAATCTTGCACCATTTTAAAATTAAAATGCAGATTCTGAGAAAAGATAGTGAGCAAACATTGATCAGATTCACTTCTCTTATGAGAAAAGATTGTGTATGTTTCTGACTGGATGAATGAGGTTGTTTCCTTAATAAGATCCTTTTTTTAATCATTTTTTCAAAAATCAGTAATTGTACTTATTTACAATAAAACATTTACATATCAATTATTTTGTTCATTTTTTTAGTCATTTAGTTTGTATTATTAGAAAGAAAATTAGAATAGGATATAAGAGTGATTGCATATTTATGGTTGCTAGAGACTTATTATAAAATGTTCATTGCATTGTAGTTTTGATTTTAAAACACACAAACTAATAAAATATAAACATAAATTCAATATTTGTATTTTAGTTCTGCATATCTTTTAAAGAAAGAATAACATATACTTTAAGGTATTGGTATTCTTCAACTTTCTAAAGCAACACTGAAAAAAGCACATAATGACAATTGTCTTGTAAGCCTTTCATCATCACCCTTGTATATTCTTTATATACTCAATGAATTTGCATATCTTTTTACAAAATTTTGTTGCTAAGGAGGGCATGTATGGACACAATACCAAATTTACAGGTAGAGTAAATTAATTTTTTTTTTTTCAAATTTACTCAATTCATGAATTGATCCTCGAATTTTATCTTTTGATTTCACTACTTTTTTAAGAGCAAAGATCTTTAGAAATGTCAAGCGTTGTTAGCCGAGAGGTCATCGCACCTGCCTTGCAAGCAATTAGTTGGTTGCAGACGGGTGTGGGTTCGCGTCCCAGACGATGTCATGACATATGAAAAAAAAAAGATCTTTAGAAATGAAATGATTTTCACTATGAGAACACATTCACAGTTTTCAAATGTGAAATGAGAGTCAATATGTTCAAATTTGTCTAAATTGTTAATAATTTGCATTTTAAAACCTAAAATCAATTTATCATGAGTAAAATACACTGCCATTCATTTTGCATGGTTTTACTTTTTTTTGAAAATCATACATACATATATATATAAAAACATTAACCAAGCAGAAGAACACAATGAAAACTGTGTTTTGCAAATTTTTTAATTAAGAGAAGTATAATTCAAATTACTATTATTTAAATACTTGGTAAGAGTTGAAACACCCTCATATCTGTTCACTTTTATGATTTAGATGAAATATGGCTATATCAGTGCTTCAAAGTTAGATCTAAAATAATATCTAGTAATAATCTCCTTGTAAAGGTGAGTGGCAATTTTTTTTAGTTTTGATACAAGTATTTTATGAACAACTTCCTTAGCACTGTTATATGTTAATAGTGATTATTATGGTCTATTTAAAACAAAACGAATCTTGACCAAACTTCTGGATACTCAAATATTATCATGAGAAAATATGACTGGTACAAGCAAGTCTATTACTTTGCGGTGCCTTCCTATTCTTTCATATATTTCTCCATTAGATATCAGGAGAGATGTTGACTAAATTTCAGAAATGTCATAGATAATTTATTCTTTAACTTCCATCCAAACATTAATTTAGCTAGAGATTTACTGGTCATGGTTGATAGCATGCAGTGTTAGTGAAATGCAATGTTATATGCTGTCACGTACCTTTAAACTGCTGGTTTTATGGAGTTTCAATTTTAATTGTTGCACTGCCTTCTTTGCTAGTCCATTTGATTCTGGATGATATGTAAGTAATAAAATATGTCACATATCAGATTCTTGGAGGAATTCTTTAAAATTTGAAGAAATAAATCCCATACCAACATTTGTCATGATGGTGTCAAAATATCTACGACACATAGAATTTCATTAATGTAGAAATAGTTTTTTTTTTTTATGTTCATGCTCTTTAAAACACTAAACATCACATGATCATCATTCTTTATGCTTATACAAACTGTTTTCATTGAGGCAAAACTCTCCATACAGTAGTGCAAGCCAGAATTATCAATGGATGCAGGAAAGTTTGTACATAAATTCCCTATCTAGTACCTATTCATTCAATATCCCCAGACTAGTTTCTAACTTGTAGCTTTCATCAGTAAGGGACCTTGGATCTGAGAGCATTGCATCTGCAAGCCAGAGTAATCAATGAATGCAGGAAAGTTTGTGCATAAAACCCCTATCTAGTGCCTACTCATCCAATAGATGCAGTGCTCTCACATCCAAGGCTTCTGATGAAAACCACAAGCTAGAAACTAGTCTGGGATATTGGATGAGGGCACTAGATAGGAATTTTATGAACAAACTTTCTTGCATCCATTGATTACTCTAGCTTGCACTGATTGGCGCTACTGTATGGAGAGTTTTGTTTCTGTATTCATGCTTTTTACTATTTTATATTCCATTCACCTCAAATATACACTAACTATGATAAAAAACAAATGACCATATGTGGTCCTGCATGATCCATATATTTCCTATTCCAAAGTTTGTTAATACTTGGCCAGGTAATGATTTTTTTTTTGTAGAAGCTGGTAACAACTGTTTGGCCAGATTCACATTTTCAATATAATTTTTATGAATTTTGATCTCTAAAGGGCCAAACTGCTCATTTCCTAATATAAGGTGTATGTTACCTCTCACTACATAAATTCATAGAAATTTTATTTTCTTTTTAAATGTTATGAGCACTTTTGTGCATCCTATAATTTTAAATTTCTATTAATGTCTTTAGTTTTTAAATTTATTTTACATCAAGTGCAGAGTCTTATCATAATTGGAAATTATATTTTTCCAATCCTTATAATTAACTATCAATACATTAACTCTAATATCAACTTCCAGCATCGATTATTGTAAATTATGACAGGTAATATTATTTGATCCAGACTTCTAAAATTTCCACCATTTTAACCTCTAAAATGGATCATCCCCCCTCCCCCTATAGTCTAGTTTTTTCTTTGTTTCTTTTTGTCTTGATGATGGATTTAATCTAAGCATCATTTTGCAACTTCTGCCCTTCTTCCTCTCTATTTGCACTCCATGGAAAAATAGCCAGATTTACCGCAATAAAGGCAAATAAGTTTGCCAACATTTTCATCTTTATTAATAACCATTATATTAATTTCTAAAGCATTTGCACTTTGAATTTAACGTGCTTGATCTTTCATTAAGCTCATAAGCTAGTTGCATCCTGTGACTATTTTTATAAGTTAGACTAATTGTATCAATTTGTTATTGCCTGAGACAACCATCACTCATTTCCCATAACAGCTGTTCTAATAAATATTTCCCCAAATTGACACAAAGTTAGTATTTTGCTAGCTCTCTTAAAATTTAGTCATACTCTCTAAGTTTTTTTACCTTGAACTTGTCATCTGTTGTGAAAAAGCAGTTGAGCAACAGGCTTTGATGATTGAGTGCTGAAATAATTATTCAGTCTTTCAGTTAGCACTGCATATGGGAGCTTTTCAGGACTACTGAATCGCAAATTCAGTTAAACAGCTTAATTATCTTCTGCCCCTCATAACATAATAAAGTGGTTATTTTAATTGCATAGATCATTGTATCATTTATGGAGAAAAGCTCATCTTTTCAAGTAAATGGGTCAGCGAGAAGGGTTATTAATGTCAAATTAATTGATTGTTATTTGCAGTAAAGATATCCTTACTGTATTTTGTGTGTGTGTGTGTGCAACCGATTTTATGTATTATTAATAATCAAATAAATATTTATATAGTCCCCTACTAAATTGTTTCAACTGCGCAGATTTATTTCCGGCCTCTAATAGCAAATATTTCCCACGATATTTATGACGCACAAATAAAGACTCAAGTAAATAATTTGTATCTTTAAATACTGAAGGTCATTTACACATCAACGTATCTATAATACAGTATGAGCGAATCCCTGAGATTTATTTAAATAAAAATATGGCTTGTAAAAAAGTCCTAGGTTCGTTTTGGCATATTACAGTGTGAAAATTGGAAAGATCTTCTGTCAGACAGTATTTTTCTTTAATCATCTAAAATTTTCAGCGTGATAACAATTTTTAAATTCTTTCGATTAACAGTGTATGAGAATTTCAGAATTTACAAAAATCTATAAAGTTTTAAATTATTTAATTTTCACTAAATATGTCTGTAAACAAACAAATTAATCAATACTTAATAAATAATGTACAGGCTGAAAAAAAATTTACCGTCTTACTATCCCTGTTAAAAACAAAGGATCGTAAAAAGATACGGTGATCAAAGAAATCCTGATCCCAGTATCTGAGATACGGTACAGGCTATCATTACGCCTAAAACACGCAATTCAAGCCATAATTAAACCTTTAGATTCGTGAATACGCTGAAAGAAAGAATTTGTATTCTATTACATCTTTTAAACATCTTATTATATAAGTTCTGAAAATTTTAATTCAAACTTTTTAACAATAGCAAGTAATTAAAAATTATTTTAAAAATTTTAAGTGAGTAATTCATATTAGAAAATAATCAGAATAGAATTCAGTAAAATTTTGATAGACCTTTCTATAGAATGCTAATAAACGTTTTCATATTATAACTTACCACGTGCTACATGATTAAATTTATAAACGGACGTTAGAGGGCGCATTTTTAAAGTTTTTTCAGTTTGTTATTTATATATATAGAAATTTTTTTAAAAAGTTATTATTTATTTTTTGTTTTGTTTTATTATTTATATATTGTTATTTTATATATAGAATTATTATTTTTTTTTTTATTTTTAAAAAGTTATTTTGTTGATTAGTTTTTTTTGTAAATTTGTTATTAAAAGATTTACTTTTAAGAAAAATATAACGTTCGAAAAACGTTATTTATATATAGAAATTTTTTAAAAAAGTTATTATTTATTTTTTGTTTTGTTTTATTATTTATATATTGTTATTTTATATATAGAATTATTATTATTTTTTTATTTTTAAAAAGTTATTTTGTTGATTAGTTTTTTTGTAAATTTGTTATTAAAAGATTTACTTTTAAGAAAAATATAACATTCGAAAAACATAAAATAAAAATAATGGATTATATTTGTATTTCAAAATGTTTATATAATCGGGAAAAGGAAATTAAGCGTGCTGTTGTAGAATGTACTATATATGATGGGGTATATCACTTGAAATGTTTAAATAAGACTAGGAAGGATGTAAAAGGTTTATGGTTATGCAATCAGTGTATTAATATGATAAAAGAGGTGAGAAAGTGTTTTCAAAGTGTAGATAGTCGAAGAATAGTGGGTGGAGAAAGTAATAGTGTAATGGAGATGATTAGTCAAAGAATAAATAAGATAGAGGAAGAATTGAAGGATGTAGAAGTAAAATTAAAATCATTAGAGATAAAATGTGAGGAGATAAAGGAATTATTGAGTAGGAATGATAAGGAAGAAATAGATAAGGAGGACCAGAAGGTATTAGAAAATGTTATGGATAGAGCAGAAACAGTAGATTATGAAACAGTATTGATAGGAGATTCACTAATTAGAGAATGTGGGGATATAATTGCAAGGGAAAATAGAAGTAGGTATGTAAGAGTATGTTTGCCTGGAGCTAGAATTAGGGATGTAGCAGATAAAGTTAAAAAACAAGGTAGTAGAGATGTATATGTTATGGTGGGGACTAATAATTTATTAGAATCATCAGAGAGAATAATGGATGAGTATGGGGATTTGATTAGGAATTTGATTATGATTAAAGGAAGAGTAGGAATAGTTGGATTATTACCAAGATTTGACAAGAGTTATTTGTTAGATAGGGCATGTTCTATTAATGAGAGATTGAAAAAATTGTGTGAGAGAAATAATGTTATGTTTGTGGATGTGTGGGATTGTTTTATTGGAAAGAGAGAGTTATATAGTAAAGATGGGTTGCATTTAGGAAAACAAGGAAGTGAAGTTTTAGGGAGTTTGATTTATAAAGAATTTTTTTCGGGAAACTTATAAAGGGGGGTGGGTTTTTAAATTGTAATATTATTAAAAAGAATGGATGCAATATAAGAAGTAAGCAAAAGGAATTTGATTTTGATATAAATATAGATATGGAGAAGGAATGGGTTTGTAAAATTAATGGTAAGAAAGTAATTTATAAATGTAATGGAGAAGAAAGAATTAAAAGAATTTATAAAAGAGTAGTTAGGAAAGAAGAAATTGTTAAAATTGGGTCTTTGAATATGCAAGGTGGTAGGAAACCAGAAAAATGGATGGAATTAAATAAAACAATTGAAAATGAAGAGCTTGAGGTATTAGCAGTAGTGGAAACACATTTAAGAGAAGAAGAAGAACCTATTTTGGAACAGTTGGTATGGCAGGGTATAAATAGAAAAGAAAAAGAAAAAAGGGGTGGTGGTATAGGTGTTATATCAAAAAAATATTTAAATATTGTTAAATGTCAAGAACACTTGTGGTTTGAAATAAGGTTGGGTAGACAAGAATGGATGGTGGCTATAGTTTATATAGCTACTGGAGATAGTCAAATTATATTGGAGTGGAATAGTAATATATACGAATGTTTAGTTAAGGATATACAAAGTTTTAAAGAAAGGGGGAAGAGAATAATGGTTATAGGGGATATGAATGGACATATTGAAGAAATTGATGATGTAGATAATAAAAATGGACAGCTTTTGAAGAATTTTTGTCAGAAAGTGAATTTGAGTATTGGAAATTTATTAAATATTTATGAGGGACAATACACATGGTCCAGAAATAATATATTTCACACAATAGATTATGTATTGGTAGAGAAAGAGGGAATAAATAAAATACGGAAAATTAAGGTATTTGATAATGAAGAAAAAGTATGCACTAGTGATCATAATTTCATTGTAATTGAAATGGTTAGTAATGTGATGGAGAATAGAAATAAAAGTAGAAATAATAGTGAAAGATGTGGATGGAGAGTAAATGATAAGAATAAGTTGGAAGAGTATAAAATACAAGTTGAAGAAATAATGGAAGAGTGGGTTGGGGATGAGTATAAGGATTGGTGTAAGGAAGTAGAAAAAGTTGCAAATAGGGTTTTAGGTGAGAATATTGAAAAGAATAAAAGTAATAAAAAAATTAAAATTAGTAAAAGTGTAAAAGAAAGGAAAGAAGCATGTAGAGAATATAAGTGTGCTATTAAGAATAAGGAAAGTGAAAAAGATATTAATGCTAAATGGGAAAAGTACTTAGAAAAGAAGAAGTTGGCTAAAATAGATATTTATAGAGAGAGAATGAAATTGAATAGGAAATTGTTGGAGGATATTAATAAAAGTGGAAGAGATGGAAGTAAAAAATTTTGGAATTATATTAAAAGGAGAAATGTAGGGGAGAGAGAGTTAGTATTACTAGATGATGAGGGAACTGAGTGTAGTTCTAGAGAAGATTTAGAGAGAATCTTAAATAGTTATGTAATGAATATAGAAAAGATGTTAGATGTGAATGATAGAATATTAGAAAATATGAAAGAATATAGTAATGGGAATATTAGTTTTTCAGAAAATGAACTAAATGAGGTAGAGAAGAAATTGAAAAGTGGGAAGGCAAGAGGTTTAGATGGATGGGCAGCAGAGATGGTAATGAATTTAGGATATAGGGCAAAAGTAAAGTTATTATCCTGTTTTAATAAAATGGCACAGAATAGAGTTTTCCCAAGTAGTTGGAGTAATACAAGAATAAGGTTATTATTTAAAGGAAAGGGTAAGGATCATAGAAAGTTGAATAATTATAGACCGATAGCGGTAACATCAGTTTTATATAAAGTTTTCTCGTATATGGTGGCTAGTAAAGTTGTAAAATGGATGGAAGGGAATAATGTAGTGGGTGAAATGCAAGGAGGTTTTAGATTAGATAGGCGTATAGGAGATAGTTTATTTGTAGTTACACAACTTATGGATATGAGTAGGAATGCAGATAAACAGTTATATATGAGTTTTATAGATATAGAGAAGGCATATGATAGAGTAAATAGAAATAGATTATGGATAAGTTTAGCAAATTTGGGAATGGATGAAGCTTTAATAGATATTATTAAGAAATTATATGAAAATAATTATTATATATATCAATTAGAGAATATAGAATCAATTAAAGTTAAAAATGGTGTGGGACTAAGGCAAGGATGCCCTATGTCACCTATTTTGTTTGTGTTGTATTTGAGTGAAATGGAAAGAGCAATAGAAAGATTAGGAAGAGGGATAGAGATACCGTTAATAGGTAGTAAGGGAGTATATATTTTGTCAGGTCTTTTTTTTGCAGATGATATATTTTTGTGTGCAGAAAAAAGAGAAGATATGGAAGTTATGTTGAGGACATGTGCAAGGGTGGGTAAAGAGATGGGGATTAAATTTAGTGAAGAAAAATCAAATATAATGATGGTTAATACTGAGGAAAGAGAAGATGTAGAATTTTTATTGGGAGATATTAAGTTAAGTGTGGTGAATAGATATAGTTATTTGGGAATTATTTTAAGTAATCAGAAAAATTATTTGGATGAATGGGAGAAAAAATTGATAAATGAAGCAAAGAAAAGAAAGGGATTGATAAAGAAATTAACAGTATTTTCATATAATAAATATGATGTAGCTAGAATTATATGGAAAGGAGTTGCAGTAGCAGGGTTAACATATGGTAATGATGCATTATATGTTAGTAAAAAGATATTAGATTATTTAGAAAAAGCTCAAAGGGAAGTAGGAAGACATGCATTGGATGCAGAAGTATGGACAGCAAGGGAGGCAATTCAAGGAGAAATGGGATGGTCAAGTTTTCATATGAGAGATGCAAAAAGTAAAATGAAAATGTTTGGTAGATTGCAGTTTATGGATAATAAAAGAATAGCTAAAATAGTATTTAATTGGGTTATGAGTAAAGGGCAGGTAACAAGATGGGTGAGAAAGGTAATGCGCTATGCAAAAGATTTGGATAAAGAATTTATATCAGTATATTTGTACAAAAGATGGGATGATTGTGTTAAGAGGATTATTGAGTGTTATAGTAGTAAGGAATGGGATAAAAGAATAAATTTATTAATAAAGACTAGGGAATTAGAGAGATGGAGAAATAGTATGGAGAGTAAAAAGAGTTTAAATATATATAGAAATAAACAGAATATTAGGTGTGAGTTAATATATGATAATAGTAAGGAAAGTAGTTTATTGTTTAAGGCTCGAACGGGATCTTTAGCTACAAAAGAATATACATGTAAATGGAAAAATATGGGTGATTTATTTTGTAAATTATGTAAGGAAGGAATTGAAAATATTAGGCATTTGTTAATTGAATGTAAATGTTTGAAAACAGAAAGGGTACATATAATGAAGTTGTGGAAAAATAAATATGAAAAGAGTGATTATACAGAAAGTGAATTATTGGTTTTTATGCTGGGTTTGGGAAAAGATAAGGGGGATTTAGATATAAAGGTTATAGAGTTGACAAAAATTATGTTGTGGAAATGGGATAGAGCAGATTATGGGTAAATTTAGAGTGGGGAATGTAAAAGAAAGTGGCTAACAGGTTTATCTGAGCATAATTGCTGAGATATTCTTGACTTCGTTTAAGGAGAAGCCATAATACATCACATCACATCACAAGAAAAGTGGAAGTCTTAAACGAAAATCAATATAACATTAAAAATATAATTTATTAAAGCAAAACTTATTTTCTGATAAAATGTAAATTAAATAAAATAGGGAATAAGGAAAGATTACAATGATTACCCTTTTTGACTCACATACTTGGAAAAAATAATGTTTATAGCGGCCGGGGTACTGCGTATATAAAATAAGTAGAATAAGTCATTTTTTCCTAATCCTTTAACGATAATTGAGACAATTTAATGCTTTTTATATGATTAACAGTGACATTTGTCACAGTTCAGCCTTGCATCGATAATAAATGAATAATTATATATTATTTTACCATTAAAGGACGATTTACTAAAAAATATTTCATTCTCATTGATAATAAGTTTCGTATCTCATCGAAATAACACATGCAATTTATTTATTTCGTAATCTAAAGCGTTAATCGAACAATTCTAATTATTAACCATTTAATGAATATAAAATCATAAGCTATAACTTGTATCATATCATATTGCTGTTATGTACACACATATATATATACGTATAAATTATTCAAGAATAAATAAAGATGTGTGTGTACAAACTTCTAAAGTTGATATGTTGGACTACTCCAGAAATAAAATAAAAATTTAATATGCAGAAAAAGAAACTAATTATTGAAAATAACGAGTTAATTACATGTTAAAAAAAATTCACGTTATGCAAGTTAGCAAAGATGATAAAAATCTGCAGAAGAATCAAAAAAGAAATAAAAGTTGTCTAAAAACTAGTGGAAAGATAAAACTAGGGAAGTTCTGCAAATTATTAAAGATTAGCTCTAGCCAAGAATCTACTTGGACTATCTCTGAATTAATGTGTGTGAGCAGTAAGGTGCTTACGGAATTATAGTTATAAACTACTAAATTAAAGAGACTTTATAGATAATAAATCTCTAAGGAGATATGAACTTTTAAGAGATCTGAGTGATTTTGTTCTCAACTAGAAAGTTGATATTACTAATATTTTACTAATATAATTATTATTATTCAGAGTAATTAAACTCTTGTTTTATTTAAGCTTTGTTGTTTTTTTATTTCAAAATATAATTATCCAGCTGCCAACTGATTGCATTGCCCTGGAGATATTAATTGCATTTGTATAATGTGGTAAACATGGTTATTATACATAAACACGAATAAAGTGTTTTTTTTGTTGTTGTTGTTTTATTCCTTTTGGGGATGCTGCAGTGTCGCAGGTTTATGTACAAGTAGCCACTGTTTGGATTTGACTTACGTTTTAATGATGGGGCTCGTAGTTTGTTGAATTTATAATAGCTTTTATGAAATGCATTTACTTTAGCATTTTTAACTGTGGTTGCAGTTCATTGATGTGGATTAGTTGAAATACCTTATTAAAAGTTTGATAATTATTTTGATTTAGCGAGTGTTTTAGAATTTATTGAAATTGTGGTGTATCATTGTCTATGCTAGGAATATTATATATTTCTAAAAAAATTTATTGACTTTAATAAGAGCTTGTTACAACTGTTCTTGCATATTATTGGCTGAGATTTGCTTGATTTTTCAATGCCAATATCTCTGGTGAGAAATTCTAGTCCCTGATTGTGCCAATAAACCTATATTTAGTTAACAAGAAGAGTCATGATGAGTCATGTGGCTCAAAACAAATTATGCAGCTTAATCGTATTTTTGTCGTAAATTTCTCTTTCAAAATATGAATACTAGAGCAAGTGTCTAAAGTTAATAATGTGTATTCTTTATTTTTCTATTTTTTTTTTAAAAAAAGAAATAGCTCATTTAAGAATAATAAAAAAATAGCTTAATATTATGATATGTATAGGACCAGACTTTAATCTAAGCAGCCATACTTCATTAATTATACTTTTGAAAACAACACAAAAAGATTTTTAATAATTTAACAATGAATTAATTACTTAAAATTTATATGAATTGATAATAGATTATGTTCAACTAGCGACTTGCTTATTGAATTCCACAATAAAATCAATGTTAATTTCCCATGAAACAATTATTTATAGAGTTTGAGTCTTACTACATTTTAATAAAAGTCATTCATTTCAATCTATTAATTTTCTATGTTAGTTTTTCATTAGCAATTTCATGGACATTTATTATCAGACATCAGGTTTAGCAAGCACCATACTATTCACTCAGCTATTTCTGACTCACTTTAACTGGTTGGACTGCATTTTTCTTTCTTTTTTCCCTCTTCATTAAAATTCTTTAGACATTTTTAATAACTCTGCTAATTTTCATAAATAATTTCATTATTATCCTTATGCAAAATAGTATATACAGAATAACTTGTATTTTGCATAATTTACTTATTTTGCATTTCATTATTTCAAGAGTGACTACAACATAAACACATGCATACATGTGACCTTATTTATTTCACAAACCAGTCATTCATTGCGGATTGAAATTATGCTTTGCATATGATTTGATCTAACATGTAAATTAGCAAAAGTATTAAAATGTTTCCAGAACTTCTAATGGAAAAAACAAACGGAGAAAGAAGTAAGTGGTTGTAGTTGTTGTTTGGACTATTTCCATCATCTGAGTATTGAATGCTGTTAGAAAAATTTAACTTTATTTAAATATTCCCAATACATTCAACTGTTATTAATAACACAAGGTTAGTATATGCACAACATTTCAAGAGGTATTATGCTCCCCTCTTCAGGTGTTGCTGGCATGATTAGTGACAGTACTAGCATGGGAATTGAACCTTGACCTTTAGATTCTTGAATATTGAATTTTAAAATAATGCTCTAACCAACTGAGCCATTCTGCCAAACAATAAATACAACTAAAACACCATCATCACATATCTTCAGGAAAAGGAAGTTAAAGACTCTTAAGTGTAAAGTGAAAACTAATTGTGCAAAGTAAACCAATATTGGCAGTGGAAACGAGTTCAGTCAAAATCTATTTAGATTAACTCAAGATTGTATATGAACAATAAGGTGCTTACTTAAATAATAATTAAAACGACCATTGAAATACTCAGTTAAAAGAAATATATATGGAGTTGCCTACAATTGTAAAGATCCATGTATATATTACTTATCTATAGACAAACTAATTAATCACAGCAGATTGAAATGATTCTTTACATATGAAGTATATATTCCCTGTAATAAAAAATAAGTTCCAAAGAACTTATTGTATAGAAAATTCTATTGTTTTTTTATCTCAAAGACATGAAAAGTATAATAAAATGTAATAAATCTTTCCATTAATGAATGCCATTTATTATAGATTGGATACCCTTGTGGTAAAGATTGTAGATATACTTTTGATTGTGCCATCTTGCATTAATTGGAGACAAAAAAATTATTTAGTATAAAAGAGCACATTTATTGCATTCACACATACAAAAAGCTATTGTTTTATGCCATTTTGCATTTCATCATCATCATCACTACTAGTAATCACTTTTAAATGAGTGTAGTTAATTTAAATCCAAAAGGCAAAAGATTGAGGGGAAAAAAGAAAAAAAAATTGAAAGTTTTTGGAAATGATTGTACAAACCAAATTGTGAAACAAAAATACCTATACCTCATGATATATAACTACATAACTGTTCATATATAATCACATATGTATCTAATATGTATTACATAGTATAGTTGAATGAATCAAATGAGTTTTGGAAAGAGTAAATGAAAAAAAAAAGATTGAGAAAATTAGAGATAGGAAGAGAAGCTGGATTGAACATATACTAAGAAAAAGAAATACTTTAATGAAGTATGTTATGAGGGATTGGTGAATGGGAACAAGATGAAAGGACACAATAAGTTGCTTGCTGGATGATATAAATATGGAGAGATATGTGGAAGTGAAATTCTGTAAAAATGAACAGAACAGAATGGAGAAATGAATGAATTAAGAAATGAATAGATTGTGATTGTTTTCTGGATTTGATCATAATACAAAATACTAATGAATGACTGACATATCTAATATATCAATGTATATAACTAAGGTATTTTAATTTTTTTATTTAGCACTTTGCAATGTTGTCTCTTAATTTTTTGTGCAGTAAACTTTTGTTTGTTTTTGAAAGGTTACAGTATTCTGGTTAATAATTTATAAAGTGCATACTCATTATGTAAGTAATATATATTAAAGCTATAACCTTAAGACTATGCCTAAAATACAACAGTAGGGACAATCTTGTCTTTTAAAGTCATTAATCTTGTGTTTAGATTTGTAGAGGTCCCTACTGTAGTATTCTGGTTAAGTGTATTGCTCCATCGCATCTGACATCAAATATATCCCCCCCCCTTCCAAATTCAATCAGACAATATTTCATTCTTCTTAGAGCATTATTTGATCAGCTCTTCTTAAAATGGTGGATCATTTAATTTCTCAGAGATCCATGGATTATTTCAAGAAGCTGACAGAAAGTGTGATAATTTTATTAAATAAATTGTAATAGGTTTAATGTGACAGCATGATTATATATGGTATGGAAAAACCAAAAAAATGATATATATGTTGATAGAATTAAAAATGAAAATATAAAATAAAAAACCAATTTTTATATAGATACAAAAAATAAATTAAATAGAAACTCTTAATTTATTTAATATCTAATCATTTCCACATACAAAATATTTAAAATGAAAATAATGTTACATTTATTACATTATTCATAGGAGGTCACATATTAAAAAATGTGTCCTCAGCTTGAAAACTTTTAGGAACCACTATTTTAAAAATATAACTAACATCTTTTTTTTTCTCTCCTGAAGACATTCTCAAGTTCATTAAACATAATTTTAAGTACTTTTTTTATAATACAAACTGAAGACTATATGCTATTTCATTATAAATGGGTTACTAAAGGGCACCATCTATAAAGACATAGATAAATGGTAGCTTGTGGTTCACTCTTCTCATAGCAAGTGAAGCCAATTGTCTCTTCATGGAAACCAGTCTTCATCTTGATGAACTCATTGTTAATAGAACAAATTTATGAAAATATACTATAAAACTATTAATGCAAACTACAGTTACATTATGAGAAATAGCTACACCAGGACTGTAGAGATCCGAATCCTAAGCTCTTGATATGAAAAATGATTATATGGTAACGGCAGCCATGGAACATCTAATGTGCCAAGTATGTCATTGACAGAATAATCATAACCATGTCTTTATTAGAAAATAAAATTATTTCTATTTAACATAGAGGTTATATCACATTCAAAATAGAGTTCTTTACAAATTAATTATCCAACATAATGTTGATGTAATTATAGGAAAGTCGTAATTCTTCTAATAATGCATATCTTAAATTTCTGGATTTACATTGACTGCATTCTAAATATAGAATGGTTCTTTTTGTTTCAAACTATCTTGCAAAGCAAACAACTTTTATTGAAATATTGCAAATGATACTGTAATCAACTATTTGGAAAATTACTTTTCACGCATCAATGTTAACAAACCCTTCAAAAAAAATTGGCTATCATCCTACATCTATACTTATAGATGATTTCAATTTTTATAGAAATTTTTAAGTGTATGTAAATGATGATCAGATAGGTTACTTTCCAATAGAAAGCAGGGAGAAATGTTTCATTCAGGGAAATGGGTACAGAAACAACTCCTGATTTGTTTTGTTTTTTAAAAAAAGGATCACCATTATTTAAAAACTATTAAAATTGGATCATTTCCTCCATAGCTAACATAATACAAATGAAATGTAATCACTTTAATAATAAACATTCCTGTAGTTGAAAGTTTTTCTGTGATGAAATGGAAGTTTAAAATTCCCTTTTGTTTTGTTAGGTTTAACAAACCCATAGCAACAGCTATCAGAGAGCCCATTCCTTATGGATAGCAGAAACAATTCATTTAGGTTATAATAAAACTGCAGTATCTTCTGTGGCCAGTTGGAACAATTCTGCCATGGATCTAGTCTTTAAGACTCCAAAAAGAGCATGGCAGTTATTGCTCCACCATAAGACTCCAGAGGCAAGCAGGGTCTTGGGCAGTACACAGTTAACTCAGGATCTCATAATAAGAGTAGGGTCTTATTCCTAAATTTTCTATACTCCTAAGACTCAAAAGCAACAGAGTGTGGTTAGATTTCTTAAGGTTTTTTTAATTAAAGATCTAGAAATTGATGATAAACTTGGGATAAGGCCAGAAAAAAATAATGGAGAAAGACTGTAGAGAAACAAAACTTTACAAGATTTGATCATCTACAAAAGCTTGGAGAATGTAAAAATATCTCTAAAAATCTATTATTACCACTGCTAATTTGCTTCCTTACAGAGTTGTTTTGCAATGCATTCCATACATTGTTTTAATCTTTGATAAGAGCAATAATTTTAACATAATTTATAAGTTTCTTTTAAACTTAAAACTTTTTTTAACAAACCTATTATATTATTTAATATATATTTAGTAATTTATTTTAACATCTGCATATTACCTACTTTATTTTAAACCATCTGTTCTATTTTATATAATATTTAAAAACTTCTGAATGCAATATTTAATTGCTACCTTTCACAACTCTGAAATCAACTCACAACCATATAGAAGATCTTATGGCTGACAGTGAAATGAATAAGACATTATTCATTTAAATTCTCAAATATTTAAACAAACAAAAAAACAATGATAAAATTATATTTGTATTAACTTCTTTTGTTGTCCATCTGACATTTTGTAAGCTTTTTATCCAGCTCATTAGTTATTCTTATCATGTTTCTTTGTAGCAATTAGAGGTTCACTTTTATCTGGAGATTTTTTTTTCTTCTGTGATAATTCTGGAGAAATCTTAACTGTTGTGTGAGAGTATTGTCTTTCTATACTTTTCAGTGCTAAATAATATGCATAACAGATACATAAATAAAAAATATTATCATGTACAAATTTTATGTTTAATTTAGGCTGTTGGATTTTTTTATCTAATGCATTGATCAGCTTGGATGACAAACATTCAATTTTTGTGCTAACTTTGTCCTTTCACTACCTTAATCCCATTCTTCTGAGCCATCTGATCTTTAAGTTATCATACTTATTTTCTCGTATTTGGATTTTTATTTTTAACTATACTTTCTCATTTTCTATTTCTTTTAATATTTTTAATTCACTATCATGCTCATTTTAAATTCAACAGGTTTATCTTTGACCATATAATTTTTTATTTGAAACTGTTCTTGTTGAATTTCTATTTCTTTATATAGTTTTAGTTCTCCTCTTGTTTTAATTCAATAGGTTAATCTTCCATCATTTGGTGTTTTATTTCAACCATTTGGTATTTTATTTTAACCTGTTCTTCCTCAACTTCTATTTCTTCAAATAGCTTTAGTTCATCATCTTCATTTATCTTCTACCATTTGTTTTTATCAGTTCTGATGTATTTATATCTTTATCACATATTTTTAGTTTATCTTCAGACTTTAGTTCTAAATGAGTTTATTCATCCTCCATCATTTGATCTATTGCTTCTTCTTTATACTATACATGCTTATTTTCAATCCTTTCCTCTATCTGCTTCATTTCATCAAACTTTTGGTCAAAATCACTTGATTCATCTTTGATATTTTAGTCTATCTGTCTATCAATCTTTAATATCACTTATTTCATCTCTATCTGTCCTTCCTTTACTTTTTGATTAAGTAATTGAAACTGCAAATGTTTTGTCTAACTTCTAATTCATTTGCTCAAATTGTAAGTTCAGCTGCTTTTCCTAATTTCTATGTTTTGATTCATTTGCTTTTGGCATTTTCTATATTTTCTTCTATCCTTGATTCCATATGCTCTTGACTATTTTCTATCTGGTTTTGTCCACTTTCTCTCTTCCTAATAATATGTTAAGCATCTGCATCATATCCAATTGTGGGAGATATTGCAGCATTCTTTTCTATAATTTTTACCTCTATACTACTGCACTTTTGCTCCATTTGTTTATATATTATCTGGATCAACACTATCAATATCAGAAATCTCTATATTATCTTTTTTTTTATGCTATCTTCTTCTTGACACTTGTTCTCAAACTTTTATTTGCAATCATCTCCCTATTTTCTTCATTCATGTCATTTTCATTTTCTTAATCTATAAATTTTCTTTAATACCTAATGAATTCATTGTTACCAATATATTTACAAACTGAATTCATCACTAACTTCACTATATCGCCACCTGGATTATATTGAAACTTGATAAGTACTTGAATGGTATTTTCTGTCCACAACTGCAACTTTGTTTGTTTTTTTAATTACAATATATAAAAAAACAAAAACAAATTATTGACTGATCAACCATACCATTCATCTACCTCAGACAAATGAATGAGTATAATATCAATTTAATCTGAGCCCTGCCATGGGTGTCCAAAAATTTACAGAATATACAAAAATTTAGGAAAAGCATTATTCCCAGTGAAATGAACATAAAATTTTTATGCAGAGAATAAATATGCTGCAACAGACAATATTACATATAAAGAAATTAACATATTATTGCATCAAATAACAATAGTTTATTACAAAATATTATAATTATCAGATAAAATATAATGTTCTTTTCTCCAATCTTTAATTCTTTTTAGTTCACACGCATAGTGGAAAACAAAATGTCCAAGGTATATTTTGATTAATTTTAGATATTAATCTTTTAATTATATCCTAAAATACTAATATGCTTTTATAACTGTGCATATCTATCATAAATAAATCCTTAGTCTCTAATATACTCTGGATATAATTCTATATTTTGTCAAACCTCACAAATATAATACAATTGTTTATATCAGAAGCTTCATAACATAGTCATACATATATAGTAATGTGGAATAATTATAACTAGTATATCTTTCTTACAATGATGATTCTAGAGAGTGACCACTTTAGATATGAATCTCGATTTAACAATAACAAACTAATTATAAGAGGTGTTTGCTTGAATCCAATCCAAATCTATAAAAGAAAACCATGAATTAATCCTCATAGATATAATGAATAATAACCATTCAACAGTGATCTAACAATTGCATGTACATAATAAGATCTAATACACCTAAAACCTAATTCATGGTGATTAATATGAGAATACATATACACAGAAGTAGACTATAATGAATTTCAAAATAAATCTTTAACATAAAATACCAATAATTATACTACATTCATTATTTTTAACACTTTAGGTATTTTACAATCATGCACATGTGGTTAAAAGGAATCATTATCATCATTTTCAACTATTACCAATTCACTGCAGAATGGTCTCTCCAAGTTCAATCCATCTTCTCATCTTTAGCCTCTCTTCTCCACATTATCCCAGCACATTTTCATATATCATCTGTCCATCTGTGATCTTTTTCTAGGTCTTTCACAATCTCTTGGAATCCAGTTTAAGGTTTCAATTGTCAATTTATCATCTCATCTAGTAATATATCCAGCTCAACTCCACTTCAGTCTCTTAATTCTTTCAATGATGTCAATAATATCTATTTGTCCTCTCACCCATGTATTTTGTTTTCAATCTCTTCTTGTTATTCCCAATATACATCTCTCCATACTTTGTTGAGTAATCTGAAGTCTTTGTATTGCTCTTTTCTTAAGTGTCCAAGTCTCAGATCAATAATTAAGAACTGGTAAAACACATTTATTAAAAAATTTCCTTTTCAAACACATAGGCATATTTCCTTTTAATATTGTTATTTCTAGCAAAAGAACTCCAATCAAGTTTATTCTATGATTAATTTCATCCATTGTTTCCATCTGTAGTAATAATTTGACCAAAGTTCTTCTAACTCATCATTATCAATCTTTATTTCCATCTTTTGGGAAAATGCATATTTACTTTTAATTCTACTTTCATCTGATAATTCTTGCAACATTTCTTGAAGCTCTAAAGCATTATTTGCAAAAACAACTACATCATCTGCAAAATCTAGATGTCTTAAATAATCTCTATTTACTTTTACTCCCTTAGCTTCCCATTTTAATCCATAAAATACTTCTTACAAAACTGCTATAAAAAGTTTTAGAGATATGGAACCAGCCTGTCATACACCTTTCTCAATGTTAAACTTCTTAGTATCATTATGTAATCTAATTGTTGCTGTCGCATTTTTATAAATATTCTTCAAAATAATATTGGGTCTATATCTTGATAATCTAATGCTTTAATCACTGAAACAATGCTTATAGAATCAAATGTCTTTCATAATCTACAAATGCAAAGAATAATGGCAACTCATACTTATTGGTTGTTTCTATAACTTCTCTCAATAGTTGGATGTGATCAGCTGTAGTAAAACCACTTTTAAATCCAGCTTGTTCTTTTGATTGGTTAAAATCCAAAATTCACTGTAGAAGAGTTGTAATTATTTTGGTAAAAATTTTGTATAAAACTGATAAAAGACTGATAGGTCTGTAATTTCTAATATATTGTTTATCACCCTTTTTGAATATTAATATTAGTACTGCATTCTTCCAATCAGCTGGTACATCTTTATCATTTAGATATTTGATATATAACTTTGCCAAACAAATTTCTATTTCTTCCCTCGCTCCTTTGAAGATATCAATTATAATTCCATCACTACCTGGAGCTTTTCCCTTCTTCATAAACTTATCTTCATTTAAAATCCTTGGCAATTCAAAAGCTATAGTAACTTTTCTTTCTTCTATATTGCTATATAATTCTTGATAGAACTTTTTTACACATTTCATGGTGTCATCTCTCTTTTTAGTAATATTTCCATCTTTTTTTTCTTATTGCAGAAATGTTTCCTAGCAATACCAAAATGTTGTTTTATTCTTGCAACTTTTATTCTCTTCTATAGCTTTCCTTGCTAGTTCAATTATACTTTCTTATATCATTATCAACTCTTTTTCACATCACTTTACAAAATTCAAAATATTCAATTCTTCTTAATGCATCATTTTTATATTTCTTCTTTTGTTCATAAATTGTTGTCTCAGAAGAAATTTTACTGATCAATTGCAGCTTTTTTTGTACTGCTATTTTGTTGTAGTTTTCAGTTATCTTTCTACTGAATTCATTCAAATTTGAATTATGTTCAAAATTTCTTAATATTTGAAAACGATTTGCAAATTCTAATTTAAATTCATTGGAATGTTTCTGAAGATTAGGAATATCAACTGTGAATAAATTTTTCTCTCTTTAGTTTTATATTAACATGTATCTTACATCTAACTAAATGATAATTATTTCCTGTATTAAATTTATTAAGAACATTACAATCTTGAAATATATATTTTCTGTCAGTCAAAATATAATCCAATTCTGCTGAACTTCATTTGGATGTTTCCATGTCCATTTTTCTCAAAATAAGAATTCATAAAATTCCATAAGTCTATGTCCTCTCTCATTTCTATCATCATAACCAAATTTACCTACAGCAGTTTCATCTTTTAATTGTTTATTAATTCTAGCATTAAAGTCTTCCATGACAATTTTACAATAATGTTTGGTCTAATCAAAAGCTTTTTATACATCCATATAAAAATCCTCTACTTTTTCATCACAATGAGGACTTGTTCAGGCATAAACCTGAATTATCTGCATTTGATATCTACTATCAAGTTGAATAACTAATACGCCACTCTGTCCAATATGCCATCAATCTCCACAATATTGTTCTTCTACTTTTTAGCTTTTTATTTATAATGTATCCTACTCCACTTGTACTTCCAATGTTTGTTTCTTTATAATACTGTACATGTCCATTTTTTAAATCAATTATTTTTCCACCTTTTCTTCTAATTTCACAGAGTCCAATAATATTCCATATAATATGAGAATGTTTTCCAATTCTTGCAATCTTCCTTCACTTGATAACGATCTGCAGGTGTAAATACCTAAATAAAGGGTCATCATCAAATGGCAGCCTGGCTCTGCAATCAGGAGATTCTTAGCATCCTCCACCTTCAGCCACCAACCACTTGGCTGATGGCTTTACAGCCTCTTAGAAATAAGGCCATGATTTACTTTTGTCTGTCATGATTGTAAATGTCTATTAGAAGAGAAAAATTTGTTCACACACATTCATTCTGCTTTCAGCTATTGGATAACTGAGAAGAAAGACCTTGGTGTTTCTTGATCTTAAACTCAGAGGTAAAAAGCCAATAAACTGGCTAATGCATGTTGGTGTGCAGCCCATCCAGGTTCGTATACAGCTGCAATCACAAGAACATATGGAGTGTCCATTAGGAATTTACCTTGCTTGGTTCCTTTAAAACCTCAAAGAGGAATTAAAAGGAATATTATACTTTTAATTATTTATCCGACAATTTCACATTAAAAAAAACTTTTTTAAAAAAAGTTAACAAATCATAACATAAATATTGTAAAGACAAGATAGCGTAAATTTTTTTAATTTTTTTTTTTATAATTTTTTTTTAAAATTTCAGTTGCTTTAAAATACATTAGGATAAAGTTTAAATAGTTTTTTTTAACTTATAAAGCAAAAGTTCTGAAGTCAAACTTCTTCACAGTTCATAGGATTTTATTTTCAGTCTATATTTCTCCTATAATAGCATGTATTAATTGATTCCATTTATAAGTTACCATAATATCCTTTAGCAAACTCCTGTTTTTGAAATTTGAGGTTTAGGCTTTGTTTTTTCATTTGAATTATAGATTCCTACACAAACAGCATGGTCAGATTCCAAAGATCTGGATTAAACTTCAACAATTGGCAGTTTTCATCTTTTCTACTCAATCATTATAATGAAGGCTTGATCCAGCAAGTGAGAACCCTGATTGACTAATTTCAATAAAAAATGACTATACAGGTTTTGATCTCATTTTTAACATCTTTGATCTTGTTTTTCACAGGCTTTGATAACCTTGATTTTAATACTTTTGATATCTTTTTGACCTTTTATTTTAACTATAATACTTTCATTATTTCATAGGTTGAACTTGCAAAACATTAATTATTAAATTGCTTGAATTTTCTCATTTTTCAAATCTCGTATCTCAAAACTGGCTTAAATTTTTTTTAAACTTATTTTTAATTTAATTATTTTAAATCTCTTTCTCAAGTTATTTTGAAAAATATTACATAAATTCTTTTAATCTTTGATAACAACCAGTTTAATATAATTTATTAGTTCTTCCTCTATTTAAAAACTTTGTTTAACAAACCTATTATATTATTTAATGACATTTAATAATTTATTTTTTCACATTATTCATTTCACTATATATAGATATAATGTCCGATTTCAGTGCCTATTTCGAAAACTGAGATAGTTTTCTCACTGCCTCATTTATATGACCAGCTTTATGCATCAACAATTGTAGGATTGTTAGTTCAAAAAGATCAGTCATTTTATAAATTCACTAACTTCAAAATCTATATTTTTAAGAAGATATCTCTTGTGAACACAATACTGTACAAGTTGTTCAGATATATCCCAATCAGCAGAAATAATGCTAAATCTGTTGAAAGTAGTTTCAAAATTTGTTTGTAAGCCAAATTATTATCATTTAATTCTTAAAAATAAAAAAAAATGAATAATATATCTGGATTAATAATTGTTCTTAAATATATGTATAAGTTAGGAATATACATGTATAATTTATATTTATTTTCTATTTATATTGTATATTTTATATTAACTGGATTATTTTATTTGGGTTTAATTATTTATTTCAGTTTTATTACATTTTTTATATATTTTGTTGTTTTTAGTTTATTGTTTACATTTTTATGGTATTATTTATATAGCTATGTATTTTATTTTGTTCATTATATCATAGCTCTGAAGAAGACAGCAGGTTAGTCGTACGTAGGTGTATGTATACTGTATATGTATAAATAAAGGATTTTGCTAAAAAGTGATCAAAGTAGTTTGGATAAATTGTATTTATATCATTCAAACTATCAATTAAATTTAGATATACTATTATGTTCATTCTCTATTTATATCTCATTGCTAGTATCAACATCTGATGATGAGGAACAAGAAGGTATGAATAAAAGTTCCAAAAATTCCAAGTTTAATTACACCTGTCCCATAGCAGTTTCCTTGATCTTCTTTTCGTAGAAGTTGTTTTTTTGCTCCACTACAATCTTATTTTATGATTATGAAATACAAATAACTAAAAATAAAATATTCCAATTCTTTTTATTATTATTTAAATTTGTTATTCATAATCTTTTATAATATTTACAAGAGAATGTAAAATAATAAAGCACTTTATATATAATACTATGATGAAAATCAAATAATATTGACTTAGGATCATGGTGATTTGAATTATATGACTAGAAAATTAATATAGCAATATTGGAAATAAAGCCTGCAAATAAACATTGAAAAAAATGTGAGTGGAAGGAATATACCAGGATATATTAGAAGATGGTCAATGAAGTGAAAAATGTAAGGAATCCATGAAGATCATACAAAAGAAACCAGATAAAGCTATAAGAGAAAAAAATGTACTGGGTAGAAAAAATATAGTGATGACAATGTGAATATTGTGATTTCAGAATATAATTAATAATCAATAAATGACAAACATATACAATAGCAAAAAGTATTATTATGTTTGGAGATGAGGTTAGGCACTTGAAGAAAAGAATGGAAAAGAAATTGGTAGCTCCAGAAATGAAACAATCTAAAGGAAAGTCAAAAAAAAAGAATACATATAAGCAATAAAAAAACTTGAGAAATAATAGATATTGAACACACAAGTGGAATAAAGACATGTACAGAAGATGTCTAAGGAAAGATAAACAAAATAAATATTAAACTGGTTGGTTACCATCGGAAGAGCAAAAAAGTAATGTCCAAAAAAAGAGCTGAAAGAAGGAAAAAATGAGAGGAATGCATAATAAAATTTATGAAAAAACAGAGGCATGGCAATTAGGAATCAGAAGATGGCTTACTGTTACAGATGAATAAGAAGAAATGTGAAAAACATTCCTGAAATTATTTTTTTTATTATTTAATAATGCTAATATGATGGAGATGAATTTATATGTTTTCAAATTTATTAAATATATAATTTTTTTCTGATCTTTTGCCTTTGGCAGCATCAGAAAGACTTCTGTTTACATAACAAATGTGAATTGCATTAGCATAAAATGCTAAAAACAACCATTAATACTAAAATGATAAATCTTTTACTATTGGAATATGCAAATAAAATATTTTAACAACTACATGTATAACTTACAAATATAAGCATTTACATAATATTATTTAAGCACCACAATGCAGCAAATTTTATTTCTTGAAAATATTTTTTTAATTTCAACTGAGTGGCGGTCTTCATCAGAGCTATAATATTCAAATATATATCACCACATAATTAATATCTTTTAATATATAATATTCTATATATTTACATAATAGGTTATACATAATTCAATTATATTTTAATAAAGCCAATTAAGATAATGTATAAAAAATAAAAAACTTTATAAATATTAACTCTATTGATTATTTTTTCATCCAAACTCTTTATACAAAATACTGTTATATTTTATACTTTCCGATTTCATCATTTTCCTATTAATTGTGCTATGACTAAGGACACAATAATCCCTCGAAAGCACTGAGCCACAGTATTGTTATTCTGCTCAGCTTTTCTATTACTGTGTCCCAGCGCACTTAACATATATTACAATTCATACAAGAGAAGTCTATGCATTTTTCATTGCATTTATCTATTACTAAATTTACTTTTATTATTTAACTTTTTTATTATAAATGTATTCATGAATTATCTAATTGTAATATATATTCTTATATATTTTAAACTTTACTTTTTCTTAACTCCTAAAATTTTGTAACTGACTTTTAAAACTGTAACAATAATTAGAGATCACTCCACTTCACATGCACTTTATAAACACTTAATGAATATTGTTCATCTATCATTTCCAAATGCTTAATATTTGCCTATACATATATGCTTAGGTTAAAGATAGATTCATTCTATTTTTTCAAGACTTTATCTTATTTGGAAAATAATATTCATCAAGTGTTTAAATCTATAAAGCACATGTAAAGTGGAATGATCTCTAATTATTATTAGTTTAAAAAAAAAACAAAGCATAGTGCTATATAAATAAGTAACTCATTATAACTGACTTTATGTAAATTTTCTTTTACTTTGTATATAACCACTATCTGGAATTATTTTTTTGCAACTATTATGTATTCTACTTCTTCAATGTATATATTTAAGTTATATAAAATTCAATTTTTATAAAAGTAATATCTTCAAGCCTAAATCTTTATTTAAGCTTGTCTAATATTTTAAATTATAACTTCTTTAATTTTTCTTTCTTTTATTAGTATAATGAATTATTTTCATGCAATCCTTTTTAAACATATATAATCTCTGTTGAATGCAAACAAATAGGTGATCTTTTATCATATTTGTGAAGGATGATTAATTTCACCTACATAATTTGCATTTGATATTTTTTGTCTGAAATTTTTCACATGAGATTTTATATATCCATTTATGCAATACTTTTAATATATTTATTGTCTGATATATTAAGTATATTTTTTCCTTTTTTAAAATTTATTTTAAAGTTTATTATAATATATTTTGGTACTGTTCTATTAGATTGTGCCAGCCACTTGATGGTGCTATTTATATGCAAAAGCACAGAAAGAGGCTGTTTAAACATTGCAGCCAGCAGTGATGGCATTATTCCTATGCTATAAAGCACAGAAAAGATGCTGTTTGATCGGCAGCTGGTCTGCTTTAGTGTTATGCACTTTATCCCAATGCTCACAGTTCAAAGCTTGCTACAGAATCATGTGAGGTGTCTGGACTTCAGCCTACCACAACTCTTCAAATATGTATTTCAAATGAATTAGCTTACAAGTCATCTGACCTACTATTATCTCCTAACAATTGTCAACCCGTCACCACACTTCACTACTTAATGTGGAACTTTCAAAAAAATTTGGAAAAGGTATTTCGACCAGCTCATGCAAAAAGTGATATTTGCACGAGAACACATCTGTGACAAATAAAATGGCAACTTGAAAACAGAATTTGAAATTGGAGTAAATGCCATCCATAGAAGCTGACGTACATGGGGAATTAATTCTATTCTAATAGAATCTTTGCAATAAGATATGTCAATTGATAAAGTTTTAATTCTTGTGGATGTGAAAAGGCATTACCATCTGCCTACATTGAAGGACTAAGATGAAATTTTTGGTCACTTATAGTTAAAACTTTTTAAATTTTTTGTAACGTAAAATTCTTCTCGACTAAATAACAAGAATTGATTAAGAAAATCAATGAATTGCATTAGTTCTTTGGAATAAAATCTATGACTGTAAAATTTCTTGTATTTTTATTCAGAGACCAAAAGAAATTGTCCAAAAATACATTTATTAATCTTAAACAAAAAAAAAGAACTGATCGAGTTGAAAATTAGTAATCATTCTTAATAGATGTGCCATTAATATTAATACACATATTCTTTCAAAGATAGCTATTGTAATAAATCAATAAATATTTTCTTTTTCAAAAATAACCCAAAAAATTAAGACAGTTCAGTAATTAAAGTATTATCAGCATTTTTTTTCCCATCATGATGTATTTATTTATCTCTCAAGCAATGCTAGAAGTCTTTGTAAAGTTTGCTTTGTGGGGAGAGGGGATGATAGCATACACGGGAGACTGTACTATAATAGAATATTTGCAATAACATGTTTACGTAAAATTGTTCCAGTAAATTTTATTAAGAAAATAAATGAATTACATTAACCCATAGGATTATTATTCTTTCACAAATAATGGGATGGGCCCAGTAACATTATATTTATGAATTTTTACATAGCAACAATGACATCAAGCAGCTGACATGATCTATTAGAACAGTACCTACATTTTTTATTAATTCTATTAATAATTTTATTTATATTTTTTATAATGTTATAAGTTTTTGTATTTATATATTTATTGATCTTATATATATATTTTATTATTCTTATTATCATCTTTTTATTATTATTATTATTAATTTTATCTTCTAATAATTTTATATTATTTTTTATAACCTTTACTGGATAATTATTATTTTTAATTTCTATTTATTATAATCTTTTATATTTGAACTGTAATTTATAGCTCTATATATTCTTGAATTTATAATATTTATATTTTTTGTCTATATTTAAATACCAATTACTTATATTGGTTTTTTTGTTTTTATTTTAAATTTATCATTTATATATGATTTAACATAATATCTAAATATGCTTTTCTTTTGTTCTGTTGTAAATTTTGTTTGTTTAATTTACTACCTTTTAAAAAATAATTTACTTGCTTTTCATTAAAAATCAAGTCATCAACATATCTTTTATAAAAATAATAGCATTTTTTTTTATTAACTATTCTAATTCTACCATATATATATATTATTGCTTAGCATTGCTTCTATTAATAACCTTTTTACTTATAATAATCTCCATTAAATTTAAATGATTTCTTTACAACTAATTTCCATAATATCTATTGTTTTATCAGTATTTCTTTATTTTCATTTTTTACATATTTATTAAGTGCTAATTTTATACCTTTTTAAGTAAATATTGATGAACATTGATATACTGTATATCTATCTTTACTATTGTTAAATTATAATTATTGTGTTCTACTTTATCTTTAATTACTCTTATCAAATCTTTGTTTTTAATATAAGAATTACCTTTTAAATATATTACTTCCTAACCATTTAAAGACTCCTTCAAAGTATAAGATTGTATCATTAATAATTGGTCTTAATAATTTACCTTCTTTAAAAAAAATTAATGCTCCATAAACTTTAGTTGTAATATAATCTTTATTCCCTAATAATGCAAATCAAACAAACCTTTATTATATATACTTTTTATCAATTCATACATCTTTGTTTTTAATGAAGTATCATCTTTTTTATTCTTTTAACATTGCATTCAATTTTCTCCGTATATTCTTTATAATCAATTTATTGCCTTTATCAAATTTTAAAACAGGCAAAACTACTATGAGCAAGAATAAGAAATGGTGATCATGTGATGTTTAGTGGTTTATCAGATTTGTAATATATTTTTTTAAAATTTCTTTTATTGATTATATTGCCTAAATTATTATTGTCAATATTGTCTCTATTATTTAATTCCATTTAAAGTACATCATTATCTTCATTTTGCAATATTTTGTTTTTGTACATTTTTTTCCATTAATATTTCTAATATATCTTTGCACATAATACATATTTTATCCCTTTATCAAGTATACATTTTTCTTCCTCTGTAAGTTTAATATTGGCTAAATTGCTAATTTTATTTTCATATTTATTAGATTCCTCTTTGTTCTTTTAACTTATTCATTTTTTACCATATCTAGAGTTCATATTTCCACAAGATCTAACCGGGACACACGGTCAATGTAAAAAAAAAAAAACTCGATTGCAAATTACTGCACACTTCAGTTCGAAATAATAAAAAATTACAAAACTCATTTCGTAATATAAACAAAAGAAAAGACAATTATTTATATAAATATATTATCTGTCAAAATAAAATCATAAATTGAAATCACTTATTACTAACGAATCAAAATTGTGGTAAAACACTCCCGTTTTGAAAATTATTAACCAACCAATCAAAAAATTAATTATAATATTAAATGAAAAAATATTCATTTAAAATAAATATACAAAAGAAAAATTAAATATAAGTTAAGATTAGGTTAAAAAATAAAAATGAGTGGTTAAGAAAACAGAGACAATTAACTGTTCCGAAAGAATATGTCGATGCACCAGGACGTATGGATACCCTTAACCATGTCTGACCATCGTATTTATAATGTACTTTTTGTAATGGTTCCTAAAAAGTTTTATTTTTCAAGATATTTTTGTCGCTAAAACCATTTACATTTTATTAATATTTTTAGTTTCAATATATAACTTTTTTATATATATACTCTTTTCGGTGAAAATAATAAACAATTATAATGCCATTGCAGCTATCGACTGGTCTATAAAATCTGAAATATGATTACATATTTTATGTCACTATTTTTTCATTTATTTCAAGATCCGGGGCCTTCTGAAAATTGGAACTCCTGGAAACATGCTTAATTAATAATTTCCCGCTGCGTAGGGAGACTTTTATATATAGAAACCATTTAAGAAGCTTCTTCAGTATTAAAATTATAACACGTGTTAAAATATTCTTGACAACTGAGTCAATTAACTGTAATCTCTAGATTATAACATTCACTTATCCAATTATTTCGCCAAAGCTTCAAACAGAGAATTTAATGTAGAATATAGAAACTGAAATAAAATAAAGTGAGGCGATTAAAAATCTTTAAAGCGCCCTTTAAATTTTTTACATTTTACCAGTAAATGGTATTTGCGATTATCACTTTTGACCTTCATGATATTTAAGCACCTATTTAAACAAGTAGTTCCGGTATATAGCATATAAAAGTTAATAGGATTAATTTAACTAGTGCACTGTATTTTTTTTTTTATGAAGAAATCTTTTTCTTTATATATTTTTTTCTTTTAAAAGTAATTATTTTTATCTTGTCGGGTTTGAGAGATTATGTTTTCACTTATTCCTCCTAATTTGTATACTTGCGCTAAAAATAGCCATTTTGTGTTATTAGTTGTACGTGCTGTTGATTTCTATATGCCGGAGAATTTGATTTCCTTTTTAAAAAGTTTTTTTTCCATGTTTATCTAGTAAGTCTTTTTTTTTAATGCGCGGATATTTAATTTTTGTATGCGTAGTATTTATTTATTCCAAATTTTTTTATATTTGATTTATTAAGATAATTTTTTATCACTTTTATTTTGGTCTTAATTATGGACTGATATAAGAACTTATTAAAGTTTATGAAATCGAGATGTTAAAATTCCTACGTTCACGTGTTATTTTTTGATGTTACTCTACCTGTTTTTGGCAAAGAATTTATCACGCAATATGATCGCTATTGAAACTTCGTCCTAATATTTTATTTTCCTGCGCAGTTTTGCACATAGTAAGTCCCAGGATCGATTCTGGTATTTGCAGGTCTAGCCCTCGAATTTCTTATAAGAGAACTCCTGAGCAATAAATTGTATGCCTTTTTTTTAAAGTTCTTGTAGAATGTAACAGTTTGTAGGATCTGGTGAAGTAGGATTTCTATACTTTTGCTATATGGTAGCCATATATCAAAAATATCTATAGTTAGCGAATTTATGGAGTAACATTAATTTTCTAACTTTTTTTTTTTATATTGTTTTTCTCTTGGATAAATTTGTATTATGTATGGTGTTGCTAATGTCGGTTATTAATAGTTTGTGAAAGCGATAAAATAAGGTGAAAATCAAAAGAAGAAAATTTTGTATATTATAAGCAGAGGCGCGTTATCCTATGGGCAAAAAGGATACTTGCCTAGGGACGCCATCAACCGGGGATCCCAAAGTTCCCAAATCAATATTCTATAAACTCATTTTTGTAATAAAAAAATCTGAAATTAAATTTCTATCCCATATTGCGACTGTTTACAGTATTAATAATAAAAATATTAATACAAATATCAATGATAATAAAAATACAATGCAATACATACAAATAATATCAAGCATAAACACTAAATAACATATATTAAAAATATTGCTTTATAACTAAACCCCATCATAAATGATTTTATTGAGTTTTGTTCTCGAAAAACCACAAAATTTTGAAAACATTAAATTTTTTAATTATGATGGAAAAATCATTACAAGATTATTAAACGAATTCCATTTCTATTTAAGTAGAGCTAATGATACTACAGAAAATATTTTCAGAAACCAAAAAAAATCTGTGTGCTATTTTATTTGCAAATTTTTTCAATGAAATTAAAAAATGTATTACATAACCATTTCATATGCTTACACATTGTTTTAATAAGAATAATGTGATGTGATGCACTGTGACTTCTTGTATGGAGTCAGGAATCTCTCAGCAACTATGCCCAGAGAAACCTGTTAGTCACTTTATCTTCCCATACCATTCCCCACCCTAAGTTTTCCCATAATCTGCTCCATTCCATTTCCACAACATAATCTTTGTCAACTCCATGGCCTTCATATCTAAATTCCCCTTATCTTTTCCCAAACCCAGCATAAAAACCAACAACCCATTTTCTGTATAATCACTTTGTTCATATTTATTCTTCCATAACTTCATTATTTGTACCCTTTCTGCTTTCAAGCATTTACATTGAATTAACAGATGCCTATTATTTTCTATTCCTTTCTTACACAATTTGCAGACTAAATCATCCATATTTTTCCATTTACGTGTATATTTTCTTGTTGCTAAGATCCTGTTCGGGTCTTAAACAGTAAACTATTTTCCTTGCAATTATCATAAATTAACTCCCACCCAATGTTCCGTTTACTTCTATATATATTTAAACTCGTTTTGCTCTCCATACTAGTTCTCCAACTCCCTATTCTTTATTAATGCATCTATTCTTCTATCCCATTCCTTACCACTATAACACTCAACAATCCTCCTAACATAATCATACCACCTTTTGTACAAGTATACTGATATAAATTCTTTATCCAAATCTTCTGCATACTGCATTACCTTTCTCACCCATCTTGTTGCCCGCCCTTTACTTATACTCCAATTAAATACTATTTTGGCTATTCTTTTATTATTCACAAACTACAATCTACCAACCATTTTTATTTTGCTTTTTGCATCTACCAAACTCTCCATACAGTAGTGCCATCTACAGACTTTAATGATTGGAAAAATATTGTTGATATTTTGAAAAGGCACAATGAGTCTAAAGAATATAAGGAAACTGCGCGAGAATGTCAAGTGCTTGAAAAGTGTAGGAAGAATTGATTTAGAGTTGATAAAAAGTTATGAAAAACAATTTATTGGCGTGAGGTTCTAAAAAGTTTTGACTGAAACTGTTAGCTTTATGAGATTGGAATTTTGAGAACAAAATAGTAGTGCAAGAAATTTCAAGAGTTGTTAGCTTATTTTGATATGTTCTTGAAAACTCACTTAGAAGCTTATGGAAAATGTGGTAAAGGACAAGTGAATTATCTTTTTAATACTATGTGGGACAAATTCATACATTTAATGGTTCACTAACATAAAAAAATACAATTATTAATGGAATCAAGTAGAATTCGTACATTTAATGGCCACTAACATAAAAAAATACAATTATTAATGAAATCAAGTAGGCTAAATACTTTTCACTTATTGTTGACTCTACCCCCGACATAAGTCACACAGATCAGTTATCATTTATTGTATGATATTTAGATGAATAAAATAAAATTCAGGAACATTTCTTATTTTTCCTACATATTGAAAAGTATGATACTAGACACTTAGAAAATTGATGGAATCTTGTTTTAGATATCCAAAACTATTGAGAACAATCTTACAAACAAAGCAGTCAATATATCCAGGATATACAAAGGGTTATGCAGCCTAAATTTAATGGGGAAAGTTTGCTGCATAAACTTGTCCAAAAGCACTCCATTTCTTTGATTTTATTCAAAATTTATTTGTATTTATCTCCTTTTCTATGAAGAGATGGGATATTTTAATGAAAGCAATTACAAAAGGAAATTTAACATTAAAAAAAAATTTGTTCTTCGAGATGGTACTCAAGTGTAGATACAATTCTGGCTGTTAAATTGAATTTTTTGAACCATAAAAGAATCTTTATTTAAAATTTTTGAATATTGTAATGAAAAATCTGTAATAAAATGAGAAGCAAAAAAAACTATATGAAAACTGAAGATTTTGAACTAACACTTTTTTATATGGAATGCAATTCTACAATGATTGAATGCAACTAGTAAAAATCTTCCAAATAAAAATTCTTATTTACACAATGCTATAAATCTTTTAAAATCATCTCTGTATATATCAGAAGGCAATCGAAACAACAATGAATTTTTTGATACTATCAACAAACAAAAATTATGAGTCTGAGAAAGGGAGAAAAGGCAAAAGAAAATTACATTTTGATGAGAAAAGGATGGAGATGAGGATCTGCAATTGGCAGGCAAACAAGGATTTACAGTAAACTGTTTGAATGTTATCTGCAATCTGTTGATATCACACATTCAAAGATGGGTTTAGGTTTACCAAAATATTTTAAATTATTTTGCCATATAAATAAATATTAACTTAAAAGAAAGTATGATGAATGTTTAAGGAAGAACTTATCCACTTTGTACATTTTGCAAAAAATGAAAATTTAAATTCTTTATTAATGTATAAAGCAATTGAAGAAGGGCTAGTTTCTATATTTTTTAATATCGACATAATTTTAAAAAGATATTTAACGATACCTGTTTCAGTGTTTTCTTTCAATATACACAGTGGCTAAACTTTCCATACAGTAGCGCCATTCAGTAACTTTCAATGTACTTAAAAGAATGAAAAATTATATTAGAAATTCGTTATGCCAAGAAGAATTATGCAATTTGTCAATATTATGTATTGAAAATGACATTACTAGTAGGGTTGATTATAATGAGCTGATTGATAATTTTGCAGCTCACAAAGCATGCAAAGTGAACATATCATAATGTTCTTAAAATTTTCACTCTAATTATGAATTTTATTAGATAATTTGGTATGTTCTGTTAAGAATTGTTTTTTATTTTATTTTTACTGTATAGAAAGTTTGTTTTGTTATATTAAATACATATTCTAATTCTCGTTTAGTTAATCTAGTTTATTATTTAACATAATATAAGTATTTAAATATTAATTGAGTACATTTATTACTTTTTCTTGTGGATTATATTTAATCTATATATAAAAGTTTTTTATAAATGTCATACATGTTATTTTATTTTTAATAAAATTATATCTACAATTATTATTACTTAGTTTTTTGTATGGGTAAGAATAAGTATATATAAGTTTGTTCTTTAATGTTGATGGTACAGGCTACTCCAGTATAAATTTCCAAATGTCGCTCCAATATTAGTATACTTTAGTTTGGAGTTTTAAAAAAATTGTAATAATTAAAAAATTGAAGACTTTAATTGAATTTAAAATATATAAATATCAATAGTTTTAAGACAAATCTATAGACAATAATTTGCTGTTAATACTATGAATTTTTATGTAATATTAACAGATATATGTGTGTAAGAAAGGCTTCCCAGCACTGTGGTAGCACATTCGACTGCTATTCCTACAACTTATATTCAAATTCAGGCTGAATAAACTTCATTTTTCATTGACTTAGAATTTTTTTTTAGTAACCTTCCCAGATAATCATTGTAAAATAGTCATTCTAGATATTCTTGGCTAATTAAACCACTAAACATCACATGATCACCATTCTTTATGCTTACGCAAGCTATTTAAGCATAGGCAAAACTCTCCATATAATAGCACCACTCAATACAAGCCAGAGTAATCAATGGATGCAAGAAGGTTTGTGCATAAAATCCTCTAGTGCTTACTCATTCAATATCCCCATTAACATAAATGAGGAACCTTGGGTCCCCTGCATCCATTGATTAATCTGTCTAGCACTTAGTGATGCTACTATATGGAGAGTTTTGTCTAAGTGTATTCTTGGCTAGAGATTAAAACAACAATGAAAACTGCTTAAATTATCATCACTTAGTAGGTGGTCAATCTGAGGAATGCATTTTTTCCTTCACAATTTACCACCATGTTCCATACATAGATGTATTTATCATTCACATATTTGTATAGTCATCATAAAACTCATTTCTACTGTATTATTCATATTATTAATTATCATCATCTTGTTTTGTCTTTCTTTTTGGAGTTGGAATAGGTGTAATCGCTTAGGAATGGCTGCTAATAATATGAACTGCATAATTTAAATTTGATTGACTATTTTTCAAAAAATAATTAGAAAGACTGTCATTTGTTGTGAATAGCTAGCATATGTACTTTTACTCACATATATACATAAAAAGCTTTACATTATCTTAATAGCAATGGCTGTATATTTTTTCGTATTCCATTTAAGATTGAGATTTTTATTTCAAGTAGCATACCCAATAGTTAATTATGTAATAATTATCTAACATTGATCGTTAAATGGGTATCTAGATTTTCAAAGAGTTGTCATTTAAGAAAGGAAAGCTATTCAAATCATCACTGTCTGGAAATAAACAAATTTGATAATCTCTTCTCTGTTCCTTTATGAGGAGTTGTTTGGAGAGGGCTTTACTCTTTGGTGGACTGTTTACAAGCTCTTTTTTTAATCTTTGAGGGGAGCGGGGGTTATACACACACACAAACACTCATTGAAACCTTATTTTACATATTGGAAAACATTTAATCTAGATTTTTGAAAAACAGTTACGTTATTAAAAATTTTCTCAAGTTTTAAGATTGACAAGTAAGTGAAGTTAAAGGGGTGGCTGAAAACATAAGTGCATTCCTTCCAACTTTGAATCCTAGGTCTCATTAATAAAAATAAATGTCAATCTAAGGATTGAGTTTATATATTAAGAATAATATTTACTGAGGCTATAACCTCAAGAATATGCATGTAAAGTGCGATAGTAGGGACCTCTACAGGTGTTTAACCACAAGCTTCAGTAAATATTACTTACGTAATCAATGTGCGTTTAATAAATTTATATTAAGAATAGGAAATTTATATGCATCTGGAAATCACTGGTTACACTAGATGGCAGTAAGGTGGAAAAATATTTTTTGTCTTATTGGTTAAACTAGATGTTTCTATTTTTTATTAAAATATTTCTTCAGTTTTTAGAATAATTTTTTGAGTATGTATTTGTAAGGTATTTGCTTGCATTTTATTTTATTAATTACAAGATTATTTATATAAAATCAGCTTAAAAATATTAAATTTATTATCCAAATATATTATGTATTTTATAGCTTTGCTCTTTTATCTTTTTTTAGATTAATGGTAAAATTTTAAATTTCATAGCATGATTGGATTTGTATTTATGGCAGAAGCTGTAATAGCATCAGTTAATCATCTTGAACAAATTGATCGCTTTTAGAATCTATCATCTATAATTATTCTGATGATGAGCAGTAAACATTTATTACTTTGATATCTAATAATTATTCTAATTGCAGAAATAAGATTAAATTATATGAACATAATAATTATGTTGATAGTCCCTATGCTATGAATAAAGATATATTGTACATTATCTGCATTGTTGAATGATTAATTTAAAAAGATCTGTAAAATAACAATTGTTCTCCACATTGATTGTATTCCAATGATGATTATCCTATATAGCAATCTAGACAAAGTACGGAAATTTCATGATATAACGTTAATATCAAAAGCTTTGGCTGCAATTAAAACTAGTGAACAAATAATGCCATTGCAAATCATCTTTATTTTTAAGTGTTTTGAAAGTACAAATTTTAAGAAATATTATGATCTGAATTTGAAATTTGAGTAAAATTTAAAAATGCAGTTGTCTAAAAAAATTAACTCTATAACCAAGTATACACTTTGTAATAGCCATGCAAAAAGTTGAGATATAGCAAGTGATTTTGATAATCCAGTTTAAAAATAATTAAATTGGTAAGTAGAAAGTGTTGTGATTAATTTCAGTATAAGTTATTGTACTAATGTGAGCATTATAAGAGAATTGTTATACTATAGTAGCCATCATATGAAAATTATTCTATTATTGTGGTCATTGAATAAAAATTATTCTATTATTATAGCCATTGTATGAGAATTGTTCTATTAGTATGGCCATCGTATGAAAATTATTCTATTAGTGTGACTTTCATATAAGATTTGTTATATGAGGATGGCCTTCATATGAAAATTATTGTACTGGTATGATAGTTAATAAGAATTATTTTACTATTAGGAACCATATACTAGTGTGGTTATCATATGAAAATTGTTCTACTGTTGTGACCATTATGATCTAGTGGAACCAAGTTTTATTACTACTTCAACAACTTCAGAGCAGTTAAAATTATAATAATGTATAAAAGAGTAATCTGGAAATATCAATATAAGAAATAATTAAATTGAAATATGCCTTTAAACATATATTTGAGATTATTAAAAATAAATTTATGTTGACTAAATAGATTTAAAAAATTAGGAGTCATTAAAATTAGAAGTAACTTGCTTTAATAATTTATATTCACCTATACAAGCAAAGAAATTATAGAAAAGAAATGTAAATAAAATCTAAAACCAAACCTTTTATATATAAAAAAAATTATTCTTAAGATCATATTTATCATGTCAATGTCAATATTTAATCATTAAAAGAGAAATTATGTCTATTGTTTGTAGAAAGTGTTACTGAAAACACGAGAAAAATGAACTTAAATAATCTAAGACATAGTTGAGTATGATATAATTCACATTTTATAAATAATTTCATTTGGTCTAAAGCTTGAAAATAATTTTTTTTAAATTATTATAAAAAATTATAACTAAATAATGTGCTTAAAATGGATAAAATATATGCAGAAGAAGAAATGTTCAAATGTAGCTTATCTGCTGTGAAAACGAATTTAAAATTACATAAAAGGATTCATAGAGAAGAAATTGGTTGCAAGTACAACACTTGTAATTATAAGGCTGTTCATGAAAAATATGTACAAATGCATGAAACAAATAATGCAGGAAAAGCCTTTTCGATGCACATTATGTAATTTTAAGACTTTTGTAAAAAAATTATTTAAAAAAACACGAGAAAGCATATCAGTGACAAGGTTTTCCAGAGTACTGCAAAAAGTTGGTTGAAACCCCAAGAAGGAATACATACAGGAGAAAAAACTGTTCAATGCAAGTATTATAATTTTAAAACTGCTAGAATAGATCATTTTAAAATACATGAAAGTACTCATACAGAAGAACAACAACATGAAAGAACTTCTGCAGAAGAAAAGTCATTCCACTGCAATTATTGCGGTATCAAGACTTCTACAAAATATTTTTTAAAAGCCTATGAAAGAATTTATACAGGCCCTAAACTATTACAGTGCAACTTTTGTGAATATAAGACTTCTGGAAAAATAGCATTTAAACATACATGAAAGAAGTCGTAGAGGAGAAAAACCTTTCGAATGTGGTTTTTGTAATTTCAAGACTGGCAGAAAAAGTAATTTAAAAAGACATGAAAGAATTCACACCAGTGATAAACAATTTCAATGTAAGTTTTGTGATTTCAAGACTGCTGCAAAAAGTCATTTAAAAGTACATGAACGACTTCATACTGGAGAAGAACCATTCTATTGCAGTTTTTGTAATTGTGAGACTTCTGTGAAATATGACTTGATGATACATGAAAGATTAGATACAAGAGGAAAACTTTACCATTGTAACTTTTGTGATTACAAGACTACCACAAACAGGCAATTAAAGTTACATGAAGTTACTCATACAAGTGAAAAACCTTACCTTTGTGACTTTTGTGATTATAAGAATACTACAAATAGGCAATTAAAATTACATCAATTAGTAAATATTGAAAGCAAATCTTATCGATGCAAATTTTGTAATTTTACAGCTACTCAAAAAAGTGTTATATTTAGACATGAGGCAAACCATATAGGAAGCAAATATTTTCAATGCCATTTGCATGAGAAATGCACAGATGAAAATTGTTTACATCGCAAAATATATCACTATACTGCATTTCAAAAAGTTTCTTTAAAAAATTCTGGAAAGACTTGTACAGATGCGACCATTGTCAAAAGTGCTTTACCACTTCATAATATTAATTTTGAATTGTTAAAATGTCATTTGTGTGATTATAAGAATGCAGAGAAAATTATAGTGGCAACTCATGAAGATAGTCATTTTGCAGATGATACTCTTGAAATTCTGATACAATTTGTATAATATCAAAATTTCTCCAGAATATTACATTGTAAAGTTTATAAACCAGAATAAATTATGATAAAAATTTCACATTTTAATGCAATACCCACCAAAATTAATGTCAAACTTTAGAAACTGGTGACTGAATAATCATTACCATTAACATCAACTCATATGATCATTTAAGTCACAAAAAGGATGAGATCGGGAGGAAGGGGTAGAGTTCTAGAACGGAAATTGATGCTGAATTTTATAACTACTATAGAAACCAATTTGCAAAATTATAAATACATTCACAGTATGCTGATATCTCTAATCTGTTTGTTTTAATATTTTGGGAGTCTGTCTGATATCTATACCAAACTTTTTTTTTAAAACTTAAACAGTTTGCTTTAATATATTCAATTTATATTATCTTATCATCATATCCTTCAATGAAAGCAGTCGATATTGCACTTGTTTAGATTTTTGAAATAATTTTTATCTCCCAAGAATTCAATTTTTTTTTTTTTTTTTACAAAATCTGTTGCTTGTCATTTGCTTCTCAAATCCAATCCACTGAAGATAGATTCAATTGCTTGGATTTCAGCAAATTAAAATGGGCTTATGATCTCAATATGGTACTTTCAAAATTTTAGAGTATTGTAAGTAAAAATTACAACTTTACTCTAATTAACGAGAACAATTAGGCTCCCAAAATGTCTCATAAACTAAAATCTACCATAAAATATAAGCAGTTATGATAACTTCCTATAAGAAAAAAAATAATTTATTATAAATTCAAAATATAAAAAAATGGATTAAAAAAAATAAATCTTAAAATGAAAAGTGATAATTAATGAATAAACATTTTACTTCGTGTATTACTTGGATGTTGACATTCCTTGGTTCTTTCTTACTTTGGAAATATTAACTTTATCAATTAGCATTTTCAGAATGACTTTGATAACTGTATATGACAATTAATGAATAAACATTTTACTTCGTGTATTACTTGGATGTTGACATTCTTTGGTTCTTTTTTACTTTGGAAATATTAACTTTATCAATTAGCATTTTCAGAATGACTTTGATAACTGTATACGATATGTAAAACTTAAATCTGTTATATCTACAATCAGTAACAGTAAACCAATCATTCATTTCATAACCAAATATTACTTTGCTGAATTATTTTACTAATAAATTAACCATCGTTAATTCGCTCCTCTGAGTTCACTCATCAAAAAGTTATTGACCAAATGAAAGCTAGCGAACATTCACTTGAGTCTAAGGGCATAGTCATCTGATGTTTGTTAACTTCAATGCTTGAATAAGATGAATGATGACAAATATTAGTGTTGTCGGTAAGCCTGTTTACTTACTGTTTAATATTATACTCAATTCCCATAATGCATTGAAAGTGCTGTGCATAATTGTTTTTCATGCAATGGATTAACATTGCTCAAGAGTTCTTCCTCACTGGATAGAAAATTATTTTGATGAGCCTTTGGAATTGGGATCAAAAAAAAAGAATTCTTAAATCTTTAGTAGGAATGTAGTTTTATATAAAATAGAGAATTGATTAGAAAAATAATAAATCACCACACAATCCCTGCTTGCACATTATTTCAAGTAGTAAATCTATTTCTTTTATTCCAATTCTGCCACGTAGTGTAAGTTAGAGTAATCAATAAGTGGTAGATGATAGTGCTTAATAAATTCATATTCTCAGACTAATTTCTAGATTATGGCTTTCATCGACAAGGACTTTTTAGATAATGCATTCATATTTTTTGGATCCGATTCATCTTTTCTCAAATAATAATATTTTACTCTTTTTTTAGCCATCAAACTATTGGCTTCAAATTCAAAAAACATTAAGGTATTTTTGAATTTGAATTTAATAGCTTGATAGTAGGAAAAGGTGCCTAAAAGGGCTGCTGAGAAAAGTGGATTAAATTCAAAAAAATTCCAGGTGCTTTAGATCCATATTTAAAACTTCTCATTAGTGAAAACCGTAACTTCAATATACATATTTCGTTGCTGAACCAGCATTCATCAGTTGGTCCAGATTATCATCTCCATACTGTAACGATCCGGAGAAAGGTGACTTAACGTAAACTGCACTACAGGGCGCCATCTAGGCATTTGAACCTAGAAAAATTTATAAGTAGGCAGATACGTAAGTCAAAAAAAAAATTTTTTTTTTTTTTAAATATTTTGGGTTCCGGTCGTTAGCCCATGTCACTAGCTCAGGGAGTAGCAGAGATTTAATAACATCATATCTTATCTAATTAGATTTCAACATTAAAAAATAAATAAAATAAGCCACTGCCAGTAATTAGCATACAAACATTTATTTATGCACATATATATAAGATTTAAAATTATTTTATTATTAGTTTTACATTTTAACATTTAACATTATTTTTTTAACTTTGATTTTTGACTTTAATTTACCTTTAATTACCATTACATTCTAATTTTACATTTTAATTAAGTTCGCACAGATAAATTTATGAAAGTTTGTTTATCACGTTGAATATAGACCGGTTACATAGATTTCACGGTCAAAAACATTTCAAAGTAAACATAAACGATCAAAATACAAAATTATTGATTACTGACAATTGCGGAGGGAAATTTATACGTAACCCATAGTATTCACCGTAAGATACTTGCATTGTCACCAATAACTTAAAAGACATCCGAATAAATACATTTTAGATACTCACCGTAAGGTATCATTTATCGAATGTCTATATATTTTGATCAAATATGAAAACCCAAAACATACTTAACCGATAACCAATCCATGCAAGCGTCTATAAACAACTTAAATTTACTGCATTTTTATTTAGGATCGAGTATGAATAGACCACATAAATTTGCTTTTGAAAATAAACATTCTATCCCTATTTAATCTTAGGCTAAAATTCGTAGTCAAACTGGCATCAATTCATCTGATATATCGATGTATTCAATGTAATAAAATATGGCAGCACAAAAGGTTAAGAGAAGAAATTGCCTCTTATGAGATAGGAATATTACATCTATCTGCAAAGAAGAGCAATAAAACAAAAAACTCCATAGAAAGGAACTGCGGTATCCGACTTATAATTCCTTCCATAGGCAAACGGAAGTGTGCGGCGTATGAAGCGATTCTGCCCGTAGCGAATCAATATTACATCTACTAATCACACCAATATATCCAATCCATTGACCCAATTTAACCACGAAACAAATAACCTAAGATTACCCTCCCCTAATATAACTTTACAAATCTATACAGCCATTCACGCCCGACTTAAGTTTAACATTTATATAATTAATTTAACGAAGAACAAAAAAAATCATGATAAAAACTTAAAGAATAAAAAATAAATAAATGGAAATGATTTTACATAAATAAATAAAAAAATACATCAAATAACATTTTAACTACTTTAGTCAGATAGGAAACTAATGCAATTATTTTAAATACGAAAAGTTTTTAACTTAATGTTCATTAATTGTAAAGTTCTTACGGTTTTAAACAGTTCATCTTTATCTGTCGTTTGTAAGTTTGAACGGGAATTCCCACGCCGTCCGAAGATTGGTATCCTGTTGGCCGATTTATTTATCCATCCGGAGATTTTTTAGTGTAGTTTGTCCTCAATGTAGAAACGATGGTTCATTTTTCTTCCTTTCTTAGCAGAACTGAAGGGATTGAAGCTGTGCGTCTTTTTCAATCCCCTCAGCACTAACACCTAGCTGTTACATCGTAATAATCATCAATAACTAGTCACTAATTAATAATTTCCAAATTTTCCTTTTATACGTATTCGAAGGATTGACTTAACATTACGTCATCGATGAGATGATCCTTTTCGTTGAGGTCCGATTCCATAGGGATTTCTTCTTATTTGCTAACAGTTTCTATTGTTTTCTTATCTGACCGGTGTTTTTACATTTAAATGTCGAAGGCTGGTTTACATTTAACTAATTAACAATCATTTCCATTTCTGATTAATTAACCTGTTTTCCAAATCAAAAATATATTTAAAGATAAATTTAAAGATATAATTTCATCTCCAAATCTTTTTAAAATTTAGTTTTAAAATACTTTTTCTTTAATAAAGTTTTATTTTAATAATTTTTCATTATCTGTGCGATTTAATTAATATATAAGAGTTTAAGATGATATTTAATTTCAATTTTTAATTCTTAAAGAAAATTTTTAAATGCGAACTTTTTAATTTACTTTCATGTTTAATAAATTTAAAAAAACAACAACAATGTAACGAACGTCTATGCTCGTTCCAGGTGCTTTAGATCCATATTTAAAACTTCTCATTAGTGAAAACCGTAACTTCAATATACATATTTCGTTGCTGAACCAGCATTCATCAGTTGGTCCAGATTATCATCTCCATACATATATACAATCAAAGCTCAGTATATATTAAGATAGCTAATCTTCATACTTTAATGGACAGGTTTCAAACCACTCCATCGCACAACTCTTCCGCCATCCATTTTTATTGAAAATCTGATGATTGAGTGCTCAAAGCCCACCTTAGTGCCAATCTTCTCATCCTATCCATGTTGACCACAAGTCACTCTGACCCCTCATGTACAGGACATAATCCATTTACATAAAAAAATTCATATTTCAAAATATAGTGCTTTAAGGTCTGCCCATCCCTCATATATGTATGTAAATGGATTATGTCCTGTACATGAGGGGTCAGAGTGACTTGTGGTCAACATGGGTGGGATGAGAAGGTTGGCACTAAGGTGGGCTTTGAGCATTTCCATCACATTTTCAATGAAATGGATGGCTGAAGAGTTGTGGGGTGGAGTGGTTTGAAGCCTGTATGAAGATTGGCTATCTTAATATAAGCTAAGCTTTGATTGTATATATGTGTGATGATAATCTGGACCAACTGATGATGCTGATTTAGCATGAAATACGTCCATTGGTGATTATTTATCTTGGCAACAGGTTTGATCAAGTGTATCAGTGGTATGAGATAGCATGGTTGGTTGAGTGTCATGTGAAAGTCTGAGTTCAAACCCCTACATATAACATATAGAAGTGCAGGTATGAAAAGGCCTGTACTGTAGAAAAAATTCATATTTCAAAATATAATTCTTTATAAAATTCTTCCACATATTTCACTTACGTCATTTTTTTTTTAGTAATAGTTATTGTTCAAACAATTTACCTTCCAATATCAAGATTTTACACTCTTAAGATTTTTATTCTTTTCTATAACTTTATTTGATGATTTTATAATTAGAACTCTTTTCTGTACATTTTATAAAACTTCAGATATTCAATCCTGTGATTCTTCTGTTTTTCATACATCACTTTATCTTAATATAAAATGTAATGGAAATTGCTATTTTTTGTAGTGGATATCTTTGTAGCACTTTTTAATAGATTATCAGTTATATTATTGATTTCAGTCAAATGGGAACCACCTTCAAAGTTGATTAAGGTTTTTAAATGATTTACAAGTTCTAATTTAAAGTTGTTGGAGTGAAGATTAGTAATATTGAATGCTAATAATATCTTTCTTAATAGTTTTATATCTGTAGTTTTGCATTAAAATGTATCCTATATCTCATCAATTGATTATCAGTTCCTGTGGTGAATCTATTAAGAACATTGCAATCTTGAAATATATTTTCTGATAATCAAAATATAATCCACTTCTGCTATACCTTCATTTGAATACTTTCATGTCCCATTTAGCAATTAGAGAGGGGTTTTTTTATGCTTCCAATATTTGTGCCTTTATGGTAAAATTCTACTTTTTAAATCATTTTTTTACCTTTTCTTCTAACTTCACAATGTCCCATTTAATATTAGAAAGATTTCAATCCCTAATTTGTGTAATCTTCCTTCACTTGAAAGTGGTCTAGACTCGTAAGTTCCTAAGATAATCATCATTAAATGGTACCTGGGTCCATACTCAGGGAATTCTTAGCATTATTTGCCTTTAGTTCCCAAATGCTGCTTTGGGTAGTTAATTTATAGCCTTCAGGAAAATAGGGCTATAATTTAGTTTTGTGATGAATGTAAATAACTATAAGTAAAAAAAAAAAAAAATTATTCGCAAATTCAACCTCCTTCAAGAGAAGTCAGCTGATAATTCAATTAAGATCAGACGATTAAGAAGAAAGACCATGATGTTTCTTGGTCGTAAATCCAAAACAGTGGTTAATGTATGGTGGTGAACAGCCTATCCATGTTCATGTCATATGAATAATCACGTAGTGATACAATTTCAATAACAAGAACTTATGAAAAGAACATTAGAAATTTTCTCTGTTTGGTTCCTTTATCAAAGCATCCTTCAGTTAACAGCAAACTATTGTAGAAGGAACAGTGACATCTATCCTGTACAGAAATTATTTATCATTCAAAAGTGCTAAAACACATAGCGATTGTGATAAAAAGATCAGTCTAATATATATAATGAATTATTTTATCAAGTAGTTAGTATTGAATTTTTGTTTTTTACAATAATTTTTGGTGTTAAACTGACAGCTGGTGAAGAAAAAGAAAAGTAAGAATTATTAAACAACAAAAAAATATATAAAATAAATTTTCTGAAAATGGTTTTATAATAAATTTTTAAAAATCTTGGGAATTTTTAATATGCTGCTATTTAGTAGCATATCTTTACAATGTTAGAACCAACATCATATGACTCATCTAAAGATTTTGCTTTAAAATGTTTTTAGATTTCTCTTTAAATTAGATTTGCAATCAGTAAAAAAAAGAGATTTGGATGACTTAGGTCAGGGCCACTGCATGCGGTATATAGGGTGTGTCCCAACCATTATGAGTGTGGGAGGGAGGATGTCACCATGATAAATAAAATTTTATGTAAATGAAAATACTTGGATTTCCTAATCGCTCCATTGTCAAAAACACATGTCGGATTGTAAATATTTTTTATTTAAATATGAGGATCATTTTTTTATTTAGTCATGTGACAATTTCTCAAAATATACTACATATTATACACTCTACCACTGCATTTTATAGTGGGGCATTCAGACATTATGCTACTGCTACAAAATCTGTTGTAATAATTGATTTCTTTCAAGAAAATAAGTTTTAGTTTAATATTTTAATTTACATAAAAGATTACACATTCCTATTAATTTATTTAAAAATAAACTTATTTAAAAAGTATTACAGTAATTTTGCAATATGTTGGCAACAGTCCTATAATAGGCAGTTGTATTTATTATCTATATTTTATAAGTGTCATTATAGAGTATATGGTATATCACACTGGCAGACTGTAGAATATGAGATCCTGCGGTCAATTCTGGTGCTGTCTTGAATTTTTTTTCAATATTGATATAATTTTTTTTACATGATTTACTAATTTGCTTTTCCTTGGATTTGAACTATCATGGGGTTTGTTATCCAGCTAAAAACTCATAATTTATCTATAATATTACCCAAATATATCCAAAACTTGTGGTTAATTCATATTCAAGGAAAATAGAAATAGTAAAAGACATTCTTTTTAAAAAAAGTATATTAGCTAAAATATTTAATTTTTAATATTATTGTCACTTGATGCCTCTCTGCTGAATGTAACAATCATATAACTTCAGTTGAAAGCCCTTCTAAATGATCACACTATTGGAAAAAATGCCTAAAATATTTGTTACATAATGAAACAAATGTGTTTGATTATTTTTTATAATTATACAACATAACCTAACATTAAACAAGTAAACTGCAAATGCATGTAAATGGATATGTATTCATTTTATTTCATATTTGCAATGTCTCCGACCTAAAATACTCTGCAAGTTTTACCTTCATGCTATAGCTATATTTACTGTTAACATGTGTGTGCTTGTATATGAGATGTATATAGAAATGGAAGACAATATAAACTTTAATGTTCTATTTTTTGACAAGTTACAGCATCCACAAATAATATATTTATTTGTATAATTCAATATATATTACATTCAAAATACACTATTATTGTTGTTGTTGTTGTTGTTGTTGTGCTTTGAGAGACAAACTCGAGTTGGTATTTTAAGTATTTTATAAAACAAAAATACATACACAAGTAAAACACAAGAAGCAGGTGAACATTTTCTATATATTAAATTTATATGTCTATTATAATAAATACAGAAACATTCATTTTAGTTAATAATCTATTAAATATTTTCATATTTAAGATTTACACATGAAATATTACAAACTAGAATACATTTAACATTTGTTTAATAATAGATCTAATTATCCAACAACTAATGGAAAAAAAGACATTTACAAATGATTCCTTTAAAATATTATTAAACCTTCCATAGAAGATAAAAAATAAATAATTTTTAAAAAAAATTGTAAGTTATAAGAAAAGTTTAATTATACATCAATCAGTCTATTACATTAAATTCAAGTGGCACTCAAAGATAATGGAGCATAAGTTGTTCCCATAATTTTTTTACTCCCATGATTTAAATATTAGTGGGTCTCTGTCAGATATTTTTGGAAAAATGAGAAGTAATTAGATTCTATAAATATATCTCCTAAAAAATTGAGACGTTTCTCCATAAAGAATGACTTGAATATTCTCCATGGCACTGCTTAATTAGTTACATCTCACATAAAATAGAAGCAGTTCTTGATATTCTAAGTTAATATAGGTATCACAGGTATTCCCATTATATTGTCCAAACTGAAATTATTCATTAATTGATAGAGGGGAAAAAATAAACCATCAGCAAGTAAAGACAGAAATCAATACTGGCTTATAAAAAAGACTGGAGATTTTATTTTCATGGTTAACTTAAAATAATTATTGTCTTTAAAGATAGTATATAATCTGAATAAATTATATCAGACATTTTATATTCTTAAGCTATTTTTAAAGACTTAACTTTTCTATAAATATTTTTTGCCATTTTTCTTTATCAAATATCAGTACTGAGATCACAAATGCATTACTTGAAATTATTTTATCAGTTTTTTCTTTAAAATTATTTAATATTTGTGCTAAATTTTAACACTTATTAAGGTCTAAAATTGCTAATTTGGACTTAATGATTTTTATGTTACTGAGGAGTGCGTAACAATACAAATAAATCCATTCTGGGTTCACTGAAAATGATCCTTATTGTTAGTGACTTGATTAAAAGGAAACACAATATTTTCTGCTTCAAGGAATAATAAACTGAATGAGGAATTTCATAATAAGTATAGATTTAAATAAAGAAATTCAAAAAATGGCAAGAAAGTTTAAAAATAATTGATGGAATAAAATTGCAAAGAAGATAAAAGATATTTGCTGATCATTATCACTTTATATCTTTTTTAATACATTAAAACAACTTATGGCCTCACTTCTTATTAAGCCCAACAATGGCACTTACATGATGAGAATGAGATTTTGAAGAGATTTGAACAAAAACAATAGAAAGATAACTGATACACTATTAGGAACTGTAACAAGATAGGTAGAAAATAAAGGCAGCAGTTGATCAATAAAATTTTTAATGAAACAATATAATTTATGAAAAAAGCAGGAATATGAAAATATACAAAAATGATTCATTAAGAAAAATTAAACATCTAGAATTTTGTAAAATAGTATGAAAAAGAGTTAATAATGGTATAAGAAAATATAATTGTGAATTAGTGAAGAAATCTATAAAAGAGAATAAAAGTATCAAAGTATAAAACAACATCTTGGTCTTGGTAAGAAACTTATTTTTGCATTAAGAAGAAAAGATGGAACTATTAATAAAAAGAGAGATGATATCATGAAAGCCATGGAAGATTTCTATCATGAATTATATAGTAATAAAAAATAAGTACTTCCTACAGTTACTACATCTTCTGAATTGTCCAGGATTTTAAATAAAGAACTGAGATATGCAGTTAATTCTATGAAGAAGAAAAAAGTTCCATATAATGATGAAATTATAATCTTTACTTTAAAAAAAGCAGATGAAAAAATATAAAAATTGTTGGCAAAGTTATATACCAAATGTCTAAATTATAAAAATAAATCAGATGATTTATAGACAAGTTAATAGTCTTTAAAAAAACATGATAAAGAAGATAGAAGTTACAGATCTTTTATCAGTTATATATAAAAAATTTTATCAAGATAATTACAACTCATTTATGGCAAACTTTGAATTTTAATCAACTAAAAAAAAACAAGCTGGATTTAAAAGTGGTTTTAGCACAGTGGATCATATCTGAACAATGATAGAAGCTACAGGAAGAACCAATAAATGTGAATTGATATAATATATTGGATTTGGAGATTATGAAAAAGCATTTAATTCTATAAGTATTTCTTCAGTGATTAAAGCATTGAATCATCAAGATATAGAACAAGGATATTGTCACATTTGGAAGAATATTTTAAGGTGCAATAGCAAGGATTAGATTGCATAATGACACTATGAACATTACAGTGAGAAGGGTGATTCTTTATCATCAAAACCTATTACAGCAATTTTGCAAAAAATATTTTGTGGATTAAAATGGGAAGCTAAGATAGTAACAATAAATAAAGATTATTTTAGATGATGTAATTGTTTTGCAAATATCACTTCAGAGTTGCAAGAGTTACTTGATGAAAGGGAAACAGTAGAACTAAAGGTAAATACTAAAAAACTAATGTAATGTCCAAAGGATTTTTTCAAAAGAGAAAATAAAGATTGATAATGACAACTACAAATATATTGGCCAGATTATTAATACAGATGAAAACATAATGGAAGAAATTAATCATAAAATTAAACCTGGATGAAGTACTTTTGGTAGAAATAACTTAATAGAAAAAGAAAATATGCTTTTGTGTTTGAAAAGGAAGGATTTTAATAAATATGTTTCACCAGTTATTACTTCTGGATCTGAGACTTGAACATTTAACAAAAGAGTAATACAGAGACTTCAGACTGCTCAACAATTGATAGAGAGAATATATTAAAATAAGAAGGATTTAGTAATGAAATACTTGAGTGACAGAACAAAGAAATGTTACTGACATCATTGAAAGAGTTAAGAGACTTAAGTGAAGCTGACCTGGGCATATTGTTAGAAGAGATGATAGTAGATGAACAGTTGAAGGTTTAAACTGAATTTTAAAAGACCTAGAAAGAGACCATATGTGAGATGAATGGAAGAAATGAAGTATTCTTGAATGATGTGGATAAGAGAAACTAGAGATTGGGAAAACTGGATTAAACATGGAAAGACTTTCATCTGTAGTCTACTGTCAGGTCATAAAATGTGTAACAGATTGTAGATTCTATGGTTTAATCTTTGGAAGTTATGTGATTTATATTCCAAAATTACCTAGATAGTGGCAATTTATAGTCTGATATATAATATGTTTAGTACATATACACACCACATTAATTGTGGATAAATTTATAGCTTTATATAGATTCATTTTTAGTTATTAATTACAGTATTATGTTGTTAACAAATAGTAAATATACATGTTAGGAATATTGAGAGGGAAAAAAAGTACTATTATTAACGAAAAAGACTCACTTTAGTAAATAAAATAAAGAGAGTTTAGAATAGATCAAAAGTCAGGAAATAAATAAAAGGAATAATAAAATCTCAAGTTAAAGTAAAAGAGAAAAAATAGAATTAAAGTATAATGTAATTTAGAAATTTTATTTAGAATGGCTTATATTCCCTTTAAATAAATTTGCAAATTCCAAAATGTTAAGAAATATAATGAAAATAAAAGAACTAATTATGTAAAGGTAATTTAAAGCTTACAAAGTTGCTTGATGAAATAATTTAAACTAAAAATATTAATTGTAAAGAAAGAATGAGACAATTGTAAAGTAAATAATTGTACAGAATTATTATAAAGTTATTTAATTAAACAAAAATATGATATAATCTTTAAGATTAAAATAATTTTGTAAATTTTTTAATCAAGAAGGGATTATGTTTTATTGAAAACAATGATCTATCCAACTGATTAGATAAACAATACTGCAATTAATGTTGTTAAAATTTAAAAAAGATTAAAACTGGCATGGGTGAGCTCAGATAATGGTTTGTCAAGGTATATATACTAATAAATTCTTATTAGCTCATCATCGTTATTATTATTATTATTATTGAAGTTCAAGGAAATTATTCAACCAAGTTATTGAAAATATTCCACATAGTTTGAAGTTATTCATTCTGCTGCTGTTAAACATTGCTGTACAATCTTTTTTATTGTGAACATTTAGTTTTGTTATCCAGTAATGTATAACCATTTATTCAGATGCCTTAACATAACTATGCAGTGCTAACTTGCAATGGGATGTTCATTCAGTTTTCATCACCCTGTACTTGTGCATTTAATAGTCTGAAACGTGACAAAAATCCTTGACCTGCCATTTGCTGAGATATCTACCTGTCATTATCAAAGACTACTACTGAATGGGTATTTGTCAAATTGGCTGGATGGTGCCCAGGGATTTATCCCCATTATAAATAAAAATATCCACAGAAGAGGTATTCTGCTTCTAGCATTTATGGAATGAGTACAACAATCTTAAAAGATAGACATGGTTTGTGTATTTAGAGACGATATTGGTATGACTGTTGTTATGGTTAATATATAAGAAATGTTGATGATATTAAATTCTCTGTGTAATAATGCTGTGACAAGTTTATTAAAGTAAATTATATTTAAAAATAAATAAACGTCGATATTTGTTACATGTAAAGGTTTACCAAGGGACATTAATATTTGGACTAACGATAAACCTAAGAAAGAATAACTAATCTAAATTGCAATTATTTACAAAAATTTTCTAACCTAAGGAAGATTCCATAAGGAAGATTTCTCTAAATTAAATTGTTTGCTTATTGACATTTCAACTTCATCCCTCTCCTCTAATATTAATAGAAATATTTCGGAAAAATATAAAATGAGTGGGATAAAAAAATATATAGTAGTTAAAATTAGAGAGAAAGTAAGAGACAGCTGATGATTCAGAACTGGAGATGATGAGCTGATTTGACTATATATATATTGAAATAGTTTTTGCTTCATTATTATGTTATTTATATTAAGGCCAGCATTGATTAATTATATTTCAGCTTTTGCCAATTTCCTTGATAGGCATAGAATGCATATTTAACAAATAATCTTATGCACTCACAAAAAAAGACATGTCATGTATTAATAATTTTTATTAGTTATTCATTAGATTAGAGATTATACTATAATGAATAATATTTCTGTAGTTTCACGCAAGATAGGGACTTGTTTCTATCCACGTTTAACACTTTGTGGAAGGATGTAATCATAAACATATGATCCAAGATCTACGATTCTCAAAATGTACATTTTGTGCTGAATCAGCACTCACCAGTTGACCTAGACCACAATCTCTTGCACCTATGTTTTATCATTATTCAGAATATATATATAGATAGATGGTAAATTACTAGAGTTTAATTGACAATTATAATTATTTTCTATTTTCTGAATAATTGTAATTTTAAATAAATTTTAAAACATTTAAACCAGAAAATACATACATTGATTTAAAATATCTTTTGTTCATGCTGGGGTGTTGAAAGCTTGCTCAGTATGAATACAAGATGTTATATCAGTGTGTGCCTTTTCTAGTTAAAATGTTTAACATTTATTTAAAATTACAGTTTAATTGATAAATGCCAAACGTGCTGCTCTCACAACTTTGACTCATTTCCCTAATGAAAGTATATTAATATTTTTTATTAGTCAATCATTAGACTAGAGATTATCCAATAATGAATTATATTCCTGTAGTGTAATTTTTCTATTAAGTGTCCAAGTCTCAGATCCGTAAGTAAGAACTGGTAAAACATTTATTAAAAACCTTTCTTTTCAAACACATAGGCATATTTCCTTTTAGTATCAAGTTATTTCTACCAAAAGCACTCCAACCAAGTTTAATTCTATAATTAATTTCATTCATTGTTTCTAACTGTAATAATAATCTGACCAAGGTATTTGTAACTGTTAACTTCTTCTAACTCATCATAATCAATCTTTATTTTCATATTTTGAGAAAATCCATTAAACATTACTTTAGTCTTTTTAACATTTATCTTTAGTCCTACTTTCTTACTTTCCTCTGATATTCCTGCAGCTCTAAAGCATTATTTGCAAAAACAACTACATCATCTGCAAAATCTAAATGACTTAAATAATCTCCATTTACTTTCACTCCTTTAGCTTCCCATTTTAATCCACAAAATACTTCTTGCAGTTCTGCTATAAAAAGTTTGGAGATATAGAGTCACCCTGTCTTACACCCTTATCAATATTGATTTTCCTAGTATCATTATACTAATTGTTGCTGTTGCATTTTTATAAATATTCTTTAAAATATGACATTATCCTCTATCTATGCCTTGATAATCCAATGCTTTAATAACTGAAGAAATAATGTTTATAGAATCAAATGCCTTTTCATAATCTACAAATCCAAAGCATAATGACAACTCATATTCATTTGCCCTTTCTATAACTTCTCTCAATACCTGGATATGATCTACTGTACTAAAACCACTTTTAAATCCAGCTTGTTCTCTTGGTTGGTGGAAATCCAATGTTCTCTGTAGATGAATTGTAATTATCTTGGTAAAAATTTTGTATAAAACTGATAAAAGGCTGATAGTCTGTAATTTATAATATCTTCTTTATCACCTTTTTAAAATATTAATATTGCATTCTTCCAATAATCTGGTACAACTTTATCATTTAAACATTTGGTATATAACTTTGCTAAAAAATGCATGTTGGGAATAACAAGAAGAGATTGAAAATGCAATATATGGATACAAGAAAAAACAGAAGTTACTGATCTCATAGAAAAAATTAAGACTGAAGTGGAGTTAGGCTGGACATATGGCTAGAAGAGATGATAATAGATGGACAATTGAAATCTTAAACTGGATTCACAGAAATTGTAAAAGACCCAGAAAGAGACCACATGTGATATAGATAGATGAAATAAAAAAGGGTGCAGGGGTAATGTGGAGAAGAGAAGCAAAAGATCGGAGAAGATGGATTGAACTTGGAGAGACCTTCATCCTGCAGTGGATTGATAATGATTAATGGTGAATGTAATTTTTACTACACTCTTGCACAAAGTAGGGATTGACTTCTGTGGGGTAATAAAATTACACTACAGAAATTTTATTCATTATTGGAAATTACCTCTAGTCTAATGAATGACTAATACAAATTTATTAAAAGCCTTTTATTAGTGATTTATGTCAAAGTTGTGAGAGCAGCACATTTGACACATCAATTAAACTGTAGTAATTTGCTATCTATATATATTTTGAACAATGATAGAAGATATGTGTAAGAGAATGTGGTCTGGGCCTGATAAGTGCTGATTCAGTACAAAATGTGTTTCTTGGGGATAATAGATCTTTTTCCCTTATTTGATCAACTGTTTATGATTATATCCCTCCACAAAGTATTAAAAGTGGATAGAAACCAGAGTGGTGTAGTGAAAAATATTATTTATTATTGGATAATCTCTAGTCCAGGGGTCCTATGCCCGCAGGCACCATGGCACCCACAGACCATTTTATGTGTGCCCGCTGCTAAGCGAACATGATAAAAAATTATTTATCTGATATAAATAAATTTAATTTTTAAAATTTCTTATAAATTATTGTATTATATTGTAATCAAATTGTAGGGCATACTATACTTTTACAGCGTAAAAATATAAACGTTAATTATAAGTTAAAATTTTATTTTTGAAATAAATATTTTTTGTACATTATGTGTATTATTAACAATATCCAACTATAAATTTACATTGAAAACATAAATGGTGCCCCCCACCTGGTTGAAAAAATAAATGGTGCCTGCCACTTGGCAGGTATTATAGAATGTGCTCTTAAGTGCAAAAAGGTTGGGGACCGCTGCTCTAGTCTAATGAATGACTAAAAAAAATTATTAATATACTTTCATTAGTGAGTTGTGTCAAGTTCGTGAGGGCAGCATGTTTGACACATCAATTAAACTGTAGTAATTTGCTATGTATATATATTCTGAACAATTATAGGAGATATGTATAAGTGATTATAGGTTGGGCTAACTGATAAATGCTGGTTCAGCATGAAATGTGCATCTTGGGGATGTGAGATCTTTTATAACATCATATGTCTATGATTAGATCCCTCCACAAGGTGTGAAAAGCAGATAGAAAATAGTCCCTGTCTTGCATGAGAGTGGTGTAGTGAAAATTACACTACAGAAATATTATTCATTAATGCCATGTATTAACTTTTAAAAAATTATGTTGGCCAAATAAATTGTTACCATTTAGTTCACTAAATTGTGAATTAAATTATTTACATATATGTAAATTATTTCTATAGCAGAGTAACTAATTTTAATATAGTTAAATTATTTTATATAATGAATAATTCAATAAACTTATCTATATTAAATTCATTTTTGATTTTTTCCATATGCAAAGTAACACAATTGTAGAAGTATTGATTGTGCAGAGGCTAGATTTTTTTGGCTGCATACAATGTATAAACTTAAATATTTAGTAATGTAAAATCAGCATAGATCAAGAATAATGCTCTTCAGTAGCAATTTTATGTTTTGAATCAGAATTTGCCAAAATAATTAAATTATTAACGGATTCGCAATAAAATATTCAAGGAAATAAAATATAATTTTATTGCATTATATGTTTTTATTTTGTTTTATCAAATATTGCTTTAATAAAATTGCACAAAGTCATAATTAATAATAAATAAGTAATTATATATTATAAGTCCGACTGAATGTGTTGTTTTTTAAACAGAATTCTCATTCAAAATAAAAATTTTAGTGGAGAGAATCGTTCTTCATTTATATTAATTGTAGGGCAATATATCTATATCTGCAAATAAAATAATAATTATTTTTAAATATTTTAAGTATTTTTTATCGTGTGTAAAAGCCTATCGTTATCCACAAGAAAATAATGTTCCAGGTTGTGTTTTTTCTCAGACCAACTCTGATTATCTGCCTTTGCAAACAAATCTTAACATTAACTATTTTCATACGATGTCCATTGTAAATTGAGGGGAAAATATGTGTAGCAAAAGAAAAATAAGTAGAATAAAAGTTACAGCTGAAAAGTTATTTTACATAATTTTTTAAGAATTCACAATGATCCACTGAATTCAAAGTAACTAATCAAGAAGATCAAAATATTCATATAAATGAAAATGTTTCCCGAAAAAATATTCAAGACAGCAAGATGGATATAGATAATAATCATGAAGAAACACATTTACAAGAAATAAATAGTATCATGGAAATAATTCAGTGTTATGTCTGAAAATAAAAAAGAAGTTAATGAATTACTAAATTTAACATGATCTTGCCACTTGGTCAAACTGGATGAATTTCCCTGCCAATATAATGGAACTCATTTTTCAAAAGTTCATCTTAAAAGAAAATTCTAAATTGTGAAATCATATATCCTCCCTGGGTAATATATTCTGATAAAAAGAAAAAATATTTTGTAATTATTGTCTTGCTGTCAAGATATGATGATTACTTTGTCCAAATCAGGATGCAATAATTGGCAGAATAAACATGAAAAATCAAAGTATCATTTGGCTGCCATGTTAAAATGTACAGATCTTCAAAAGAAACTTTCAGTTGTAAAAAGTTTATATAGACAACAACAGAAATTAATAATCAACAAAAATTGTGTGATTACATCAAAATTTTGATATTTTAATAATTGTTTGATTAAAAAAAAGGAAAAAGAACTTGGAAAACTAGAAAATTTACGGTTTGTATGTAAAGTTTTACGAAGAATTTCCTTTTTCAAAAATACGAACCTTTTTTTTTTTTTAGTCTTATCTAATTTACATTCTATCCAAAGTTCTTTTTGTTTAAATGAATGTTAATAATAATTTGTCAAAATAAGAGTGGCAAATTGCCAATTCCTCTACAATCTTTGTGATAAATGCTTAGGCAGAGCCAGCAGTTAAAATATCTCTGCCAGGAACCCCTCCCCAAACGCCTGACCATGTTTTCGTGCTTTGGCACTCCTTAGAGCGGTGTCAGGGTAGGTTCAGACACTAGATCTAAAAATACCAACCCAAACCCAAGCACTTATCTAAAAGTAGTGGAAAATCTCAAATTTTCAGTCATCTACATGTCTTCAAACCCAGCTATCCAACTCAAATAGCTATATGGGGCTGATAGATCTTCAGCCATACCATATATTAGTAGTCTTAGCAATATAAAATTGCATAAGACTTATGGCAGAGACTATAAATAGTCAAAATAAGAATCATAGATCACATGACACTATCTCTTAAGCTTGCAAGTTATAAACAATGAGGATTGCCAATTCCTCTACAAGCTTTGTGATAAATGCTTAGCCAGAGCCAGCATTTAGAATATCTCTATCAGGAACCCCTCCCCAAACCCCTGATGATGGTTTCATGCTTTGGCACTCCTCAGAGAGGTGTCAGGGTAGTTTCAGACACTAGATCTAAAAATACCAACCTAAAGCCAAACACTTATCTAAAAGTTATCTATTGAGTGGAAAATCTGAAATTTTCAGACATCTACATGTCTTCAAACCCAGCTATCCAACTCAAATAGCTATGTGGGGCTGATAGATCTTCAGCCATACCATATATTAGCAGTCTTAGCAATATAAAATTGCATAAGATTTATGCTGTACCAGTCAGAATTGTATGTTCATCTAACAAGAATTAACATTTAAGCAAAAGTACCTAGAGTTCAATCATATACGAGATACACACGTCAGGGATACTCATGAACTCCGCCCTATTGCACACTTCCCAAGTCTATCCCATTACAAACAACATTTCTGATTATAGCAGCCTACCTTTCAATTATCTCCGGCCCAGAGGGCCAGCAGAGACACAAGAGACTTAATGCTTAACTAAATGATAACGTAACATAATAACAGATGTGCACGCATGAACCAATAAAATCTCCAAAAGATAGATTATTAAATATGAATTTATTTAGCATGATATTCATAATAAGAATCGATTAATATGTGAATAACTGGATATAGAGATTTACAATAAGTTAGAACCTTTACTATACAAAGAATACTCGATCTAGGTTTCACTTACGGTCCCTTGGGCATTTCATATCAACCTTAATAACATATCTTAAGGGTTGATGGACATGCATTATTAAACATATATGATAAGAAATTAATTATTTGAACCAATACGGCTTAATATGCTAATACAATTTAACGAGTTTCTAATATTCACGCTGACATTTTTAAATCATTAAAACTATGACAGACTGCAATAACCATACATGGACTTTTAGAATGAATATTTATAAGATTTCAAGTTACATAGAATATAACAAAATTCAATAATTGTAAGTGGGCTTTTATCATACCTATTACATTTTAAATAATAAATGAACTAGCGGGCTTGGATTACACCTGGATTTCATTCGAGCTACATTGACAATAGATTAATTATTTTGGGACCTTATGAGATGATTCACCACTTATGATTTGCAAAAAGAGTAAGGAAAAGCATAACTATTTTGACATTGTCACATGACTCGACCTTTATAGTTTTTATTAATAGTTAATTATTAACGTATTAAATAGTGATCAAACGAAGGGTAGACAGCGCTAATAAGTGATAATATATAATAAGGCAAATTGAATTTATATTATAACGAGAACTTGGGATAGCTTAGGAAAATAATATCACAGCCCACAGGCATCTAAAATATATGAGGAAGGATGAATGATGGCGTGCGGACCGGATGACAACATTTAAGAGGACGAGAAGCTTCATCAACTTGAGGATGAAAAATATAGGCTTATCTGCACTTGTGACAGATAGCATCCGAGGAGGTGGTCGGCAAGATACCATGGTTCTGATTTATCGAATGTTAACCCATAGCAGTGCTTACACAACCAGCACAATCTGTGGGAATTGGGGCCTCCACACTCTGCCGAGAAATGTGCTTTATGGATTCCAATAACGGGAGAAAGTATGATAAAGCAACTTTTGATTTATGAACGCTATCATCAGGACACATTGCGAAGGTTTTCAGGTTTGTCTTAACCCTGATTTATCTGGCCAAAAATAGTAATTAAGCCTAGCGTAATGAAATAATTATGTGCAAGCAATCCCAAAAAGGGGGCATACAATTTATTTAAAGAACTTATCTGACACATTACTAATAGAATATAAAAATTAAGAATCCCTTCGCTAAACGCATATTAACACGCCTGGGAAATTAATTACTTAAATTATCATTAGGTGGCGGGCTACTTATATAATGAATCACCACTTAAAATGAGGATCTGAATTTAATTTATTTAATATGGAACTTCTATAATATTGATCAATAGCGTGAAATAATAGTAAATAATTTAATTTAAATAGCATTGTATGGCATAATATTAATTAATAAAACATAGTTTAGGAGTACTTCTCAATCGGGCAAATTTTATAGTGTAGTAAGAAAACTTACGTTTACGGTTAAATATTCCCTAATGCGGAATAGCAAAAGTAAAATAAGATTGATTCGCCAGATTGAGTTATCAGCATATTAAAATTGGTATGATTTGCATAATATTAAATAAAAAAATTTGCCGCATTTAAAATAAAAATACAAGAAGAGTGAAAACCTAGCATTCGAGTTTAGAAAGTAAAATACAATTTAAATATAAAAGCAAAAAGAAATCAAAAAGAAGGTCATGTTTAAGCAATTAATCGGTTTAGCATTACCGATGGAAAAATAAGCAATTACATTTTGAAGTTATAAGGATTACAAAACTAGAGATATTTAAAAAGACATACATTAGGTGATTGGAATTAACATTATTGAAGGTTGAAGTTTACTTTTTATGATTGAGAGGATTATTAAGATGAAAGCATTAGAGTTCATTTTGCAGCAGGGAATTACCTTTCTTTCAGATGACTTCATGGCCGTCTGCACATGTGTTGGTTCCATGTTTCACAAAATATAGTTAATTTAGCAGTATTTTGACAAAATTGGAGTTTCAGTCCGTTCCTTATGTAATATACAGTTCCCTTTGGCAGTAGTTTGGACACGATGGCTTACGAGTACTTTGGCATCGGTTAGATCTTGGAAAGATCGGGGAAGCAAATCTAAATTCTACTCACTCACCATTTTACATTTCTGAGTGATGTAACTTCCCCCAGCAACAGCGTTAGAAAATAACATGTAGGGCTCTTTTAGTTAGGAAATGCGGTGGTATTTATACTCATTTGTGACTGCCTTTGGGTAATCCCCGGATGTATGTTTACGGTTACAATGATACAGCAAATTTTGAAGGATGAGCAAGATCAAGTTCGAGAGCTGGTCTTAATTTATTTTAGGCTGAAAATAGACCTGCGGAATAAATGTTAAGTAACGTGAAATTTAAATAAACCTGTATTAGAATAAAAACAGATTCTTTCTGAATTTAGAATATGGTAAGTCTTTTGTTTAATACATTTGCAGTACACTCTCAAAATTTCTCCCTATTAAAATAGATATAAATAAAAGTATACATAATACAACGCTCTTGATTATTAAGTTTTATCTGTTACACGCACATACGCATGATTGTCTATGGGAATAGAAATATATAATTTATATGTATATTAATTTTAGACGAATGTAAAGTTCACAAAGCCATAAACAATCATGTGCATCGGTATACCTTCACTCCCTAGTGTTTTTGATTAAATGTTTGGAGGTATCAAACATCACCAGAAAGTGAAGCCAAATGTGTGCAACAGATTTGAGTGCTTCATATTCCCCCTGATATGAAAAAAAACAATAAAAAAAAGAATTCTACTTGGAATTAACGCATCATTTCAGGTGACAAGAAAACACAGCACGGTCTTTTTATTTCAACAACATTCACATGATTCAAACTCTATTATTACATTGGCTTTAGTAAATTCAACCATACTTGCCCTACCTAAACTTCACTGTCGACCTCTTTGACAAAACAAATTAGCAACTATATTTTTATATAACACAGAAAAAAATATAACATTGGGTGCTACCTTTAAGTCTACCTTTTAATTACAGTACCTTAACCAGTATGAGATCTCCTAGAGTGTTCTGTCTTTTTTAAATGTCATCTCTGTCGGTCTTACAAAGTCAGTCCATTCGTTTTTGTCAAGCTTGGGTTATTGTCTCCCAGGGTTGGGCAGTACATACGGTTTCAATTGTCATGCATTGTAGATGCCATTCCACCTATTTTCTCCCTCCAATAAAAAAGCATTTTCATGACATCTCCGAATGAGGTATGGTCCACTGTATAAGGGGAAAAAATTTTTAAATTCCCTTTTTACCACATTGCTAGTTTTGGGGGATCTCAACCATACTTGATCCCCTTCCTGAAATTGGTGACATTGCTACCGTCCCCTTTTTATGTGATTGTTTGCTGCCTGGGCCAACCGTCTTCTGGCGGCTTCTTGGTCATGAATAGGGTCAATAACTATTTCATCTAGTGGCTCCAGGTTCGGAAATAAGTTGCGGCATGGCCTCCCATAATGCAGGCGTTCGGGCATAAAACCAGTAGACTCATTTATTGTCTGGTTTATACAGTTAACGATTTCTGGGGTTTTATTTACCCAATCCTGGTTGTTGGTCGATACATAGGTGCGAAAGAGATGATTTATCTCTCTCATGACTCTTTCGCACGGGTTAGATTGGGGATTCCTAATCGATGTCAACCGATGAGTAAATTGTTACTTCCCCAGCCAGTTTTTCCATTCCTTAGAGGTGAAGGCTGAACCATGATCCGATAAGACCGAAGTAGGTTTTCCCACCTCAGGGAATTGTTTATCTTGGAGGGTCCGAATTGTATTCCTTGAGTCTGCAGCCCGGACAGGATATGCTCGCACATATTTGGAGAAAACATCGTAGGTCACGAGTAGATATTGGAAATTTCTAAATTTGGGCAATGGGCCATAGTGGTCGATTGCAATTAACTCATTGGGCCTCGATGCAGTTATGGGTTTCATAGTTCCGGCGTAAGACTTGTTCGGGAACTTGGTCCGAGCACACACTGTACATTTCCGCAACACTGTGAGGATCTGGGCATACATACCTGGCCAGTAAAATTGGCATCTCAAAGCTTCCTCGGTTTTCCATGGCCCATAATGCCCCAAGGTTTTGTGTGCGTGCTCAATCAATTGCCTCCTCATCTTATTTGGTATCATGATTTTCCATGGTTCTCCCTATATTTCGTCTTACAGTGCAGGATCCCATCTTTTAAGCGGAAGTGGGAGTATCGCTGTATCGCTGCACATTTCTTTTGTTCGTAACTATTGGGTGTTTTGTTTCCAGGTTGGAAATAATGTTAGCATATTGGTCATTTTGCCAATATCTGAGATTTGTCAAATTGGTTTTTATGGGGGTCCTCATGGTCATGGCCATAATTCTGAGGGCCTGGTTATTCAGCTGGGGATTTTGGAGGCTGGCAGGTACAGGGTGGTGGCTTAGGATATCTGCCACAATGTTTTCACGTCCTGGGCAGTAAGCTACTTTGTATTGGAACTGTTGGAGGGCCAGGCTCCACCGGATTAATCGATCATTCGTAAGGAAACTCTTATTCAAGAATTCCAAACATTTGTGATCGGTTACTATGACAACGTTAGACCCTAGAAGGAACTGCTGAAATTTCTGGCAAGCCCACACGATTGCTAGGGTTTCTTGTTCTGTGGAGGTATAGTGTACCTCGGCTCCCTTTAAGGAGCGGCTGCAAAAATAGAGCACCTGGTGCTTACCTTCTTCATTAATTTGGAATAACACAGCTCCCAGTCCTTGCTTGCTACTATCCATCTAGATGTAAAAAGTCCTAGTAAAATCGGGGTGAATCAACATTACAGCTTGAAGAAAAATTTTTTTATATTCTCAAAATCCCTGTCATGTGCTTCAGTCCATTCCCATTTATGATCTTTTTTTATTAACTCTATTAGCCTTCCTGTCTTGTGAGTGAAATTTGGGTAAAACCGGTGGTAGAAGTTACAAAGCCTCAAGAAAGATCGGACTTGTTTCCGAGTTTTTGGTCTGAGGAAATGTTCAATGGCCTCTACCTTCTCAGGATAAACTTTGACCCCATGCTCAGTTACAACCTGCCCGAGGAATGTGATCTCTTTCACCGCAAAATGACTTTTTTCCAAGTTAATTGTTATGTTTTCTTGGGCGCATTCACAGAAAAACTGTTCAAGGCATTTCAAATGTTCAGTAATGTTTTTCGAAGCAATTACTATATCATCCACATAGCAGGCCATGTTTTTCTGTACCTCTTTGGATAGGACTTGTTTTAGACACCGCATCAGCCCTGCCCCACTATTAATGAGCCCAGAAGGAACTCGTTTAAATACATGGGTGTGTCCTCCATACTGAAATGCGGTATACTTTCGGTCATGAGGGTCTAGGGCCATCTGCCAATAACTGGCGGTGAGGTCTAGGGTGGAAAAGATCGTCTTCCCTACCAACTGGACAAATACTTCCTGGATCAGGGGTGGGATGTCTCTCTCAGGAATGGTCATGCTGTTTAATTTGTGTGTGTCCAAACATAGTCGCAAATCTCCATTTTTCTTTTTTACCTCAACCAGCGGATTGTTGTAGGGAGATGGGCTCCACTCAATAATATCCCACTCGATCATCTGTTGAATTTGCTTTTCCACTTCATCCCGATATTGGAATGGGATGGGGTATGTTTTGGATTGTGCGTATGCTTCCTCCTTTACTCAAATTCTTTGGGTATATCCCTTTATTTTTCCAGGCGTCTGGGCGAATACCTGTGCGTAAATTTCTAATATGCTTTTGATACTTCTTTTGTCTTTGAACTCTGTAATAGCTGAGTCAAGTATTTTTTTTTCAATCAATGTTGACTCAACAGGCTGGATCAAGCAGCTCTGCTTCTCAGGTACGACTTGGTGGGTCACTTTGAAAGGGGTTGGCTTATTGTTGAACAGGCATTTTCTTTCGGAGTAGTTGATAATTCCCTGATTCTGGGTTAGGAAGTCAGAACCCAACACCACATCATAGATCAGTCCTGCCACAATCAAAAAAGTATGGCCCATCAATCTCTCATTAATTTTCACCTCTAGCCAGATTTGGCTGTTCTTGCTCATGATTCTTTTCCCATTGGCCAGGGTCAATTGGATAGGACGTGTTGGCAACTGCATGATTTCCCGTTCTCTCTCTATACTTTTAATCCATGCCTTCGATACGATTGATACTTGGCTTCCGGAATCCACCAATGCTAATATTTTTGTGAATTCTATCGTCACTTCAATACTAGGACACAAGCTTGTAGTCGTAGCAGTCTCCATGCTTTCTTTTTCTCATATTATGTTAGTCATCTGGCTACCTTCTGGTTTAAACTGATTCCATTGTCCTAAATATTTTGGGCATTCCGGGTTCAATGTTGGGGTCTCATCTTTTTCCAGATTCTTGAATCCATAGTCTATTGAAACCAAGAACTCAACCATTTCATTAATCTTGTTGATCCGGCTTGTGATTATCATTTCCTGCACCTTCATCGGCAGGTTCTGTCATATGGTATGAATAATTTGTGATTCTGACCATGTAACATCTGGTAGAAATCTGAGTCTTGCGGCTTGTTTTACAAAGAATTGCGCATATGTTTCTTGATGATTAGTTGGGAATTTTTTATTGGTTATGGCATGCAAAATACCCTCTTGTTTTTCTTCACTCCAAAAAATCTTACATAGTGTCCGGCAGTATTCTTCAAGATCTGTTGGTGTGTCAGTGATTTCCACCAGTCTTTGGCCGTTGCCTCCAAGTGCTGGCTGGCTATGGCCATTTGTTCCCTGTTGCTCATTTCATACAGTGAAAATAATGCCTTCAGACTTTCCATGTGTTCCTGTGGAATCTCCTGTGATTCACCATGGAAGATCTTGATTTGCATAAATTGTGCAGTGATGGGTAGTTCCTGGTGCCTCATTCTATTTATTAGTTCCCTTCTACAAATTCTATAAGCGTGAAATTTTGGGTTGCGATAATGTTGGACCTCCTTTTATGTTACCAATTTTTTTCATCTGATATTATTACTTGCGATAACTAAATTCACTCCCTCTTCCCTTCCTCAACCATCACCTATGCCAAAACTAAACTCCCTCTTAACTATTCTGTTTCTGCCATCTACTCCTATACTGTCTCCTATCACTGCCAAAATATTTACATTCAACTATCTTTGTCAAAACTAATACATATCAATCAATGAAATAACATTAAAGATAAAAAAAAAAATTTTTACCATGATGTTCCCTTGTCATACAGTCCGCTGGCTTTCTCGCACCTGAAATGTACTTAAAAAAAATCTTTTAATTTCTCCTTCATACAAGACATATAAAAAAAAATGTGATACAATGACCCTCTTTTTGCTCATTTACATACTGATTATTGTTTTCGCGAGTGTTTACCGGTCGACAAAATTTATTGTGTGTATAATACACAGGTGCCATGTCAACACAGTAGGCTTATCACTCATAACTATCTTTGGTTTGCATGCACATCTATAAGTTTGACTGCTCAATTAAAAAAAATGAAACATTAATAAGTTTAAAGCAAAACACTTAGCAAAATTTAGTAATAATATACGTTATTGTTTATCCGATTGATATTATCAATACAAAATGAATTTTGAAATCACATCTCTTATCATGTATCTCAGAAAAAAAAAATATCTTCTACATATTTCATAATTCTTTAAAACTAGAGAATGTTACACCATCGACTTCCACAAGACTATATGATACTCTATGTTTCTTGGACTCTTTGGATTCTTTATCGACATGAGGGCATGTAGGCCATTGAAGCATTTTGCCAACTACACCTGGCTGTGTGGCACTACACAAGATACAGTTTATAAGGGTCTTCACTTATTTACGGTTACTTTAAATACATGAGTCATTAAAGCATTAGCAACTACATCTGGCTACTTGACAACATATAATTCAGTTTATAAGGGTCTTCTCCTGTTTATGGTTACTCTAAATACATGAGTCATTAAAGCATTACCAACTACATCTGGCTACTTGACAACATATAATTCAGTTTATAAGGGTCTTCACCTCTTTACGGTTACTCTAAGGGACATTAACGCATACATATACATTTTATTTCTTCATCAAATCATGAATCCAAGATATGAAATACGGTTAACCAGACTACTTTATAAACACAAATGTAAGATAAATAGCACAGCTTAAATGCACCAAAGTTCATATAGCTGCTTGGGAAGATAACCATTTCTCCATTATAAAAGACGCTTCATTTCTTTGATCTCATTATTTTAAAAGCACTAAAAATTTGTTATATATCTAAAATTCGCATACTCTCCAGGGTATTGCATGGTGTGTACATATTATTAATGCAATACAATTTTGGGTTCAAACCCGGAAAATTTTTTTTACATACATTTATTTATTAATATTTGAAACAGAGGGGAAAAACATTATACATAATATAAGATGCTCTGTAGGGTATTGCAGGGTGTGGTAATTTCGAAAGGCCCATAGATGGGCATCCAAACCCAGAGAAAAAAATATCACTGTACCAGTCAGAATTGTATGTTCATCTAACAATAATTAGCATTTAAGCAAAAGTACCTAGAGTTCAATCATATACGAGACACACAGGTCAGGGATACTCATAACTCTGCCCTATTGCCCACTTCCCAAGTCTATCCCATTACAAACAACATTTCTGATGATAGCAGCCTACCTTTCAATTATCTCCAGCCCAGAGGGTCAGCAGAGACACAAGAGACTTAATGCTTAACTAAATGATAACATAACATAATAACAGATTTGCATGCATGAACCAATAAAATCTCCAAAAGATAGTTTATTACATATGAATTTATTTAGCATGATATTCATAATAAGAATCGATTAATATGTGAATAACTGGATATAGAGATTTACAATAAGTTAGAACCTTTACTATACAAAGAATACTCGATGTAGGTTTCACTTACAGTCCCTTGGGCATTCCATATCAACCTTAATAACATATCTTAAGGGTTGATGGATATGCATTACTAAACATACATGGTAAGAAATTAATTATTTGAACCGATGCGGCTTAATATGCTAATACAATTTAACAGGTTTCTATTATTCACGCTATGATATTTTTAAATCATTAAAACTATGACAGACTGCAATAGCCATACATGGACTTTTAGAATGAATATTTATAAGATTTCAAGTTACATAGAATATAACAAAATTCAATAATTGTAAGTGGGCTTTTATCATACCTATTACATTTTAAATAATAAATGAGCTAGCGAGCTTGGATTGCACCTGGATTTCATTTGAGCTACATTGACAATAGATTAATTATTTTGGAACCTTATGAGATGATTCACCACTTATGATTTGCAAAAAGAATAAGGAAACGCATAACTATTTCGACATTGTCACATGACTCGACCTTTATAGTTTTTATTAATAGGTAATTATTAACGTATTTAATAGCGATCAAACGAAGGGTAGACAGTGCTAATAAGCGATAATATATAATAAGGCAAATTGAATTTATATTATAACGAGAACTTGGGATAGCTTAGGAAAATAATATCACGGCTCACAGGCATCTAAAATATATGAGGAAGGATGAATGATGGTGTGCAGACCGGATGACAATGTTTAAGAGGACGAGAAGCTTCATCAACTTGAGGACGAAGAATATAGGCTTATCTGCACTTGTGACAGATAGCATCCGAGGAGGTGGTCGGCAAGATACCATGGTTCCGATTTATCGAATGTTAACCCATAGCAGCACTTACACAACCAGCACAATCTGTGGGAATTGGGGCCTCCACACTCCACAGAGAAATGTGCTTTATGGATTCCAATAATGGGAGAAAGTATGATAAAGCAACTTTTGATTTATGAACGCTATCATTGGGACAAATTGCGAAGGCTTTCAGGTTTGTCTTAACCCTGATTTATCTGTCCAAAAATATTAATTAAGCCTAGCGTAATGAAATAATTATGTGCAAGCAATCCCAAAAAGGGGGCATACAATTTATTTAAAGAACTTATCTGACACATTACTAATAGAATATAAAAATTAAGAATTTCTTCACTAAACGCATATTAACATGCCCAGAAAATTAATTACTTAAATTATCGTTAGGTGGCGGGCTACTTATATAATGAATCATCACTTAAAATGAGGATCTGAATTTAATTTATTTAATATGGAACTTTTATAATATTGATCAATAGCGTGAAATAATAGTAAATAATTTAGTTTAAATAGCATTGTATGGCATAATATTAATTAATAAAACATAGTTTAGGAGTACTTCTCAATCGAGCATAATTTTATAGTGTAGTAAGAAAACTTACGTTTACGGTTAAATATTCCCTAATGGCGGAATAGCAAAAATAAAATAAGATTGATTCGCCAGATTGAGTTATCAGCATATTAAAATTGGTATGATTTGCATAATATTAAATAAAAAAATTTGCCGCATTTAAAATAAAAATACAAGAAGAGTGAAAACCCAGCATTCGAGTTTAGAAAGTAAAATACAATTTAAATATAAAAGCAAAAAGAAATCAAAAAGAAGGTCATGTTTAAGCAATTAATTGGTTTAGCATTACCGATGGAAAAATAAGCAATTACATTTTGAAATTATAAGGATTACAAAACTAGAGATATTTAAAAAGACATACATTAGGTGATTGGAATTAACATTATTGGAGGTTGAAGTTTACTTTTTATGATTGTGAGAATTATTAAGATGAAAGCATTAGAGTTCATTTTGCAGCAGGGAATTACCTTTCTTTCAGATGACTTCACGGCCGTCTGCAC